>JASFXZ010000005.1:36676127-37113653 GCA_032209605.1 Mactromeris polynyma
CATATAAAACTTTTATCATAATGAAAAATTAGCAATACATACGGAAGCTTACGATGATTGAGACACTTGTCAGACAGAGTACAGTAAGACAACAAATTCATTATGTCTCATGAAAACTTGATATTTCTAATATAAACAAACCTATCTGCATGCTCATAACAGATTCAAATGTTGCCTCTTTAGTAGTGTCAGGTATATATATACTTATGTAACACACATGGCTATATACTATACAGTGGAAGTGAAACATACCAACTTAATTTAAGTTACTACAAAAATATTCTAAACACATCAACTACAATACAGTAATATTACATAACATTGCATCAGAAGATTATGGCACAAACATGAACCTCACAAGTACTCCTGATATATGATCATTTTGAGGCAAGAAATGTACCCTTCCATGCTTGAATGTATGGATAAATCATGTTATTCTACGTTAATAAATGACCATTTGCTTCTTCAGGTACAATAATACACCGATCAACAGTTTAAAAAGACCGTACATTCCTCTCATTTTTATCAATTTTTAGCGAGTAAATATTACCGACTGCTGATCTCTTCATTAAACCAGTAAGAAAAATTCCTGATATTTGGTTAGGTTTAACAATCAATATTAAATTGTATATTTTTGGAAAATTTATAGTGTAAACTTTCCAATGGTATATTGTTCTAGAAAATCGAACAAGAAATGTCAGATGGACAGTGTAAAAAAATGCATTTTCTATCAAATTTTAGCACAGCTCATTACCGGTAGCTTTACTCGCAACTCAGGTTAGGTAACTCCATGTTTCATTTGATAGGCTTCCGATATTTTTGGTGTACAGTGTCAAAGCTGTTAACTGGTGTATGGTAAGGAAACTTTAATTGCACTTTTATGTAAGAAACGGACAGACATACACTGACCATCTTACCCCTACTGAACAAAGTACATAAAAAGTTCATGGTTAATTTGACGTTTATGATGAGAAAATACAAAACTAGTAAAATGGCTTATTTATGTTACTCTTTTGTAGCAACAAGGATTTTAATTTGGATATAAGCATCAGTCTAGTCTTCAAACAATGAAGAAACCTGTTTCCAAGGTTATCAAGAGTTAGAATTTAGGTCTACGCCAAACAGAAATCTAGTAATGGATTAAAAATTTAACTGGTATGTTATTAAAATGTTATATTTCTAGCAAAAAACATATTTAGTGCGAGGACATTTTTATGCTTAGTGATGAGACTAACTAACTAAATCAATAGTCATAAGTGAACTATCTTATTTCTAATTATTTCTGCAGCAATGCAGCATTACAGACAGTGTTCTTTCATGGCCTCAGGGCTCTAGAAATCCACTAGCCCGACGTCCCGGACAAGGCTAATTGCTGATTCGGGCTACCAACAGTTTGTTGAAGATAGTCCAGGACAAGTCTGTTTTTTAAGCTAATTCACATTGCACATTCTAAATATTGAACAAAATGCCTTTCAATGCCTTGATATTGGTGACAATTCACACTGTCAGCAAATTTTCTTGGACAACTAGCCTCCCATGTCGGACAAGTCAAACTTTACATGTTCACTTGTCCAGGACAACAAAATCTCGAGCCCTGGGCCTGTTCTGTTTTTGACAGATAGCATTATACGTTTTCTATAATTATTATTCATAAAAGAACAGTGACATTAATCTAAGCCAGCTATTTAACATAGTTCTTGGAATTAATTCAACTTAGCTCTGTGCTGATTTACTATAGAATCCCTGTCTACACTAGTGTATAACATCTCGCCCAATATACTAGATGTGTCCATATAGGATGCCCACACTATCGGATTTTCAGTAGAATGCAAATACTAAGATGGTAAAGTCTAAATAATTCTGAAGCAATATGAATTGAATCCATCCATCCTTTCCAGAGTTATTGATCGGAAACCAATTTTTATGTCAAAAAAGGGTCATAACTCCTACAAAAATTGGTGAATTGTAACCAATATCAAACATCACCTGTATGTATGAATTATCCTATATGTATGTACCCTATATAAACTGAATCCTCACATCCTTTCAAGAGTTATTGATCGGAAATCAACTTTTTGCATGGATGGACAGACTGACGGACAGACAAGGGGGTAAACTTTATGCCCCTTCACCATTCAAAGAATGGTGGGGGCATAAAAACTTGTGATAGGTCTTATTTTGTTTTTCTTCATGTTGAACTTAAAGCAAATTGAATTTTTCTTTACATTCAGCTGTAGTGTGATCTTCATTGTGACAGTTCAGACATTTTCGTCGTCCCGGCGTCCAGCGTGTTGGACTCGGTTTTGATTGTTCTTCCTCCTTTTCAACCTTCAAAATTTGATTCATATTTACAGCAGGGAACTGTGAATCATAGCCTTTACTCGATACGTCACTATCAGTACCAGTGGAAACTGCAGCTACATCTGAAGCCGGAACTTTTGCATCAGGATCTACAGTAGGCTTGTTGAGACCTTTCCAATCATCAACGTTCAAATCCTCAGAATTATCACTGTCCCAGTGGTCATCATCATCTTCCAACTCAAATGCATAGTCATCCCCAGTATTACCACATAGTATCCTATTTTGACCAATTTCATTATCTGATGAAGAGTCTGAAAAGTCATGTTCTTTAGTTTTGTCACTTTGCTTAACATTTCCTTCGACCAAGTTTACGTCTTCTAAAACATTACCTTTATCAGTATTATTCCCAGGATCAGCATTTATTCTATCCACACTTTGATCCGATTCAGCCTCAATTATCACATCGGGCCCATTATCTACAAATATATTATCCACATATTTTTCCGCACGAGCTGGTATGAACGCATCATCTTGTGTTTCACCGACTCCCCACCAATCTATGTTTTTTTCATCCTTGTATTCCTCTGCTCTATCAATCTGTCCACATATTGCAGATGAACTTTCATTTGATTCAAGCACTTTCTGAGATCTGTCATGAGATTGTTCTGTCTTCTCACAGTCTATATGATAATCATCATTTCCTTTCTCGTTCGATGATTTCATTTTTTCAAATTCCACGTTTCCTGATTTTTTGTCCTTTTTTGTTTTTTTCTTACCCCGTTCACTTTTTACAGCAGGAACATTCTTCATATTAACGTCACTAGTAATCTCCATTGAAGTACTGTCGAGTTTTTTCTTAGCTTCTAGTCTCTTTTCTTCCAATTTAGTTTCACTTTTTATTGCTCCTTGTGAAGGTGGCACATAATCAAACCAGTCTACAATACTTTTACCAGACAAACTTTTCTTCTCAGTAACAGTTTGTAAACCATTTAATTTAGGAATGTCATTCCTAGGAGCACCCTTCTTCACTGAATCACCCGATGTTCCTGCAGTTTGTGCTCCTGCTTTGTTCATCACTCCTTCTGCATCACTTCTCAAAGACAGATTTTCCCTCTCACTTACTGCCCTATCACTTTGAAAATCATTCACTACTGATTTATCACTTTGACTATCATGAACTAATGAATTAGATTGCACTAATTCATCATAATGTTCCGACAGATCCGAGTCATCAAACTCACTATGTCTTGTTTCTTCTGATTTTGGCAATGTTGCGGATCTGTTGATTTTTTCTGACGTGGTCGATGGGCTACTATGGAGTGAAGACGGTTTGTAAGAAGGTGGTGGAGCATTAGCCGAGTAAAACGATTGGTCATCGTATGTGCTACCTGACCACTCTACACTCAACATGTTGTCACGGTCTATATTTCTAGAAGCTTCCTCTAACATATCTGTAGATATCCATGTTTCTGTAATCACAAGAATCAGTTATAATGATTGAGAACCCTTGCTAATGCATGAATATCATAAGGTACAAAGAATTACCTTCAGGAAGAAGCAATAAAAACACTTATCACATAACTTGCACTACAGGAGTGGCATAAAGCAGTGACATAAATATCATATGTAACTAGTTACATACATAGCCGAATCACAGCACTATTTGAAGTCTATTTAAAGATTGAAAACAATCGATTTATGGTGTTATGTGATAAATAGAATCTTACATTCATGCTTAATTGATATTGTTTTTATGAAACTCGTAGACTGAAACAAATATGACGCTCGGCAGAGCCTCGCATCATATTCAGTCGACTCGTTTCATAAAAACAATATCAAATAAGCACTCATGTAAGATCCTCTATTTATTGTAACAATCAAGTTACCAGGGAGATAATTGTGCAAAGGATATTTCTTATGAATTAAAATTTAAAAATAACATTTATAAACATGCATGTCTTTTTCCATCTCATTAAAATAGTATCATTTTAAAAATGCAAACTGGGCAATATAAATACATATTCTTTGGTCAGCCTTATCTTCCTTCCTTTACAAAAACGTATTTCTAATCATAAACAGATCCAACCTTTCTTCATAGTGTTAGATAACTCTGACTCTAAGTATAATACTAATAGGGACTTAATGTGGGACTAAATTCGTTCTCTCTTCTCCGATGACAAGAAATGGTAGTTTCAAACAATCCAAATTGCATTACATTTAACCAAAAATCTTTCTAGTTATTCAGTTAGTTTAATATTTATGTATTTCTAAACTGAAAGTAACTGATTTTATTCATCAAAACGAAAGTAGGAATTTGGACAGATCATAAGAGAATTTTGCCATATATTGATGACAAACATGGAATGACATTAGGTTCCATTACATAAAAATGTTTTTCTTACGTGCTTTCATGTAAGAAATTGTCACATTCCTAGAGTTCTTCAGTAACAGCGAAGTTTCTCCAAAGAAAGTTAGGAGTTAAATGCTTATTTATTAGAAATTATGTCCAATTAAACAAAATAACAAATAGCTTTGTCAGACCATCCTTAAATAATTGTTTGTTTGCAGTTACGTGACCGACTCTTGAAAAATGCTGTGACTCAATTTATTTTTTAAGGTTCTACGATGAATTTTTTTTTCAGTCTTTTAACAGTACTAAACTAAAAAACAACCTACCTACCCACTGTTAAAATTCTGGGTCGCGTAACAGCAAACAAACATTTTTTAAGGATGGCTTCAGCTAGAATGTCATTCCTCATAAAATATGTAAACAAACTTTTTACATACATTAATTATATAAAATATGGGATGCCAATTTAAATGTTTAAATGCTGTGTATACCAACCTTGATCACACGTTGATGGCTTCACTTGACACGATGATGGAATCATTGTACATCTTGGTGTCTGAGTGGACATATTTACCAATTCTAGTTTGGCGGGAAATAACTCTAACATGATATCAATTAATCTCTCACGTATTGGTCTGAAACAATAATAATCCAATCAATTCAGTGTAGTGAACAGACAGGTTATAAACTCACAAGTATTTCATTTTACAAAATAATTGCAAGAAATGATGTGGTATATTATTTAAGACTTACATGAATTCTATAGCAATATTTTTTACCACCCATTTCACAGAAATATTTGGTATAGACCAAACCACCTTTAAATATCTTGAATCTTATGTAGTGACAAAATCTGGGTGAAAATGTAGCAATTGTTAAATTGCTTATTCAGGTGGAATTAACCATTCTTTTACAAATGTGTTCCAGTATATGAGCTTGAAAATGCACATAATAGTTCAGTAACTTGCAGACCAGGGCCCATATTACAGAAGCACTTTAAGTGAATCTTAGACATTTTCACTTAAGTTCAAAACTTCAAATGGATGTAATTCCAAAAGCACATTAGAACTGTTCGGCTTTTTAATGGTACATGTAATGACAATACGTATCAACACTACTCATTTATCACTCTTGATCTGACCATAAAATAGCATGCATGTTAAATAAACCAGTTAAGGAAAGTGTTATTTTAAGGATAATGATAAGATTTTACTAGAGATGTTTCAGTAATATTGCCCCAGGTCCCTTGTACCTCCCCGGAAGTCTTATAGATGAGACTGATTCTGACTTGAATACCCTCACCTAGCAACACGTTCATTTAGAAGACACTCACCTAGCAACACGTTCATTTAGAAGTTTTTTCCGGACTTCATCTTTGATCCTGGATATAAATGACTGGTTATGTTGGATAAGAAATGTCCCAGAGATATCCCAGAATGCAATAAAACAGTCTAAGAAAATGTTTTCTTTATCCACTTGTCCAATCTGTGTACCCTAACAATAAAGAAAACATAATTAAGAAATACAGATAGACCTCTTTCATTTTCGGCTAATTTGGGAAAATAACCCATACCCTTCAAATTGGGAGTTTGTGCGCATTGAACTTTGAAATTGGGGAAAAGACTAACAATTACAGCAAAATATTAGAAATAAAAGTATTTAGGATGTAGTTATTAATCAATTGCTATTTATATAAACTGCCTATTAGAGAAAAACCTCTTTTTGGCTAAATTGAACCAATATTTTTTCTTCAGATTTATTGAGATTTTTTACATTCATATTCTGAAAAATATATACTTTTTGGCATTGGTAATATAGTCGAATAATGGCTATAAAACCAGCTGAAAAAAACCTGCATTTTACAGAATTAGCAATATTTTACATTACATTTCTGGATACTTTCATTGAGTACTACACATAAAATAAATGAATAAAGAATCAAATGTAGTCATTAATATTCACCATTCTATTGAAGACAATCCATTTCTCCACGGTAACAAGAATCCCATCCAGAATATTGGATTTACTGAAATGATAATAATAAAACAAATTTAATGCACTGAAAACATTCCAACATTGTCAGACTATTAAACTCCCATCATAGACCCCATATTCCCTAATATCCAGTTGTGAAAGACTAACAATGCTAGCACAACCACTACAATACTATAATACTGTATTTCATATGAGTATCATTGACGACAAGGTATGTATCTCAGTATCGAGTCAAATATATGGAGAATAGATCAGTATATTGCTTATAGAGAAAATTAAGATTTGAAAGATCTACACTGATTGTTGTCCCAGTGAAGTTACACAAACAGTTTAAATGACCCAACATTATCCCCGACATCACATATTGGAGCCCCTCTAAACAAAGAATACAGACATACCTGCAAACATTGCAACTAAAATGAGAATGAATGCACAGAGAGTCGATGATAGCAATAGTAAATTAATAAGGCATAAATTTCCAGCAACTAGCTTTAATAAACCAATAACACTTATTCAACTGTATGGTTAATTCAAAATCACGATCAATATCGAATCGACTCATTTGTATCAACAGGGGCTTTCTTTAAATACAGTTGTCACAGACTAGTGTACATGTTAAATTTGACTTGTCCTACATTATGGGAGGCTAGTTTTTAGAAAATTGGTCAGGTTCGATACAACAGATATGTCACCATGATCTAACTCAACAGACACCATGCTGTGTTAATTACGATACAGTAAACAACTTAAATGTGTTCTTAATTTCATTTTGTGGGGGTCAATAACATTGCATCGAGTCCTTTAAAATAGATTTGGCCTGAACTAAGTCCAACTCAACTGTTGGTAGCCCGAATCGGTAAATAGACTTGTCTGGGACATTGGCTTTAAAAGAAGTAAAATGATTCTATGCTTCAAGGTAGGGAGCTTATAAAAAATGTGATATTTTATCACAGTAGTTTACAACATTTGCGCTCATGTCAACAATTCATGGACAGAGAAATGAAATAATGAACTAACTTGTCATTCCAATCTGTCGCCATGTTACAAATAAGTCCCATAACTCTGGCAAAATCTGCATGATATGACTTTGTAGCGGCAGGAACTCTGAGATATAACTCCTGTTTTCTCTTCAATGCTTTACCAAGACAATCCTTGATATCAAACTGACCTAAAAAAGTTCACAAGTGGTATGTAATGGTAATCATTCATGATATGCGATTTTTTCATGAAACGTTCAATTAACAAGCAATCAGAATGTATGTTTCATTAAGGTTTAGAAAAAATATCTGCTTTAAAATTATCTGCTTTAGAAAAAAAAAACACAGAAAAGTATGTTCTATGATATTCTGCTTTCGCAAAAAAATCATCATTGTTCATTTTTTCTAAAACATGGACAGTCCATAAGCATTGTACCAAGCTGATAAAAACAGATATAAGCTGTTCGGAAGTTTGCACATTACAAGCATATTTCCAAAACATGTTTAACATAAATCTACAAAATTAATCGTGAATCAAAGTCCGAGTATCTACTCCGCACTCTTTCTCCTAGGGCCAGAAATAAACAAGAGCACCATCTGCGGGTGCCATCATTCATATGTTTAAACTATAAACAAAAAGGGGACATTATTCAAGCAAACTTAATCACAGAGTTATCCCTTTATACTACTCTGGTAAAGATAAAGATGTGTGCCAAGTCTAGTCCATAAAGTAATAAAATAAAAGTGGACTTTAAAACAAAGGATAAGCTCACCTTTTCTACCAAAAGAACAAATGAGCTAAACATATAGGTAAACATATCAGACATGGGTAGAATAGGAGGAAAGTGAAACAAACCATTTAATGAATTTATCGTATCCATGACAACCACATGGTAGACATAATATTCCTCAATAGTTTTAGACAACAACAACAATAACACATCAAGCAACTGTCTCTCTCCGTCTGTCTTCTTTACTGAAAAATGAGAATATGAAGTTTTCTAGATGCAGAATTATGATCAATACTCTCCATACAGCTTTACAATTTACTCTGCTAAGTCTTAGTTTGAATATTTGAGTGTTCAATGTGAACAACATTACGTACAGTCATGCCAAAATGTATATATTTAACACTGAGTGTTCTTGAGTCCATTTGAGGGCAAGAATTGACTAAAACCATTATACGTAGCACAAATAATATATACTTAACGCCATTAAAAACGCAACCAAAAAATTGTGTATATTGATAAAGTGACATAACAAAGGCTATTCTCTATTTCTCTAAAATAATTTCATAAAATTAATCAGTGATGAAATATAACTGTAACAGGCTTTTGACATTTGGTACCTAAAAATGAAGCCTAGTTCAAATAGTTGTGTTTTTAATGGTGTCAAGTATATATTCAATCCAACATTCAAACTCAAATCTGTGAGATAATGAATAAAAAAGAATGCTCGTCTCTCAGTAAGCACTGTATTCCACTTTTCACATTATTATCTCCGAACTCAGTCCAGTAGCATCGGTTTCTGGCACTTGTCACAATGATGTTGTTTATAGCTATTCATTAAATCAGAGGTCTACCTAACAGATGATGCATTAAATTACTTTTTTCAACCAATCTGCAACTGACAAGTTACTTAAAGGTGAAGTATGCTATATTTTTCTCCTCATATAACAGTCACATTCCCCTTTGGACACAAGCAGTGTCAGACCACTAAAAATCGGTTGTCAAAAATCGCTTTCGATTGTTGCCGACTTTTGGGTGGTCCGATTAGTTTTCGATATTGAGCAACTTTCAGGACAACGCTATACATAACGCATCATAACAGTGACATAGACAGGGCTCTATAATATTTTTAAAAGACACTTCTCCCGGACTAATGGAAATGTAAAATTTGACTTGTCCAACATAGGTAGCTAGTTCGCCAAAAATATCTGTCAATTTAGTAACAAATATTCATACACAATGATAGCTCACAATCTAAAATTAATAATCACATGTATGTGTTTGTGAGATTCTAAGGTTTGACTTACAACTGAACAATTCCTGATGTTTGTTCGCTTTAAAAACAGACTTGTCCAGGACTAACTTTAACTCAACTGTTGGTAGCCAGATTCAGCATTAGACTAGTCTGGGACGTCAGGCTAGTGGATTTCTAGAGCCCTGATAGAGCGTAACTATTATAACAACTACAATCCAAAAGTAACGAAGCAAGTTAGTACTTACATAGCTCTACAACATCATCTAAAAACACTACAGCTTTATCCATCCCTTCAGTCTTACCATACTCTAATGCCTGCAAATAATCAAATAATCATTTTATCAGTTGTCACATGATGCAATACTTATTTATTCAATAACATATTTCCCAAGAGACAATGATAATATATTACACGCCATTAATAACTAATAATAACTAAAATTGTCTGCGACAGCATGGTGACATTTTAAAGATTTACTTATACGTTAATTCTCAAAAATAATTTCCTAAACTTAATAAATTATTAAATATGAATACTAGGGTCATAGTTTAATTTCTTTTTGAAGATTTATTTACTCATTTGTAACAGTAAAACGTATTAAACACTTCGAACAAAATGAAGACTAAGTGAGATAGTTGCGTTTTTAATGGCGTTTATATATATATACAAGTTGGAATACATTTTTTCTTCAGAATGTTGGTATTTCCAGTAAATTATGCTTATTCAACTGGTTTGTAAACCTACTTTAATAGTTACACCACCACAAAGGGAGGGTAAAAAGATCTATGCATGTCATCTCATTCCATCAATTAACAAATCAGCTTATAACACTCGGCGGAGAGAAGGTAATACACAATCACATTGATGGTTCTTCAGACTGTGGCACAATGTACCATACAGATAACCATGTCAGCCATGGTTGTAAAATATTTTTATTTACAACTTCAGACAAAAACCAGGGTTCAGAAAATACTTGAAACAATATTGAATGATTTAATACAATCTAAGAACAAAAACTAAGATCTTCAAACATAAAACATTGTCGGTTCTTTGTTTATATGGGCACGAAATATTATTGTGTTTCTTACCAGGACAATATTGATCGCCAATGTGTTAATTTACAGGGACATTTAGGGTACAAATGCTGACTAAGATTTCAGAGTCAAAAGACTTTATCTATGCATATTCTTCCACAAAGCATCGTTTGAACCACATATATTTTCCATTTCAAAGCTCTTTTTTATTTCACATTTTCATAAAAAATACAGGTAAATTATCTTTAAAGCATAGTAGCTTATGTTACCAAGTATATCATACGTACCTCTTCAATAGCATCAGTAAAGTTGATGTCTGGTACATAGTCAGCAGGTATTTCACCTAATTTGACTGGGGTTGATGTTTCTTTCACTTTCCTACAAATATGAAAGAACCTGTTAACACATAAACAGTTAGACTTCAAGAAAAGTGGCGCAGTTTATATGTCATGGGTTTAAAGTCAGGATTTTATGTTTGCTTCCATGACAACTTCGGTTAAGAGCTACGGGGGCATTATTCACAAACATTTTAAGTCTGAAACTCAGACTTGCAAATTCATATTTACCAGCATTTTGTTTTCATTCAATGTAAACGAATGAAATTCTGTCTGAATAATTGTAGTTGCCCTATGTACATTTCTACCAAGTTTCATTAAGATCTACACTGTTATAGCAACGTAGGAACAAAATGAACTTTAAAATGACTTTAAAGTCTAAGTCTGAGTCTAAGTCTGACTTTCAGACTTATGTTTATGAAATAGGCCCCGGAACAACCACCAGGTTAGCTCAAGTGGAACAGCACTTGGCTGTCAAATAAGAGGTAGGAGGTTTGGATCCTAAATGAGATGTATGATCTCAGAGAATATAAGACTGAAGATAATGTATCCAGACTACATTGTCCTCCACCTCTGATTCATGTGGGGAAAGTTCATTGTTGCTTCTGGAGAAAAGGGCAAGTACTCTGTGGTATTGAATGCCTTACATAGCTGAAATACTGTTGTAAAACTCCAACACTATAGATTATAACATGTATCATGGTCCCCTCAGTTTTAGTGGTACTAATGATATCGGCCAATATTCTGAATTATCAAAGCAAGACTTACATGAAAATCTAACAAAATCGTCTGTTTTAATCATTATTCTACTCGCTAAAGCCAGTTTCGATATGAAATTCTTCGTTTTCAAATCCGTGGTGCCTCTCATTTACAACTAGGTAAACAGTGTGTATGTAAAAAGTTACTAACAAGTTTTCGTGGGGGTTTCAAATGTATCCAAATGCAGTTTAAAGGGGATTTTTTAAGAGAATCGATAAATTTAGGTAATTGTCCCTCCTTCAATGTAGGATTATAGCTCAGACTACCTAAAAAACACGAGAAAACAAGAGTGGAAATTATCCTATAAAATCATTATAGCACATTTTGTCAATGCATTTTGTTATTTTTTCCCGTTTTGAGAATTTATCATGTTCATGCAGGGTTTACCCTAGGATTTTCAGCAGGGGGTCCTTGGACCCTTGTATGTGACCAATAAGGGGTCCTTGGTAAATTTTAAGGGTCCCAGATATGCAGTTTATACTTGTATAATGTACAAGAAGTGGAAAATGGGAGTCCCTAGAAAGCAAAGGGAATCAGGGACTCTAGATTTCTATTTCAGGGAAATGCCTGCTCATGTGCAAACGGGAGCAATGCATACATACCATGATTTCTTGATAAACCACGAAAACCCGCAGGGCGACCATATATATACTAACAATATTTGTCATTCTTCACACTCATGAATGATAACTCATGTACATAATAGTGCACATTGAGATCAGGGTGAATATTGTGAAAGCTTTGTGTGTTAATAATCTCTAACATACGGTGATTTTTTTGTACAATTTTACTGCCAAATTTCAGCTGATTCCCCTAGCACAAAAGTCTTCCTTTTTCCCCAAAAAGTAAAAAAAAACATCCTGAAAAGAGCACTTTGAGATGAAAGAGGGAAAAAGTAATAATACATTCAGCAAAAGCAGGAAATTAAGTAAATTAAACCACACTCTTATTTTCCTAAATTTGGGACTTATACTTATAGCGCATATTTTCCAAATTGAAAAGACACAGGCAGTAAAACTCTTCTTTTTTTTAAATCACTAAAATATTACATAAAATAGATAATGTTTATTCAGTTTCCAAGTACAAAATGACCAAACAATTTATAAACGTAAGTAGGTAAGTATTTAGTATTTAATGAGAATCTTCTTTTTACAATGAATGAATCACATTTCTGTTACAAGAAATAAATACATACTTTGGACTTTTCATCAACGATTTCTTAATAGGTGACTTTCTCAACTCTTCATGGTCTGGAAAAGAAATCAGATTATCATATTTTGAGGTTCATTCCAATCAAGAAATTAAACAACCACTCATTTTTTTAAATAATCGTAACTCCATAAAAAAATTCTTACAGCCATCATGTTAAATTTTGGGCAATTCAAATTGGTAGAATTATCAAGAGAAAATGCCCAAATGTTTTTGAATCATTGTTGAATGTTGCGTATACAAAAATTAGTTTTATACTCAGAGCTCTTAGATAGATTACTATTACTTGAAGGTATAAATCTGGGTTTGATTCCCGGTCGCGGCAGGTCATACCCTTCCATGAAAATTTGACAAAAATGTCGATTTTCCTCCACATGTGGAGAAGTTGCTGGCTCCTTGTGGAAGGGTAAGTTAGTACTGGTAAGAATTCAGTCCAGGAAAAACTGGTTAGGTGAACCGGCCGCCGTATATAACTGAAATATCGTTGAGAAACGGCGTTAAACCCGATGAAACACTTGAAGGTATAACAAATATACTTAGAATGTCTGTCTTAATTGCGAGGTATCATGTGGAAACCTTATTACTCGGATGGTTTTAATTTGGAGTATGAACAGTAATATGTTTGCAGCTGATACCTTTGTAAGAACTTGACAATGAAGTGTTAGCTTCAATCTCGTCATATATATCTGGTTTTCCCCACGGGTCATTATTTGTGAAATCATCGTCTGGTGGCTGAAACTTGGCCCCTGTAATAAATAAACCATGAATGTTTTAAAATTACAATCTTACTTCACAATCCTAGGTAATGCCATCAGCAAATTTATGATTTCTAAGGTTATAAAAGGATTCTGTCAAATTGTTTTCGAGATAAGAAATTAGAGATAGATGAAGTGATTTTTCAACTCACAAACTAGAAGTACAATCAAAGGACTGAAAGTCCTGGGAGGCGCTTCAAATGCAAGACTGCACGTTTTCCAGTTTTCCATATTATCCTATTAGAAATCAATATACGACAATTCGGGTAAACTCAATTGCCAAAAATGACACAAATAATCCAGAAAGCTGTTTATATTGAGACTCCCACCATTCCCCAATTGATATAACCCTGACAAATCAGCCATTATACTAATCAAATCTATAATAAATCAGAGGACTTGAACTATTTTTTTGAGACGGTGAATATGACGGTACTCCAAATAGACCAGCCGCTTGATGATGATAACAATGAGACGCTAAAGCCCCTAAAAAAAAACTGGTATTGAAACTGTCCTAACAATTGCAAAAAATTACAAAAATGCAGTTCACAGGTGGTTTAGAATCGACCATCATATAAAAACAAAATGATAAATCAAGAATTAAGTTCTATCTTGGAGTAACACATGTACAATACCTCCTTAACACATTATATTTCACAGAACAAACAGTTAACAGAGAAGTGACAGGCCGTAAGGACATCCTTAAAAAAATGTTTGTTTGCAGTTATGCAACCAACTCATGAAAAAGGCCGCGACTCCATTTACTTTTTCAGGTTCATTGATGAAAAATATTTTGTTACGGACTTTTAGCCACTACAGTACTAAGCTAAACAAATAACCTACCTACCTACCAACTGTTAAAATTCCAGGTCACGTTACCGCAAACAAACACTTTTTTAAGGACGGCCTAAGGCAAAGCCAATTAAAATATAATCCACTCCATAAATAAGTATAATACAATGTCACAAGCAATCAATAGACAACATAAAACTATCTAGATAAATACGCACCAAATCTAGCGATGTTAACAAGATCTGCTTGTTCTTTTGACTCAAAGGCAATGTCCTCTGCTTCTTCTTGTAGAGCCTGCAATCTTTCCTGATGACTACGTTGATGGAAATGCTCCACCGACAATGACTGTGTGTGTTCCAGCTCACTCAGATTGAATGCAGCAATAGCTGGAGATTCTGGGCTCTCAGGATTGTCATGGCCGTATTTAGTTTGTGTATACTGCGATGAACCTTTCCCAGGGGATCTACTAGAGGTTGGACTAACTTGAAAATTTTGATTGGTATTGAACTCGGCGTTATTTTGTCCAGCTATAGCGGACTCATAGTTGTATCTAATATCCGGATTTTGCTGATCATAATAATGGTGGGGATTTTGTCTTCCATCATATCCTCTATGGCTAGGCACCTTGATTGGAGAGCTGCTGGTAAATGGTTGACCGGTGTTCTGTTGTCCAGGCAATCCTGACTGGGGAAAGTATTGACCGGCCTGGTTCACATTTGGCGGGGCATGTGTCTGAAAAAATCCAGGGGGTACTAAGCCTGGCGGTTGGTTTGGTAATGGCATGTGATGCAAATTTGAATTCCGCGGGCCATGTGGTGGATGGCCCCTGAAGTTGTCCCCAGATGGTTGTTGTGGGGGATAAAAAGGAGCCTGATTGCCATTTGAATTTGGTATGTATAACCTTGGTCTCGGCGATCCTCTGAAGCCAGAATCACTAACACTCTGGTTGGGACTTCTCTCTAGTTTATTCGAATCAGCTGACATCATATCATGGCTTGATGAAGTATTGTTAGCATTACTTGGTCCAAAACCTGATTTGCTTCCAGGTCTTGTATTCAAATAATCTGGTTCAAACGTATTGACAGGAGCTGGTAAATTATCGAAGTTTGCAGCAAATCTATGTTTATCAACATGATGTCGTGGTGGAGTCTGTCTATGGTAGCTTTCATTGTTTGAGTATCTGCCACTAGAAGTTTTCCTTACACCATTACTCGAATTGTGTTGGTCATGTCTGGATGGAGATTTCGTGAAATACGACCCGTTTTGTGGATGGTCCTGTCTGCTGTTCCCGCCTACTTTACTTGGCAATTTCACAGGACTGTTAGGAGAAGGAGGATAAACAGAGACATTGTCAAATGGAAAAAAATCAACAACAGGCTCTTTAGCTTTGCTTGCACTAGGGTTAGATGGCGGAGACACTATATTCAGTGACTTCATCAAAGAACCGCTGTTGTTAGTTGGTGAAGCTCCAAGACTACCGATGCTGGAGGAAGCTGAGGTATGATTTTTCTGGTGGGGCGGAATGTATTTCTCGGCAGACGGAGAGGTAAGGCCAACTTTAGGGCTTTTAGGGCTACTCCCAGCTTTCATGTCATCACTTTGAGAAGATGGGGAACCATTTAGCGGGGAAGAATCATTTTGGTAACCTGAAAATACAGGAAAGAGCTCACTCTCTAGCAAAGATGCACAAGAAAGAATCTATCAATAATATTGTTAAATATAAAACAATGGCGTATAATCAATTATCATTAACTGTATACTTCTACGACACACATTTCCTTTGTTAAAGTTGTTAAGGAATCACAATCCCAAAATGCATCTTGCAATAACATGTTATAACTCACGTAAAGTCAATCAAACTCAATACACCTGGCACGTAATATACATCCAGGATGGTACATTTGTATCAGCAAATATTTATCAGAAAGAATTACAGCTTCTTAAAGGATATCAGCACTTGAGACGATCTTTTTTCGATTCTGATTGGCTTAAAGCATGGACAAAAACTGTATGAAACACAGTTTGACTTATAGATACAGCACCTACAAAGACTTAAGTGTACCTTGATGTAGGAATGTAGGAATGTCCTGTAAGAACTCTGGTATGGGCTGCTCATCTATCAGCTAAATTTGAAAAAAAACCACAGTATTTTAATATGACTTTAAATTATTGTGTAAAGCATCTTTGAAATGACATCAGACACCAAATAGAGAGGCATAAAGGTCAAGGGATGCAGCGCCCAACTCCTGATCTGAAGGGTCGTAAATTAGAATCCCACATCGGACGAGGTTGAATCACAAACTTCACAACCCTTGAATTGGGTGCAAGGAAAACAACCCATAAATCAAGTTCAGGAAAATGTTACCAAATATGTCTTTGTTTTAGACTATTACTCTCTTCCCACAGTATTTGTCCAATTATTTTTGAGTGTGTAATATCCAAAAAGGACACTATGATGGCCCCTATATCTTGAAAAATTGATCAAAGTAGTAACGTCACGTTGCATTGAAACACACAACAAAACTCCCTTAGTTTTGTAATTTAAAGATAAAAAAGTATCAATGAAAAGTGAAGGCAACACTGGGAGTAAATATTATCAACACAATAGAGTGACATATATCATTACCATAGCAACTTCTTCTGTAACTAAGCAGTGCGCTATAGATCGTCCATTACTCTCCCCACTGAAACTACATCACACAATTCAGAATAATAAATGTAATGTAAAATAGTAAGATAAACTTTAAATATAGCTTGGAATAATTGCATTTTGTTTGACACCTCATACACAGAATTCAGGTTAGATCGAAGAATGTAAATATGTCACCATATTCAGCAAAAGGTATACTGAAACTCATGAAACAGAGTGTGTGTCTATATGAATAACTGACTGCCATGAAACATAAGCAGTTTAATGACAGCCTGATTGACTACGCAAACACATTATCACATCATTTCAACCCTAGGATGGAAACACATGCAGAGATACTAACTGTTGTATATAAGTAGGACAAGTGTGCTTAAACTACAAGTAACTGTAGTCTTCATCTGTATTTATAACCATATCTTGATGCCAAGTCCTTTTGTTTTAAAATGAGTCACTTTCTATAGGTAACAGCTAATACTTTATAAAAGCAATCAAGTAAATCCAGCAAAAATATTCACCTTGGATAGAGGGCAACCTCCAAGCAACCATGTTCACCATACAAGTTTAACACATTCAAAATGCAATCACTTGTCAGCTTTTGGAAAGTCTTGATTCCACGAGTGGTCCAAGAATTGACCAACTGAAATAAAAATGGATTATTTCGTCTGAAACATTAACTATGAGTACTATACACACCAGCCTTCATAAATATCAACCTTACACTTATCTGTTTATTTTTATACAGCAGATTTGTGAAGTAACATATGTTTTACAAAGCCTGCCCAATTAGATGACTACAATCTGCAGATTGCTTGTACGAGCCCAGGGAGAGGAGTATGTTCTCTGTGATAATTAATAGGACGCAATATAACACACCAAGTCAATTTTCCTTCACAGCTGATTCATTTAGTTGCTTGCAGAATAACCTTTTAGTACCTATGGGTAACCCAGGAACACTGGTTTGGCTGAATGATCATTATACATAACTGAAGTGTCACTTGGACCTGATCCTTGTACCTCTATTAACAAAATTTAACAGTCGACTGATTATCTAAATTTATCTTTGTCTCTAATCCGATTAACTTAGCTCTCATCGTACTGATGTTCACATTAAGTCATTTGATAATATATACCAAAAGAAATCCACACATACAATGATTTCCGTAACTGCAGCAAAAATACATATGATGCACAATTGTCTTACAGAAAATTATATAGTCAGCGCAATTGATGTATAATATATTCATGCATAAAGGAAAGGATCAGGTTAATATGTTCGGACTATACTATTGAAGGACAGCATTAAACTCCAACCCAATCATGTGTTACCAAACAGGGGAAGTAACTACTGGCACTAGTTTGAGTGGATCACTACACACAGTATTAGACTTCTTTATAAAAAACCAGTATTATAATATACTTCAAAGTAAAATCATACCGGAGAGATTCCTGCCAGTCGACATTTGATGGCCTGCGGTGCACATTCTTTGAATTGAACAGGAACGTAAGTACAGATGTTATCAACTGTAGTAAGCTCGGTGTTTCCATAATCTACATAGAATACATCTACTGTATTATTCCTGTAAATAATCAAATTTTAGACATAGAATTATCACTTGTAATAAATATTTACAATAAACGATGTATGAAGTATATAAAAAAAACAAATAAAATTTCATGACTACCCACAACAATCATGTTTTCAAATGAAGGGTTTTATAATTTGTGTTATAAATCTTTAAGTTCGAGAATGAAACAACATACTCATATCATAAAATTTATGCAACAAAATATTTTCAAATACGGATGCATCCTGTGACTGAGTTGGTGGGTGGTCAAATGTTTGAATCCTGGTAGGGGTCCGTTCCAATATACCCAAGTGCTAAGCCATCAGCTAGTTGAATACTGGTTACTATTTGCCTACCTGGCAGGTGTCTGGCATAAAAGGACATACCATTAACTTGAACTGCAATATACAGTCAACAGTATGACTATGATATATGCACTGAGAAGGTTAATTTTGCACTGGGAACAAGTTCACTATATATGATTGACAAAATTTTAATTTACTGCATAATTCTTGCAATCTGTCCTCTTTTTAGGTATGGTGATTCAACACTCCCAGTATTAACAAGAACACTCATTCCAGCTTCTATATTTTCCATATTTGATGAAACCCATTCTTGACGAGCAAATAACTGCATCTCTTTTTGAAGCCTTTCAAACTGTTGCAAAACTTCTCCTGAAATAAGACGAAAAATTCCTAATAAACACTAGAAATATTTTGAAAATAATTACCTTAGATAATTGTAACATTCCCAAATATTTACCCAATCCCTGGTTTTGTCAAACAGTCAGGTGAATTTGGCAAACTGCAATTTCTGTTAAACATAAGAAATGATAAATTGAAAGCACATTATATGGAGCAAAAATAAAAAATCTTTAGAAGTTTAATTTTAGTGGACTTACTCGTTGTGAATTGCATCCAAAAAAATTGTGGATCAATGACTTGAATCACTTTTCCAGGCCAAACGTACTTCATGGCCATAGAAACATTCATTCTTGGCTCCATCCTACAATTGAAATAATAATTATTAATATGATCAGTAAACTTATCCAGAAACAAATTCAGCGTATATGGCGATTATCGGTGCTTACTGATCACCGGTGGTAACCGAAAATGTCTGATTACTATGATAGTTTTCGGCGCACGTTTGAGTAAATCACAGTGTTATTGTTAAGCATTTTTATTTTTTCCAGAAGAAAATTTTGTAGGCAAAACATATTGGAAAACAATGATGATCAAGTTACTTTGTGACAGTTCGAAACTGAGTACAATTCAAAATTGCAAAATAAGCGAAGGTGTTTAAAAACTAACACATATCATACTGCTTGTGCTAGCGAAACATCCCAAAGATCTTCAAGCTATAGATCGTATAAATAGAAATTACAAAATATGACTTTTGACCTTTACACCGGGTTTCCAAACAAAAGTGAACAACAATGGCAGCCTGTGGTTGGCTTGATTGAAAGAAAATTTCATCTAAAATACAGATTTAACCAATATGGGTAACACTACTATCACTAGTACAGTGCATCACTGACCGACCTGAACCCCACACTGCAGTCTACTCTTAGTCTTACATCTGGCCCAAACAAAATTAACACAACCTGACATCATATTGAAGAAACTATGCATACATTGAATTCATTCAGTTAAATCGTTCAAACTTAACAGAATAGTGATGCTGTATGAGAACAGACTGGAATTGCAACGTCAGACTCAGAAACATTCGTCCTGCTAGACGTTCCCTTCAAAGTAAATATTCGGACAAATTATTAACAGCTGGTAAAACTAGTTACCCTCAACAAAACAGCTTGAACTCGAGCTGTTTCGATAGCGCAACAGATTGTTGTTTAACGAATCTACATTTCTTCTTGTAGGAATAACAGCAAGTAAAACAGAAAGTCAGTGGCAGGACAGTTAAAACTTAATTCGTAAGTTTTCCCACATCGGCAGCCATATTTTACATTCGGATTACTTCGGGTTAATAAATATCATACGCGGTAGTCTCCCTTCGTAGTCAATCAAATGCACGGATTATAGTCAAAATGTACCCAAGTCAAAATGTACCCACCTTCTGGTCAAAATGTACCCAAATGAAAGTCAAAATGTACCCAACATAGTAAAATGTTTATAAGAAGTGATAATTTAGTTAAATGGTTGTTTTAAAAAAATGTTAGTAAGCACTTATGTGAGCATACTTGTATGATGAAAGTTTTCAAATTTGTATGAGGAGTTAAATGTGTGTACATCTTGACCAGAAGGTATATGTTTGGATACTTTATGTCATATTTTACAAATAATATTGAAAATTGATTCTGAAAACTCAATCAAAATACAAACATCTAGTGGCAAATAATATTCCTTGATGGATGGATATATGTGGAACAAAATGTGTGTACATCTTGACTTAAAAATGTTGGGTACATTTTGACTTTCATTTGGGTACATTTTGACTTAAAAATATTGGGTACATTTTGACTTGGGTACATTTTGACCTGCTCCCAAATGCACGGACTCATTAGTTGATATATTTTAATTTTAGGGGAGACCGGGGCACAATGTTACACGGGGTAAAGTGTTACGTTTAAATTTTCAAACAAATGACGTTATTTATTACATCATAACCATTGTACATAGTTTAAAGTACTTTTGGTGTAGCCATTTTATCTGATCGGTCGTGGACATTTCCAGTCGATAATAAAGTATCAGTGATAAGTCAACGCATATCCGGTTATGTAAGTAAATTGTCATGAATTTGGAAAATATCGATTTCCTTTAAATTCATGACTTTGCTGATAATTTAGCTTATATGTTACATTAGGGTACGTTATAGGCATGACGTCGCAGAATGAATCGTGATCCGGTCTACCTTGGTTTTTACCTAAGGATGTTTGTATTTGAATTTTCCATCAGCTTGTTAGGGGCAATGTGTTACATGATACCCGGGGCATAGCGTTACAATGTAACACTATGCCCCGTGTATATGCCAACATATATCTAGCTACAGAAAACTACCACTGAATATTTGTAAACTTACGTTTAATATGTTTTACTGTTGATAACGTATAGATCTACTTTTAACTTAACATTAAATTATCATTATTCAATAGAGATCTCAAGTACAAATAATTAGATCGAGTAGATCTGTAAATTATTGTCTTTGTAGAATGGTTCGAAACTAAAAAAGAAAAACACCGCCAGGAATGTTCAATCAGATGTCATTAAAGGGGGATTTAACGATGTTGTATATATGGACAAAGTATCGATCCGATCAGTTGCCAAACAGATTAAAATCAACCCCATGACATCAAAAAGCAAATAAATCTGGAACTGATAATTTTGATAGCTTCTCAGATCGATATTTTGAGCCAGTTTTAACAGATTCCCATGAGAACATGTTGCAACGTTATCTAAAAACTGCACGTAATGTGTATTTTGGTCTGAGCCCCAATGAAGTCCGTGTCTTAGCCTTTCTCATACGGGGTTGGGACTGTATATGGCAGAGATACAGAACATGTGTGATATGTTTAAAATACTGATGAGTGTTAACATGATGATGATTTGATTTATATTTAACTTATGGCGATATACTTCACCGGATGTTGGTACAGTTTGTATCATGTTGGTACCAGTTTACATGCTGTTAGTACAGCCAACCTGATGTTGATACAGCTTATGTGATGTTGGTACAGCTTACCTGCTCTTGGTACACCTTACCTGCTCTTGGTACAGACTATGTCATGTTGGTACTGCTTACCTGATGTTGGTGCAACTTACCTGATGTTGGTACTGCTTACCTGATGTTGGTACAGTTTATGTCATGTTGGTACTGCTTACCTGATGTTAGTACAGTTTATGTCATGTTGGTACTGCTTACCTGATGTTAGTACAGTTTATGTCATGTTGGTACTGCTTACCGGATGTTGGTGCAACTTACCTGATGTTAGTACAGTTTATGTCATGTTGGTACTATGGTAGTAGCCACGCAAGACACATGTCTATAATATGGTAGTAGCCACGAAAGTCACATGTCTATAATATGACAGTAGCCACAAAAGTCACATATCTGTAATATGATAGTAGCCACGCAAGACACATGTCTATAATATGGCAGTAGCCACGAAAGTCACATGTCTATAATATGGCAGTAGCCACGAAAGTCACATGTCTGTAATATTGTAGTAGCCACGAAAGTCACATGTCTGTAATATGGTAGTAGCCACGAAAGTCACATGTCTGTAATATGGTAGTAGCCACGAAAGTCACATATCTGTAATATGGCAGTAGCCACGAAAGTCACAAGTCTATAATACGGCAGTAGCCACGAAAGTCACATGTAACTCTATTTTGCTTGGCGACCATTCGAAACAACAGTAGCCTCCCTTCTTTCGAAATGGTGGAAATTAACAGCACGGATTTCCCCTTGATTTCAAAATGGTTGATATTCCGCGAAAATGGCAGCCATTTTTGACATCAGGGGACATTAATCAAGTCTAAAATTACATCCATTTTGTAGTAAAGGGACATTACCTTCATTCATAATAGCGACCATTTTAAAGGAGGGGGCATAATTCTACGTTCTAGGCGACCACTCGAAACAAAAGTAGCATCCCTTCTTTCAAAATGGTGGAAAATTACAGCATGGATTACTTCCTCAGATTTCAAAATGGTGGATATTCCGCAAATATATATGCTTTTTGACATCAGGGGACATCACTCATGTCTTAAATTGCATCCATTTTGAAATAAAGGGACATTACTCTCATTCATAATAGCGGCCATTTTAAAGGAGGGGGCATAATTCTTTGTTCTAGGCGACCATTCGAAACGAGGGAAGGCGCCCTTCTTTCAAAATGGCGGAAATTTACAGCATGGATTACTTCCCTGATTTCAAAATGGTTGATAGTCCGCGAAAATGGCAGCCATTTTGACATCAGGGGACATAAATCATGTCTAAAATTGCATCCATTTTGTAATAAAGGGACATTACTCTCATTCATTATAGCGGCCATTTTAAGCAGGGCGCATAACTGTACCTTTTAGGCGACCATTCGAAACAAGAGTAGCCTCCCTTCTTTATAAATGGCGGAAATTTACAGCATGAATTACTTCCCCTGATTTCAAAATGGTGGATAGTTCACGAACATTGTTACCATTTTGACATCAGGGGACATCACTCATGTCTTAAAAGGCATCCATTTTGAAATAAAGGGACATTACTCTCATTCATAAAAGCGGTCATTTAAATGCAGGGTGCATAACTCTACCTTGCTTGGAGACCATTCGAAACAAGAGTACCTCCCTTCTTTCAAAATGGTGGAAATTAACAGCACGGATTACCTCCCCTGATTTCAAAATGGTTGATATTCCGCGAAAATTGCAGCCATTTTGACATCAAGGGACATAAATCATGTCTAAAATTGCATCCATTTTGTAATAAAGGGACATCACTCTCATTCATTATAGCGGCCATTTTAAGCAGGGGGCATAAATGTACCTTTTAGGCGACCATTCAAAACAAGAGTAGCCTCCCTTCTTTCAAAATGGTGGAAATTAACAGCACGGATTACCTCCCCTGATTTCAAAATGGTTGATATTCCGCGAAAATGGCAGCCATTTTGACATCAAGTGACATAAATCATGTCTAAAATTGCATCCATTTTGTAATAAAGGGACATTACCCTCATTCATAATAGCGGCAATTTTTAAGCAGGATGCATAACTCTACCTTGCTTGGCGACCATTCGAAACAAGAGTAGCCTCCCTTCTTTCAAAATGGTGGGAATTTAGAGCACGGATTACCGCCCCTGATTTCAAAATGGTTGATATTCCGCGAAAATGGCAGCCATTTTGATATCAAGGGACATAAATCATGTCTAAAATTGCATCCATTTTGTAATAAAGGGACATTACTCTCATTCATTATAGCGGCCATTTTAAGCAGGGGGCATAACTGTACCTTTTAGGCGACCATTCAAAACAAGAGAAGCCTCCCTTCTTTCAAAATGGTGGAAATTTACAGCACAGATTACTTCCCCCGATTTCAAAATGGTTGATATTCAGCGAAAATGGCAGCCATTTTGACATCAGGGGACATAAATCATGTCTAACATTGCATCCATTTTGTAATAAGGGGATATAACTCTCATTCATAATAGCGGCCATGTTTAAGCAGGGTGCATAACTCTACCTTGCTTGACGACCATTCGAAAGAAGAGTAGCCTCCCTTCTTTCAAAATGGCGGAAATTTACAGCACGGATTACTTCCCCTGATTTCAAAATGGTTGATATTCGGCAGCCATTTTGACATCAGGGGACATAAATCATGTCTAAAATTGCATCCATTTTGTAATAAAGGGACATTACTCTCATTCATAATAGTGGTTATTTTTAAGCAGGATGCATAACTCTACCTTGCTCGGCGACCATTAGAAACATGAGTAGCCTCCCTTCTTTCAAAATGGCGGAAATTTACAGCATGGATTATTTCCCCTAATCTCAAAATGGTGGATATTCCACGAAATTGGCAGCGATTTTGACATCAGGGGACATAAATCATGTCTAAAATTGCATCCATTTTGTAATAAAGGGACATTACTCTAATTCATAAAAGCGGCCATTTTTAAGCAGGATGCATAACTCACCTTGCTTGGCGACTATTAGAAACAAGAGTAGCCTCCCTTCTTTCAAAATGGTGGAAATTTACAGCACGGATTACCTCCCCTGATTTCAAAATGGTTGATATTCCGCGAAAATGGCAGCCATTTTGACATCAGGGGACATAAATCATGTCTAAAATTGCATCCATTTTGTAATAAAGGGACATTACTCTCATTCATAATAGTGGTTATTTTTAAGCAGGATGCATAACTCTACCTTGCTTGGCGACCATTAGAAACATGAGTAGCCTCCCTTCTTTCAAAATGGCGGCAATTTACAGCATGGATTATTTCACCTGATTTCAAAATGATTGATATTCCGCGAAAATGGCAGCCATTTTGACATCAGGGGACATAAATCATGTCTAAAATTGTATCCATTTTGTAATAAAGGGACATTACTCTCATTCATTATAGCGGCCATTTTTAAGCAGGATGCATAACTCACCTTGCTTGGCGACTATTAGAAACAAGAGTAGCCTCCCTTCTTTCAAAATGGTGGACATTTACAGCATGGATTACCTCCCCTGATTTAAAAATGGTTGATATTCCGCGAAAATGGCAGCCATTTTGACATCAGGGGACATAAATCATGTCTGAAATTGCATCCATTTTGTAATAAAGGGACATTACTCTCATTCATTATAGCGGCCATTTTAAGCAGGGCGCATAACTGTACCTTTTAGGCGACCATTCGAAACAAGAGTAGCCTCCCTTCTTTCAAAATGGCGGAAATTTACAGCATGAATTACTTCCCCTGATTTCAAAATGGTGGATAGTTCGCGAACATTGTTACCATTTTGACATCAGGGGACATCACTCATGTCTTAAAAGGCATCCATTTTGAAATAAAGGGACATTACTCTCATTCATAAAAGCGGTCATTTAAATGCAGGGGGCATAACTGTACCTTTTAGGCGACCATTCAAAACAAGAGTAGCCTCCCTTCTTTCAAAATGGTGGGAATTTAGAGCACGGATTACCGCCCCTGATTTCAAAATGGTTGATATTCCGCGAAAATGGCAGCCATTTTGATATCAAGGGACATAAATCATGTCTAAAATTGCATCCATTTTGTAATAAAGGGACATTACTCTCATTCATTATAGCGGCCATTTTAAGCAGGGGGCATAACTGTACCTTTTAGGCGACCATTCAAAACAAGAGAAGCCTCCCTTCTTTCAAAATGGTGGAAATTTACAGCACAGATTACTTCCCCCGATTTCAAAATGGTTGATATTCAGCGAAAATGGCAGCCATTTTGACATCAGGGGACATAAATCATGTCTAACATTGCATCCATTTTGTAATAAGGGGACATTACTCTCATTCATAATAGCGGCCATGTTTAAGCAGGGTGCATAACTCTACCTTGCTTGACGACCATTCGAAAGAAGAGTAGCCTCCCTTCTTTCAAAATGACGGAAATTTACAGCACGGATTACTTCCCCTGATTTCAAAATGGTTGATATTCGGCAGCCATTTTGACATCAGGGGACATAAATCATGTCTAAAATTGCATCCATTTTGTAATAAAGGGACATTACTCTCATTCATAATAGTGGTTATTTTTAAGCAGGATGCATAACTCTACCTTGCTCGGCGACCATTAGAAACATGAGTAGCCTCCCTTCTTTCAAAATGGCGGAAATTTACAGCATGGATTATTTCCCCTAATCTCAAAATGGTGGATATTCCACGAAATTGGCAGCGATTTTGACATCAGGGGACATAAATCATGTCTAAAATTGCATCCATTTTGTAATAAAGGGACATTACTCTAATTCATAAAAGCGGCCATTTTTAAGCAGGATGCATAACTCACCTTGCTTGGCGACTATTAGAAACAAGAGTAGCCTCCCTTCTTTCAAAATGGTGGAAATTTACAGCACGGATTACCTCCCCTGATTTCAAAATGGTTGATATTCCGCGAAAATGGCAGCCATTTTGACATCAGGGGACATAAATCATGTCTAAAATTGCATCCATTTTGTAATAAAGGGACATTACTCTCATTCATAATAGTGGTTATTTTTAAGCAGGATGCATAACTCTACCTTGCTTGGCGACCATTAGAAACATGAGTAGCCTCCCTTCTTTCAAAATGGCGGCAATTTACAGCATGGATTATTTCCCCTGATTTCAAAATGATTGATATTCCGCGAAAATGGCAGCCATTTTTACATCAGGGGACATAAATCATGTCTAAAATTGTATCCATTTTGTAATAAAGGGACATTACTCTCATTCATTATAGCGGCCATTTTTAAGCAGGATGCATAACTCACCTTGCTTGGCGACTATTAGAAACAAGAGTAGCCTCCCTTCTTTCAAAATGGTGGACATTTACAGCATGGATTACCTCCCCTGATTTCAAAATGGTTGATATTCCGCGAAAATGGCAGCCATTTTGACATCAGGGGACATAAATCATGTCTGAAATTGCATCCATTTTGTAATAAAGGGACATTACTCTCATTCATTATAGCGGCCATTTTAAGCAGGGCGCATAACTGTACCTTTTAGGTGACCATTCGAAACAAGAGTAGCCTCCCTTCTTTCAAAATGGCGGAAATTTACAGCATGAATTACTTCCCCCGATTTCAAAATGGTGGATAGTTCGCGAACATTGTTACCATTTTGACATCAGGGGACATCACTCATGTCTTAAAAGGCATCCATTTTGAAATAAAGGGACATTACTCTCATTCATAAAAGCGGTCATTTAAATGCAGGGGGCATAACTGTACCTTTTAGGCGACCATTCAAAACAAGAGTAGCCTCCCTTCTTTCAAAATGGTGGAAATTTAGAGCACGGATTACTTCCCCCGATTTCAAAATGGTTGATATTCGGCAGCGATTTTGACATCAGGGGACATAAATCATGTCTAAAATTGCATCCATTTTGTAATAAAGGGACATTACTCTCATTCATAATAGCGGCCATTTTTAAACAGGATGCATAACTGTACCTTTTAGACGACCATTCAAAACAAGAGTAGCCTCCCTTCTTCCAAAATGGTGGAAATTAACAGCACGGATTACCTCCCCTGATTTCAAAATGGTTGATATTTCGCGAAAATGGCAGCCATTTTGACATCAAGGGACATAAATCATGTCTAAAATTGCATCCATTTTGTAATAAAGGGACATTACTCTCATTCAATATAGCGGCCATTTTAAGCAGGGGGCATAACTGTACCTTTTAGGCGACCATTCGAAACAAGTGTAGCCTCCCTTCTTTCAAAATGGCGGAAATTTACAGCACGGATTACTTCCCCTGATTTCAAAATGGTTGATATTCGGCAGCCATTTTGACATCAGGGGACATAAATCATGTCTAAAATTGCATCCATTTTGTAATAAAGGGACATTACTCTCATTCATAATAGTGGTTATTTTTAAGCAGGATGCATAACTCTACCTTGCTTGGCGACCATTAGAAACATGAGTAGCCTCCCTTCTTTCAAAATGGCGGAAATTTACAGCATGGATTATTTCCCCTAATCTCAAAAAGGTGGATTTTCCACGAAAATGGCAGCGATTTTGACATCAGGGGACATAAATCATGTCTAAAATTGCATCCATTTTGTAATAAAGGGACATTACTCTAATTCATAAAAGCGGCCATTTTTAAGCAGGATGCATAACTCACCTTGCTTGGCGACTATTAGAAACAAGAGTAGCCTCCCTTCTTTCAAAATGGTGGAAATTTACAGCACGGATTACCTCCCCTGATTTCAAAATGGTTGATATTCCGCGAAAATGGCAGCCATTTTGACATCAGGGGACATAAATCATGTCTAAAATTGCATCCATTTTGTAATAAAGGGACATTACTCTCATTCATAATAGTGGTTATTTTTAAGCAGGATGCATAACTCTACCTTGCTTGGCGACCATTAGAAACATGAGTAGCCTCCCTTCTTTCAAAATGGCGGAAATTTACAGCATGGATTATTTCCCCTAATCTCAAAAAGGTGGATTTTCCACGAAAATGGCAGCGATTTTGACATCAGGGGACATAAATCATGTCTAAAATTGCATCCATTTTGTAATAAAGGGACATTACTCTAATTCATAAAAGCGGCCATTTTTAAGCAGGATGCATAACTCACCTTGCTTGGCGACTATTAGAAACAAGAGTAGCCTCCCTTCTTTCAAAATGGTGGAAATTTACAGCACGGATTACCTCCCCTGATTTCAAAATGGTTGATATTCCGCGAAAATGGCAGCCATTTTGACATCAGGGGACATAAATCAAGTCTAAAATTGCATCCATTTTGTAATAAAGGGACATTACTCTCATTCATAAAAGCGGCCATTTTTAAGCAGGATGCATAACTCACCTTGCTTGGCGACTATTAGAAACAAGAGTAACCTCCCTTCTTTCAAAATGGTGGAAATTTACAGCACGGATTACCTCCCCCGATTTCAAAATGGTTGATATTCCGCGAAAATGGCAGCCATTTTGACATCAGGGGACATAAATCATGTCTAAAATTGCATCCATTTTGTAATAAAGGGACATTACTCTCATTCATTATAGCGGCCATTTTAAGCAGGGGGCATAACTTAACTTTTAGGCGACCATTCGAAACAAGTGTAGCCTCCCTTCTTTCAAAATGGCGGAAATTTACAGCACGGATTACTTCCCCTGATTTCAAAAAGGTTGATATTCGGCAGCCATTTTGACATCAGGGGACATAAATCATGTCTAAAATTGCATCCATTTTGTAATAAAGGGACATTACTCTCATTCATAATAGTGGTTATTTTTAAGCAGGATGCATAACTCTACCTTGCTTGGCGACCATTAGAAACATGAGTAGCCTCCCTTCTTTCAAAATGGCGGAAATTTACAGCATGGATTATTTCCCCTAATCTCAAAAAGGTGGATTTTCCACGAAAATGGCAGCGATTTTGACATCAGGGGACATAAATCATGTCTAAAATTGCATCCATTTTGTAATAAAGGGACATTACTCTAATTCATAAAAGCGGCCATTTTTAAGCAGGATGCATAACTCACCTTGCTTGGCGACTATTAGAAACAAGAGTAGCCTCCCTTCTTTCAAAATGGTGGAAATTTACAGCACGGATTACCTCCCCTGATTTCAAAATGGTTGATATTCCGCGAAAATGGCAGCCATTTTGACATCAGGGGACATAAATCATGTCTAAAATTGCATCCATTTTGTAATAAAGGGACATTACTCTCATTCATTATAGCGGCCATTTTAAGCAGGGGGCATAACTGTAACTTTTAGGCGACCATTCGAAACAAGTGTAGCCTCCCTTCTACACTGCTTAAAATGTGGCAGAACTTCATAGGCGAGTTAGCCCCTTTGACAACTGGGGACATAAGTCTAGCCCTACTTGGCCACTAATACTTGACAATCCATGTATTATCCAATGGCTGCTTCATTTAATCAATGGCAGGCCTTGGTAGTCTTTTGTAACTTGCAACTGACTATCATACTTAACTGCTGTCATCAACTGTGGGTCAATACTTTCAATCATAGAATAAGCCATTTGATCGTAAAAAACTCTTCATCTTTAACAGGGCCGTAAATTGCCTCCCCTGGAACCCCGCCTAGCCGAGCGAGGCGAAAAAAATTTTGGACCCTTTTTAGACAAAAAATGATTTTTTTTCAGCCCGCAATAGGAGGCAACTGCCTACATGCCTCCATGTAATTTACGGCCCTGTCTTATGATGAAGAAAACCAATTAATGGTTTGTATTTGATCTATCAAAAATGTGAACTAAAACCCAAAGACGATGGAGCAGTTAAGAGAATAGATCAGTCATGGATGTCAGTGGGTGGTTATAGTAAGTAGATAGCAATAAGTAAGACCAACAAGATGCAACAAATTATATATGGTCACTTCTACGGACCATGGTCCTTTATGGACAAAACAAACATAATATACAAGATTTCACAATGGAAAGTACATAAATTGTCTATTTTCTAACACAAAAGTCTTCTGGTCCATGTTGAAACATATCATTCATGTCTAATGTGTCACTTTTTGTTATTCAATAACGTTCAAAAATAAACCATTCATTCTGGACAATCATTCATTCTGGACAACCATTCATTGACGGGACAAATGCACCAATTTGATGAAGTTGTTTGATGAGATTCATTCCATACCTGAAATATAAAAAAATATGTTCTTAAAACTTTTTTATCAAAATTAGTCCACTTTCATGTCTCAATTTTGTCACAATTAACACAGCTATATCGAAAATATCCTCAAAAAACAAAGTGGGTAGGGTTAGGACCTTGTTTATTTGACAATCTTCTGTCCAAATACTAGGTATAATCGGAAATAAATATCAGGTCCTAATGTATCTTCTTATGCACGTCAAATTGAAATGGGCTATTTGAAACCAAGTATTACTTAAAGTTTTGAACCCGATGAATTTGAATGAATGAGGTCCGACTGTAAATTACTATAGCTGTCTTTAATTGCTAAGTGTATAAGTATCATGAGAAAAGCAAAATGAGCCAAGTCATTGCAGATGCCAAGGCATGATGGGAAAATATGACTTTCTGCTTATTAAAATGCAAGAAACAACCTAGTACAATTATCATTCAAGACAAAATCCAACATTTTTCATCAAAACAACTATAGTTTGGTGATAATAATTAGCTACTTAAATGTCTAACTGACAGACTTGACTTTAATGAATATCTTTCAAATACATTTTGGAAATTCATTAGTGAACTCAAAGGGGTTCAAACCTATGACCCCTATGACGTCAGCACCTAGCACTGAAGAAACTGCAACCATACCCACTTATGCCACCGAAGAAACCTCAAAAACGGTTATTCAAATGACGCTGATATGGTTGTCGTTAGTTCAGTACATGGTATATACGGTGTGTGTGACATCTTGAGATAATTTTCAGCTACTATTTTACTATAACTATTTTATAGAGAATACATTGTATGTTAAAAATTTAAGTTATAAAAGTGATGGCAAATCATCAATATACATTGTACATTACCTCTGACCATGTCAATGGCATTAGTGTCTACATAGACTGAACTCAAAGGACATTTACAAAAGAACTCATCAAGAATGTCTACATGATTACGCGAAACTGCAAATGTCAGTATATGTACCAACTGTGTGTTAATCTACTAATGCAATAAATGTTTGTATTCTCGTTCGATAAACCGTTCGGAGGATTTTCCGGTTAACTGGTTTACAAAATAACTGATTATTCCCATCCCTAATTATTCTACTTCATGTATTTACTTTTTAAAGTAAGTCAGTCAATATTTTGGTTAATTAAGCCCCAGTTATTTTTTACTGTAATCTCAGTGGCAAAGAATTTATCAAATTTTGTGTTAATTTTCTCTATTATTATTTTTCCCCATCATTTTGTACAAGAAAAAATTCTGATAATAAACTTATTTCTGTATTTTTAGCTTTTGCTTTAATTTTAGTGTGAATCTACAATCCATCAATGCCCACTGCCAGAGATTATAAACTTGAGATCAGTTGCTGTACTCAAAGCTTCTTTTAAGTCACAACTTATTTTGTCAAATACTGGTAGATATTTTGTTAAATGTTTCAGTAACTTTTTAGGTTATGTTATATGGCAATTACTGCATGATCAATTATAAAACAACAGAATTAATCTAAGAAAACACACAAAACAAGATTTGAAATCAATCTCAAGAATTATAACCTCAGACAAAGGAGTTCATTTGAAATATTTCACTATTATTTGTCACAAATTTGATACTCCTGACCCTGATTTCTCGAGAATACTCAAATATACTAAAATACGAAGTTTAAAATATCAGGAAATTTAATAATTTACTAATAATTGTATTCATCAATATTTTTGTATGAACAATTAATTTTATCACAATGCCATGATATTATATTTTTGTTACAATGTGCATTTAATTTTATAAAATTATTCAATTGAAACTCTACTGGACATAAAGTGGTAAATGTATGTTGATATTATTTATTATTGTGAAATTATTAAAATGTGGAATCTGAATATATGTTTTTAAATATAAAATAAATTTATTCAACTTCGAAGTGTTTGTTCGCTTTGTGATATTATATTATTAAATATGTGCAATGTCTTAGTTTGGATTTTGGTTTTCAAGAACATGCATATTGAATGCCAAAGGTTTTGTAAAATAGTTTGATAGTCCAAAATATTTTAATGATGCTAAACTTAATTATGATTCATTAGGTAACTGATTAAAAAATCCAATTCATGAAGGGACATACATCTGCACAGAAATCCACATTTTGTTCTATAACATTTTCTACTATTTTTTTCCCCATTTTTTTTATTTTCACTGGCCTATATGATACAGAAAATCAATTGTCAATGTTCAGATTTCTTCAGATTAAGATGTGCTTAATTAGTGAGGTGTGATCGTTTTCACCTGAATGCATCAAATGAAAGAAAAATATGATATTTATTCTTTGATGGTATGTCTTCATTTGGCTACAAAAACCAAAACCAGTTATAATTCCACAATTTTGTTGTGTATATGCTTTTATTTATCGTCGCCACAAGTTTCCCACTTGGGCGACGCCTCCGGAAGAATGTTAGTCATATTAGATTTGGAGGATAGTGCATGATACAGAAGATGCCCCAGTTCCAGAAGCACCCCTGGTTCTTTTACATGCTCGATGTAAAGCATCATACACAGGACCTCGGTTTTTAAAGTCTCGTCCGAAAGACTGTTAGTACGGTCAGTGATGGAGCGGGGAAACGAACCAGCGATCCCTGGATTACAAGTCCAGCGTTTTACCACTGGACCACTGATCCGCTACAATTTTGTGAAATACTGGCAGACTTAAATACCAACCCAAGTATTTCAAACTTTTGATGTTCAGAATACAATTCTTTCATTTATTAATTCACTTCACAATTATTCAATGTTCTGAAGTTTTATTGACCGGCTGACCCACTGACTGACTATGGAAAGTATACCAGTAAGTATTAATGATTCAAAAGGAATAGTTTGCTCTACATTTCATAAGGCTTTTGCTTAGTATTTGGTATATTCTACTGCACATGTTTTATTCTGACAACATCATGAAGTTAATTTAACATACTGTGATATTATCAAAGTGGCATTACAAATTGTATGTAAATTAATGTATTTAACATGGAATTTAGTATGGAATGATATTCTTGTCAATGAAAATATTTTTTATTTTGCTGAATTTGTCATAATTTGAAATAAACTAGCCATTTAACTTCCAACTCTTAATAAAAAATTCGTTTTTGGTAAAAAAAGTATAAGTATTTGACCTTAGAAAGCCTGTTTTCTTTGAAGTGATGTCTAATGTTGGAAAATGTTCATGAATGATCTTGAACAGAATGCAAGTTGTCTCCCTTTAATCAATTATTTGACATTTTGTTCAATATTTTATATTACCTTATTCAGTAAATCAACATGCAGCAACAACACAACCAAGTACAAATACATGGCTTTGGTAACACTACATGGATCATCATTGTCTTTTGATCCTGAAAAAGAAATCACAGATAAATAAGTTTGTGTCAACTAAAAAAAAAGTTTGAAACTTTACTGAACCACTTCATATAAAACTTTTTATAGGGGTGTCATGTTACGTCTATAGTGTACCATGATATATTGCAATACTTTAGCAGTGCATTGCAATATGTACCATGATATATTGTTTCATCAACCTCATCTATGACTGTAGAATTTTTTCTTACTTTAACAATTTTATTCAACTTCAAGCTCATCAAAATTTTTGCATTAAATAAATTCAAAAATGAATATGCATAAACCAGAACAAAACAATTATAAATATCATTTAAATTTTTATTAAATAGGAGTTTTTCATGATGACTAGAAACTTAACAGTAGTGTATCACTCTTATTTCAGGTTATTACTGATACAAAAAATTTATTAGGTTTTCAATACTTAAAAGTATTTAGCCAGTAGTATCTGACTGAAAGCAAAAAAGCAAATTTCATACGCCACTGGTACGTTTATTACATATCATAGTACAATTCAGTTTGGCTGCTTATTGCAATACAATGTATACAGATATAGCAGTATATCGTGACACCCCTATTACATCAAGTGGTGTCTTGACCTTGCAGTCACTGCAACCTACACTATGAGTGGTAGAAGAGGTCAACCAAATTTGAAAGTTTAACTGACATCGCTTATTGTTTAATACTTTACATCATTAAGATTTAAATCAATAAATCAGCATATTGTTCATTTTAAATCTGACAAATAATATTTGAGCGCCGCTGTACGATTTCCAACCTCTTCTTTAAGGGACGTCATTTCCAGATAACGTCACATGTGACGACACCATGTACTGACAGTAAGCAATATTTGCCCCATATGGAACTATAATGAAAACGAACTGACCATATGGAGTCACATGTTGCGTTTTCTTGAAAAGACGTCACTTACAGAAGAGGTTGTAAATCCCACAGCAGCGCTCAATTGTTAATGCCAGTCATTGACTTTAATGGCGCGCCACCATAGGACGTTGCCTTGCGTCTTTTTTTATTGTTGTTTGATGATTAACAGACATTGATGTCACTTTATATGAGCCCCCTATACGATTTCCAACCTCTTCTGTAAGTGACATCATTTCCAGAAAACGTCACAAGTGATGTCACTATTTGTGAGCAGGAAACAATATTTACTCCATATGGTCACTTCATTTTCATTATAGTTCCATATGGGGCAAATATTGCTTACTGTCAGTATAAGGTGATGTCACATGTGACGTTTTCTGAAAATGACGTCACTTATAGAAGAGGTTTGAAATCGTACAGCGTTGCTTATATGTTGTTGTTTAAATGCTGAGCTTGAATTTATTAAATTGCTTTAGTGATTTTGAATGATGCACCATAGTGGGTGCAACATTTTTAGTTACTGTTAACAGTGTTATTTATATCATATATTACATTAAAGTTTCATATAAGTCATCTTAATAATATACAATATAGTAACTACAAGAATGAGGTTTGTGTCTAAATCTAGATCCATCTATTATTAGTTACAATTTCATAGAATTACACTTAGCAAAAGTTATAAGTACTCCGATTTCATATTTAGGATATTGTAATTAAATATGAATATATCCAATAGAAATTTCACACACAGAAAGACCAATATTATTATCTGTAATGTTTCTACTAATTATCAGCACAAAATACAGCCGATTGATTGAAATCAAGCCAATTACATATTAAACACCGCACAGAAATAAAAAATCTCAGATTAATTGAATTGGTCATTAACGATTGTGACCGCCTTTTGCCTGGACATAATGAATTTACAAATAGATATTATTCTGGGAAATATTTTACACTTCTGACAATATCGCCTGGGGCCTGTTCTGCGGTGAGGTAACTCATCATGGACAAAAAAAAAAAGATTTTGACTGGCAAACATTACCCAGTCAAATGCTCACACAATAATGACCGATTGAGTTAATATGTGACCTTTCTTTTCTGTGTGGTGGTAATAATTGGCTTGATTTCAATTAATTTGCTATATTTTGCGCTTAAAATTAGTAGGAACATTACAGACAGATTGAACTTTCTGTGTCTTATATTTCTATTTGATATATTCATATTTTATTGCAATATCCTAAACATGTTATCGGAGTACTTATAACTTTTGCTAATTGTTGATTTCAGAGAATCGCTTACTATTTAAGCTTAATGCTTAAAGAATAAACAAGATAAAGCGCATTATCGACTTTTTACCTGAAATCCCATACAACAATTATTGTTCAATAGACAAGTATATATGAATATCCATTTTGCATATTATATAATGTCTATATTTGACAATTGCTGGAGTATAGGACAATGATTTATAGAAAATGTATTATTAGTGCAGCTGGGATTGTAGTAAAGAAATGTTAAAGTACATGTGAAATTTCTAATGAACTTAAATAAATTTCGATCCCTAAATGTTATCAACATCTGATCAGTTTATCTGTTTTTTATGGTGGCATATTTCTGCCACCAGTAAACTACTTAATCAACTAGATAATTATCTGGTTATCACCTTGAAGTAACTATAGATAACTACTTAATTAACTAAATAATTATGTGGTTAACTAGATAAGTACTTAATTAACTAAATAATTATGTGGTTAACTAGATAAGTATCGTGATAATTTTTCATACCAGATAAATATCTTAACACGAAAAATTGTCTGATAGTGGCCACAACTGCCACCACTTACCCCGTTTAACCCAGTACAGGCAATATATTTTAGCAAAGTCTAGTTAATTAAGTTAGCTACATAATTTTTAAGTAACTGTTATGAAGTTAACGCAATAAGTATCTAGTTGACTACATAATTATCTAGTTAATTAAGTAGTTAACTGATGGCAGAAATATGCCACCATAGTTTTTCAATACAAAAATAATTTTACTCCAAAACTTGATCTGGTGTATTACATATTTCAAATGATAATGTATAGAGTATTAATTACATGGTGACTCTCATGCATCATCAAGTATTCATGTATTGATTAATTTCTTTCATTAATAATTATTTAATTATGGATGACTTTCATTTATTTGTTGTTTTATTGCAGTTTTGACTTAAAGTCAGTAATCCATGATATTTCAATAGTTTATGATGCACTTCGAGATTTTTGAACATTATGCAATTTGCTAGTATATAACCTGTCTGTGTGCCATATAACCCCAGGTGTTCAAAGCCAAGGGTTATATGAATCACAGACAGGTTATATTCCCCCAAATACCCTGTCAACAACCTGTATAATGAATTTATAATACTGCAAATCCAAATTTTCAGTAGAAGTGTACAACGAGCAAGGTTTTAAGTTTTAGCTTTGAATTTCAAATCTGCATAGATCTAGTCTAGATCTAATAATTACACATATTTATTATTTTGTTTTATAAAATATTTAGTCTGATTTAGTCATGAATAGAAGATCAATAATTAAAATGTTTTCCTTTCCAAATATTACAGAAATAATATCTTTAGATCAAATTTCTTTTATTTCACTCGCGCGTATATTGCCTGTATTATTTTCCCCATAATGTCCCTCAATATGTATTGTTATAAGCACTCGCTGGAGACAAAATTAATTTTCAAGCACCTAATCACATTGATGTTATCGAAATGAACTATTAAGCTCAAATTAAATTAGGATTTTAACCTTACATTTAGATTTTAAGTTAAGTTAGTATTTGGTGTTGCCAATAGCCAAGTGCCTTATTTATTCAGTTCGATTCATTACAATATTTTGAGGGGTGAAAGTAAAAAAGTCTGTCTGCTGCTACATCTATATGCAATATAGAATGTTATAGACTGAGTATTGCTTTCATCCCTCAATTTATCTATCAGCAGTCACCACAATTAATACTGACTAACAGAGCTAACCTATCATATTTTTTGACATTATCTCCATGTTATTGTATCATACCATACTGAAACTTAAGCACATCTCTGAAGGACAGGCAGCAAATGAAAAAAAATGTTACCACATACATTATTGGTCAATTCTGTTATGATTTCATAGAAAGTACTCTAAATATCATTTTAATCTTTACAAACTATATAAGACATCAGTATCAATGCTGGTGGGTTAGCTCTTTCATCAGTATTTGTTGTTTATAATTATGTAGAATTCTGTGACCGTTTTATTTAACTCACCATGAAATGTATCCCAGGATCTCCGCACCTGACATGTTTCTCAACAATGACCAGCAGATACACCAACAATTAATGAATGCAGACCTGAAATTAAAGAATAAATTTGTTACACAATCTTCAGTAAATAATAAACTAAAAATATCCTTCTAGCTCAATTTTGGCATGCAGACCTCTCCAACAGAATTTGTTCAATTACAGTAGACATCAGTGATTGAAAACTCATAATCGATAATCGAATTAGAAATAATCGATCTATATTTAGTTTTTTAGTGTAAGTATTAAGTGCTGACAGTTAATTTCATTTGTACAACTTTATTTATCTCTTTTTACCATATTTAACATCAATGGGGCTTGACATTACTCTTATATTATTTTTTGTATGTTTACTTTGTATACATTTGTATTTGACTGAATACATTGGAAATCTTTCTATATAAATGAATGTAAAATTTGAATGTCTTATTAAAATAACACTTCAGTTAAAATGTCCGATTATCATAAATTTTTATAGTTCATAATCGATTGTCGCCGACATCTGGATGTCCAGGGACTACTTTTCAATTATTTTCGATAATCGCGCCATCACTAGTTGACATAATACAGACTGGACACAAAGTTAATTAATTTGCAATTAACTAAAGATGTATCATTCTAAACTATTATATCATCACTGGATATTTTCGGCACTGTCCATTCTACAACTTGCAGATTTTGAACATATCTGTGTCCAGTTAAATAAAAAAGATCGGCTTTCCAAAATTTGCATCAACATTTATAATTTTAGATTTGATCGACTTATGCATCGCTGAATGAATTTGTCTGCTCAAGAAATAAATTATGGTTTGGATGCAGACTTATACATCTATGATTGCGCTACACATCCATATGGACAGTATCTAGGCTTTCATTTATTTTATAGATGAATTTATTGCAGTTTATGTACTTTATACATCAAAATAAAAACAATACTACAATAATCAAAACAAGAGACCCACGATGGCCTGACACTCTACTGGCTACATTGTGCACATGGACCTTTGATAAGCATTTTTTGAAGTTGTTCCTAAATAACTCTATAGAAAACATGCCCCCTGGGGGGTTTTGAACACCAGAGGCATAACTTGAACAATCTTGGTTAGAGACCACTAAACAAAGCTACATACCAATCATTAAAACCCTGGGCTGTGTGGTTTTGGAGAAGAACATTTTTAAAAATAGCCCTATATAAGTCTGTAGAAAACATGTGACCCCCAGGGCAGGACCAATTTGACCCCAGGGGCATGATTGGAATAATCTTGGTAGGGGACAACAAGATAATGCTACATACCAAATATCAAAACTCTGGGTCTTCTGGTTCTGGACAAGAAGACTTTCAAAGATATTCTCTATCTAAGTCTATGTAAAATTTGTGACCTCTGGGGTGGGCCAATATTGCCCCAAGGGACATAACTTGAACAATCTTGGTAGGGGACCATTAGACAATGCTACATATCAAATCACTGGGTCTTCTGGTTCTGGACAAAAGGATTTTCAAAGACATTTCCTATCTAACTCTAAGTCTATGTAAAACATAGCTGCGACTCCTGAGGCGGGGCCAATATTGACCCAAGGGAATTGATTTGAACGATCTTGGTAGAGTACAAAACAATATTTGGGACTGAGAAGGTGCAAGGGCAAACATGAAGGGGAGCAAAGAATTGTGAGGTCTTGGGTAACTTATCTTTAATTTAGACTTGAGATAAAACGTGTAAGTATATCAATGAATATTTTATTTTAATAATTACATAAGTAGTGCTTTTATGGAAATCTCTGAAATGTCATTGGACAAAGGCACAATAGTCCTGTGTTTTGTGTACATTATGCGCATTATTAAATTTTATTGAGCATGAAACAAACTATTTCTACCACGCATATTATTATTAGTGAAAATATTTATGTAAGTTAATAAACCAATGAACGAAAGCAGAATTTTAATATTTCGTTGTCTTTATTTATTGATTCTATGAACAAGTGTTTGTGCAATAACTCCAAACATTAACCTATAAAACTACAACATCTCTGTTTATTTCAATTTGCCCTGTTCATCTTTTAAAGATATTTCTTGTTTTCATAGTTTCATTTTTTTTTCAAATTTTGATTGACATCTTGAAAAGAAGTCTATAAAAACTATTGCAAAACCTTATTCTGACCTGAATGCCAATTTTGTCTTACATCATTAGTTTTTGGAGAAAAGTATTTGTAATTTTTTTGGAATACTTATATATATTTCATATCATTAAAGTATGATTTCTTAAATCATATACAGTAAAACCTCACTTAAATTAAACCGCCTCAAAATTAAGAACACATTTTTCAAGTCCATTTTCACGGTTTTGCTCTTTGTTCAACCTCAATATGAAGTCCACCTCAATAAGAAGACCAGTTTTCAAGGGTCCCTATTTGGAGAATGAAAGTTGTTTCTTCTTTCAATTAAAATCTTGTATCCAATATGTAAGAAAGTCCAAATATTGCAAGCATTTATTTACCAGGATAGAAAATATAATGTAAAACTTTAGGATGAAAATTATAATGAAAATATTGAAAATAATGATAATAGTATCATAGCTTTGTAAGTTTTCTGCTAAAATTTCTGCTTAGAACTCTTTCAGATTTAAGCCATGAATTGTCATTCATTTGTTAAAGTTTTTTACTATAGGCATGAATAAGTGCATAATGACACTGACTCAGTGTTTCAATTTAATTCACTCATCCTGGTGCATTATTCACAAACAAGTGAAGACAGAAACTCAGAATTGGACTTTAAATTGCAGAACTTAAATTAATCAGGCTTTCCTTTTCAGTGAATCTAAACAAATGGTATTTTGTTGGAATAATTGTTGTTATCAACTCTTCACTTTTGCCAAGTTTTATAAAAAATTATAATGCTATTTATCAACATACGAGCAAAAAGAACATTTAAGATTTTAAAGACTAAGTCTGAAGTTCAGTCTTAAATTGTTTGTGAAAAAGGTCCCTAGTCTGAGAGTGATTTAATATATTTAAAGACATGTTACACTATGCTTAGCCTCCATAGGCGTTATACCATAACAAGCTGTTTTGCATGAATTTGGTGTTATTATTAGGGTTTTAAGTTGCAAGGACACAGGCACATGTATGTTCATATGACGACTTCCCAGTTTAAGTTTACTTTAAACTTATTTAATTTACATTAGTAGTGAAACAAGTTCTAACAACTATCAAACTATTCACTCTTGATGACCGTTTCCTGGGTAACAAACCAGTACTCATATCAAATACAGAGGTTATGTAGGTTGTGATCAAACCCTGCACTGACGTAGTGGTGATATTTAGCCCAGTTTAAACATATAGCAGCTTTTACGATGTTTAGTGGCATTTATAGACATATAACAGAGTTTATGAAGTTCAAGATGGTTAGACCTATAGCAGAGTTTAGTGTAAAAACCTATAGCAGAATTTATGATGTTTAGCATTGTTAAGACCTATAGCAGAGTTTATTATGTTTAGCACAGTTAAGACCTATAGCACAGTTAAGACCTATAGCAGAGGTTATAATGTTAAGCAGCAATAAGACCCATAGCAGAGTTTATGATGTTTAGCACAGTTAAGATCCATAGCAGTCTATGATGTTTAGCACAGTTAAGAACTATAGCAGAGTTTATGATGTTTAGCACAGTTTAGACCTATATCAGAGTTTATAATGTTTAGCACAGTTAAGACCAATAGCAGAAATTATGATGTTTAGCATGATTAAGACCTATAGCCGTGTTTATTATGTTTATCACAGTTAAGACCTATAGAAGAGTATATGTTGTTTAGCACAGTTAAGACCTATAGCAGAGTATATGATTTTAAGCACAGTTAAGACCTATAGCAGTGTTTATGATGTTTAGAATGGTCAAGACCTATAGCAGAGTTTATGAAGTTTGGAATGGTTTAGATATATAGCAGAGTTTAGGAAGTTTAGAATGGTTTAGACCAATAGCCGAGTTTATGAAGTGTAGAATGGTCAAGACCTATAGCAGAGTTTATGTAGTTTAGAATGGTCAAAACCTATAGCAGAGTAAAAGATGTTTAGAATGGTCAAGACCTATAGCAGAGTATAAGACGTTTAGAATGGTCAAGACCCATAGAAGAGTTTATGATGTTTAGAATGGTTAGGACCTATAGCAGAGTTTATAATATTTAGCACAGTTAAGACCTATAGCGGAGTTTATGAAGTTTAGAATGGTTAGGACCTATAGCAGAGTTTAGGAAGTTTAGAATGGTTAAGACCTATAGCAGAGTTTAGGAAGTTTAGAATGGTCAAGACCTATAGCGGAGTTTATGAAGTGTAGAATGGTCAAGAACTATAGCAGAGTTTATGTAGTTTAGAATGGTCAAGACCTATAGCAGAGTATAAGATGTTTAGAATGGTCAAGACCTATTGCAGAGTATAAGATGTTTAGAATGGTCAAAACCTATAGCAGAGTAAAAGATGTTCAGGATGGTTAAGACCTATAGCAGAGTATAAGATGTTTAGAATGGTCAAGACCCATAGAAGAGTTAATGATGTTTAGAATGGTTAGGACCTGTAGCAGAGTTTATGTAGTTTAGAATGGTCAAGACCTATAGCAGAGTATAAGATGTTAAGAATGGTCAAGACCTATAGCAGAGTATAAGATGTTTAGAATGGTCAAGACCTATAGCAGAGTATAAGATGTTTAGAATGGTTAGGACCTAAAGCAGAGTTTATGAGTTTTAGAATAGTTAAGACCTATAGCAGAGTATATGATTTTTAGGATGGTTAAAACCTATAGCAGAGTTTATGATTTTTAGAATGGTTAAGACCGATCGCAGCGTTTATGATGATGTTTGGAATGGTTAAGACCTATAGCAGAGTTTATGATTTTTAGAATGGTTAAGACCAATAGCAGAGTTTATGATGAGGTTTAGAATGGTTAAGAGCTATAGCAGAGTTTATGATGTTTAGCACAATTAAATTAAGTAAGGAGTTCACATTTTTATGGAAAAAGCACTAGCTACTTGATGGCCAAAGTGCGTGCAATGGCAAATGGAGTCAAATACAATTTTGAGGCATGGGGTAATTAAATTCCACAAGATACCAAAATGAAGCATGAATTAAATAGAATTATTGTATGTTTTTCGGTGCAAGATGGAAAATATTTCACCTACTCTACTCCTGAAAATATTGCATCGGCTGCTTACTTGGTGAAATAACTTTCGATCTTACACCCAAACGTACAAATATCCTCCAATTATTAGTGTGAAATGGTATACATATGCTTAAAGGTATGTGCCCAACATCAATACAGCTTGTATAATCTGTTTTATATCTGAATGTTCATATATGTTGTATTATGTCTCCAAATATTTCTATTTCGATAATATTTCAATTATCATTAGCCTTTGGCGAATTATTGGTTTACATTCAAATAGAGTGTTTTGAAACATATTTTTGTTCAGTATAATTATGCTTTACCAAATATTTATTGAATATGTTCTATGTTGTATTTAGTTTTCTTTGAAGAGTGCTTTATCGATTATCAGTATATTCAGTTGAAAAGGCTTTGAACTACATAATGTTAATCTAGTATGAAGCGATATGTTATTTTAACCTATTAATTGCAATTTTTATAATAAATTTAATGCCAAGATATCCAGGAATTTAGGTATTATCATTTAAAATAAACACACCTTACAGGTTTAGTTAACGCTTGGTGTTGCCCACGACCAAGTGCCTTTGTAAGGCAAAGAGTTATTTCTATAAGCCATAATCAAAATTTTAAAGATCAATAGAACTCTTGACACAATTTTGAGGGATGAAAGTGAAAAGTCTATACGAGCGCTGCCATTGGATTTACAACCTCTTCCGTAAGTGACGTCATTTCAAGAAAACGCAATATGTGATGTCACTATTTGAAAATAGGAAACAATGTTTACTCTCTAGGGTCACTTAGTTTTCATTGCCATATGGGGCAAATATTGCTTACTGTCAGTACATGGCGACATCACATGTGACGTTTTCTGTAAACGATCTCACTTAGAGGTTGGAGATCATACAGCGATGCTCATATGCTGCTCTATCTACAGTAAAACCTCAAAAGAAAGACCGCCTCATTCATGAGACCATATTTTCAGGGACCAGTTTTCTATTTTTCATCCACATTTTAACTCAAAAATCAGACCACCTCATTGATAAGATCAAATTTCTTCAGAACCAATGGTGGTCTCATTGAGGTTTCCCAGTATATGCACATAGAGTTTTAAACACTAGCTTTACTTTCACCACTCAATTTGATTATCAGCAGAATTTCTACAACAAATACAAATGTATTAACTAACAGAGCTAACCCACCATTTTGTATTTACATTTTTTACATTATATATATCATACCATTCTGAAGGCTTACCTTATTACTAACACACAGGGACTGGTAGCAAAATGTATAGTGATTGTTACCTCCCTTGTCATTTCTCACTTTTGTCATAATTTAGAATAAATACTCAGAATATCATTTTAATCTTTACAAACCATGTAAGATAATAGCATCAATTCTGGTGGGTAAGCTCTTTTGATTAATATTTGCTGTTTACAGTATATGATGGATTCTGTGACAGTCTAACTTACCATGTGATGTGTGTCAGTATCTCAGCACCAGAAACCTTTCTCAACAATGACTAGCAGATACACCAACATATCATTGAATGGAGACCTGAAAGTAAAGGAGGATCTTTGTTACATATCTGCAGTCATCAGTTTCATTAAAATCCTCACAGCTCAATGTTGCAAGGCAGACCCAAAACAAATTTCTTTCCTTGCTTATTTTAATTATGCATCATTTTACACCAAATGTGTAAAGCGTTTTTACTGTAATGTTTACAATACTTTAGTGAGCAGTGAAATTAACAAAGTGATAATGACATCATATACATGGCTTCATGTAAAATACTGAGGTATTAAACAGGTAAATTTGAAGTCATTAACAAGTAAAAATAAAAAAGACCAAAATGACACATGAAATAAATAGAACATTTGTTTGTTTCAGTGTAAGATTGAGTGATTTCACCTGGAGAACGTCTGACTGAAATTTTTATTTGTGACTATGTCACAGGTGAAAATATTCTGTCTGCTACTCACTCTGAAATAACTTTCGATGTTACAAGGAAACACACAAATCTCCACTATATAATCAAGTTTTTCATGATTCCTGTAAAATTGTGAAACATTTTCAGTCAAAAAAATGTGTATCAATGAAAGAAACCCAGAAATATTGTTGCAAAATTATGCATTATAAATAAAAGCTGAAACCAAGATTGTTCACGTATAAAGGCCTCTAAATTAGTTTATACCCATCAATGAAAGGTTCAGTTGTAGTACCACAGTCATAATGTTTATGCAGCTGACTGGCCATTTTTCACTATGAATATTATTCAATCAGTATTCAATCAGTATTCACTTTTCAGCTCAGTGATCTAGAGTCATAATTTTGCATCTAGAGCAAATTAAATGATCTGACTTTGGACAACTTTGTCTGTATATGGTTGACAGTATTAAATGCATTTATAAATAGTGTGGAATAGGGGGGAAATAATTTAGTCATTTACATGTAAGGGGTATAGCCAGTTGTCTTTTTATTCAATCCCATTTCTACAACTAATATAAGGAAGTTCAACATTAATAACAAGAGGGCCATGATGAACTGTATCGCTCACCTGAGACCATGCCCTCTGGTAGTCATGGTCTTTAACAAATAACACGAATTGCAGGAATTCAGAAGAATGTCACCCAAGGATTTCATAGAGACATTTTTATCAAATTTCTTGAAAACCAGGTTGCAAATGTGACCTATGTTTTACTATGATTTGATATGTTGACCTAGTTTTTCACCCAATGTGACCCAGTTTCGAACAGGACCTAGATGTTACAGAAACATACATTTTGCCCAAGTTTCATAAAATTGAAACAATGTGGTCTCTAGAGAGTAAACAAGACTAAAAGTGCAAACATAATGAAACATGGCAATATATTTTGATAACTCTCTAGACCTGCAAGTCCAATGTGGTTCAAATCAAACCCATAGATCTTACAGGTATGCACATTCTGTTTAAATATGATTAGGACTTGTGGAGAAATGAAAGAGCTAGAGTGTAAACATGGTAGTATAATTATGGCATTTTTGTAATATAAGGGCCATATATTGATTTGATCCATAATTGAAACTGGCCAAGAACTGATGCCCATATATACATTGTATCCATGTTTGATTAGGATTGCTCAAGGAATGTGGATGCTTAGTGTAAACAATCAAATAGCAGATGACAGATGGACTGACAGCCAAAGATCCAAATAGCTCACCATTGAGCACTTTGAAAACTGCAATGTGCTCAAGGTTCTGATTTTTTTTCTGGCCAACTTCAAGTATTATTGTACAACACTAAAAGTAAGTGTAGAAAATATGATAAAAAATAATTTACCTGCTATCTTAGGTCTCTGATTCCCAACTAAACAATTTGTCCATCATTCCGCACCAAACACCCCACATTGTTGATATTCAGGTGGTTGCAGTATATGGACAAAATAAACCAAAACATGTTTTAAGCAATACATATAAACCAAGAGACTGTGCGAGTGTCTGCTTCATTCCGTAATCTAAATAAGGAATAACATTAATAAAAATAATATATAGGTGTAATATTTATGATATTCTTATCTAAATGATTAATATATTAGTTATATACATTTTTTTTATATCTACACTACTGATAACTTAACATATCGATATCTACACTACAAGCTTCACAACCAAACCCAAAACACTGACAGCCACATGGAACCATCTTGGTAAGAGAACTTATAGACACAGCATTTTCAGAAGGGATGTATTGGTCATTGTCCAAAGATATATGGAGTGGACCATTGGGTTACAACCATGTAACATTATCACAGGAGGAAACTGAATCAGCATAAACAAGTGAATCATATGCATCAGTTGAATGGACAACACATCAAAAAAGAAAGATGTTCATACAGCAAGGATATGTGAGATCTGTATTTTATATACAAAAACACAATGGAGAAGGGATAAAGGGAGAGCACACTGGAAGGGATTACGGGACAGAAGTTGTGTCAATAAACAAAAAAAATGTTGTTCACAAATAACACAGAGGCCAACAGAAAAACCTCCTGTCAAGAAAGATACACACATACAGGGAAGGGGATATGTATTGACCTTTGTTTAAATGTATAAGTAATGGGAAATGGGATTACCACCATACCAAAGATAATCAGTAAATTTGTAATCTGATCATCAGAATAATACAAGTATGTTCATGATATCAATTAACAGCAAAAATGCAATATTAATACAAACTCCTAAATGAGGCTAGAGGACTTACGACTCCTCTGCCTAACCCTGTATACTGGAAATGACTATATGACCCTTAATCACAACCTTAAAGTAAACCTAAATCCCTAAAACATTAAGACCCTGAACCTTGAATAATTTAAGAAAAGTAAATGAAAAGTTGAAGAGTCGTTGATTGTTGATTCATAATCTGAGGTTAAAATCAAGGTGTAAAATTAGAATTGTCTAACTGCCTATTTATAAACAAGCAGATAGAACAGTTTCGCTTCCACCCCCTCAATTTTCCTAAGGGAAACAGAGTTTGTATTGAACATGACTTTATTTAAATTAAATAGTTGAAAGGATAAATTATGGCCGTTATGAGCTTCAGACCATAACCGCTCCTTTATGCAAGAATAAGATATATGCAGATGAAGTATTTGGAATAATTTTAATGAAATTTTGATGCAAAAAAGTTCCGAAAAGTTCCTTAACCTAAACCTTTATATGAAATTTTAGTATTAAATAGTTTCAAATGTATCCACTAAACCTACCATGCACTTAAATTGAAATTTTGATGCAAAATAACTACCACATGTTTCCTTAAATGAACCCTAATATGCAATTTTGTGTAAAATTAGGTTCCGAAAAGTACCCTAAACCTATCTTAACCCTTATAACTGACATTTTTAATACAACAATAAGTTAATGAAATAGTTATAATATTATTGAAATCCTAAGTGAGGTTATTTGCTGCTTGAAATTTTGAAGCATTAAGTGCAGAATTCCAAAAGGTCCTTAAACCTCATTACCATGTTCAATATGTCTTCATTTAACCAACTTAGAATGAAATTTGGAATAGGGTCTGGCCGAAACGTTGCCATATGATGCAAATCCAGAATACCCTTGAATGACACCTAAACAAAACAATTACACAAGAGAAATAATTACCTAACTCAAAGTTTTGTATCTTAACCTACTTTATGGTAAATTCAAAAATTCTGAGATAAATTGATATAAAAAATGTTTAAATAAATTGATTAAACAGTAAAGAGGAAACTGAAACCATGAACATACTTTCTACATATCTGCCAAATTTACATAACAAGTTTGGTTTCTGATAAATTAGCTTTTCACTGTGCATAACATTTACCCATTTTTCAATCATTTTGCACAATTTGCAAAAATACTAGAATGGTGTTCCTGTATCAAATTATTGTAAATCATATATATCAAAGGGGGCAATAAATAAGAAAAGTCTAGATATTGAGAGTTCATCCTATTTAAGACTCTCTCTTTATATATATGCTGAGATAGACTTTGAGACAGATCTCTGAATTAATATTGTCAAAGAACAAGAACTGAGCATACACTTATGATCAAAGATCAATGTTAAATGTAGCTAAGAAAGGGGACAATGACCAACACAAACCAATACATTGACCATAGGTTACCAACTGACCGAAAATTCAGTTGAAAAGCATTCAGAATCATTAAAATGGAAACAAAGTATGTACAAAGAAATCAAAACTATACCACAGAACTAAACCATAAACCAATCAACAGTTCTTAAAACTCAATACAATAGTACACAATCCTAACACTACAGTTATCTACAGATATACTAACTCTAAATGTTGAGGGGTGAAAGCGAAACCAGTCTTTCTGTATTGTAAGATACAAGATTGATTTCGCTTTCATCCACTCACATTATTGCTCAGGAGGCAGGGGGCGCAACTCCCTTCAGATTCTTCTCAGTGTATTTTAGAAAGCATACTATAATATCATAAAATATCATTGTGTCAAAATTGAAGAACTGCCTTAACCTTGCATATTTGTTATACCAGGTAAAATAAACTAACAGTTTCAATTGTAGTACTATTCATGGTAACTGTAATATTTTATTTTTCAATTACATTTTTATATCATTATTTCTAAATAAAATGTAATGACTACAAACTAAAAAGGACAGTTTTTTTGTCAATCGAGAAGTTGTCCTAAAAATTACATTTTTTTTGTCAATCAAGAAGTTGTCCTTAAAAGGACAGTTTTTGTCCTGAGAAGGACAGTTTTGTGAGACAGGTGTAAATTTATTTTACACAAAGGCCAAAATTTGAAAGTCCCCAGTCAAGAACAAGACGCTGCCTATTCGAATAGAAAGAACAAATACTATAAAGGACTCACCTATCCAAACAGAGAAATTAGGTTTGAATAGATGTTCAGCCACATTACAGCATTGCCTCACATCCTGACAGGCAGCTCAAAATAAATTGATCTCATTGTCAATGTACATTGTGTATTCAATCTGATTTCAGCTCCCATTTAATAAACAACAGTCTAAGTAAACACCATTTGGACAGTTTTTTGTCAATCTAGAAGTTGTCCTAAAAAGGACAGTTTTTTGTCAATCGAGAAGTTGTCCTTTAAAAGGCAGTTTTTGTCCTGAGAAGGACAGTTTTGTGACATTCTATAGAGAGGTGTAAATTTATTTTACACAAAGGCCAAAATTTGAAAGTCCCCAGTCAAGAACAAGACGCTGCCTATAAGAATAGAAAGAACAAATACTATAAAGGACTCACCTATCCAAACAGAGAAATTAGGTTTGAATAGATGTTCAGCCACATTACAGCATTGCCTCAAATCCTGACAGGCAGCTCAAATTAAATTGATCTCATTGTCAATGTACATTGTGTATTCAATCTGATTTCAGCTCCCATTTAATAAACAACAGTCTAAGTAAACACCATTTGGACAGTTTTTTTGTCAATCGAGAAGTTGTCCTAAAAGGACAGTTTTTTTGTCAATCAAGAAGTTGTCCTTAAAAGGACAGTTTTTGTCCTGAGAAGGACAGTTTTGTGACATTCTATAGAGAGGTGTAAATTTATTTTACACAAAGGCCAAAATTTGAAAGTCCCCAGTCAAGAACAAGACGCTGCCTATTCGAATAGAAAGAACAAATACTATAAAGGACTCACCTATCCAAACAGAGAAATTAGGTTTGAATAGATGTTCAGCCACATTACAGCATTGCCTCACATCCTGACAGGCAGCTCAAAATAAATTGATCTCATTGTCAATGTACATTGTGTATTCAATCTGATTTCAGCTCCCATTTAATAAACAACAGTCTAAGTAAACTCCATTTGGACAGTTTTTTTGTCAATTGAGAAGTTGTCCTAAAAGGACAGTTTTTTTGTCAATCAAGAAGTTGTCCTTAAAAGGACAGTTTTCGTCCTGAGAAGGACAGTTTTGTGACATTCTAAAGAGAGGTGTAAATTTATTTTACACAAAGGCCAAAATTTGAAAGCCCCAGTCAAGAACAAGACACTGCCTATTCGAATAGAAAGAACAAATACTATAAAGGACTCACCTATCCAAACAGAGAAATTAGGTTTGAATAGATGTTCAGCCACATTACAGCATTGCCTCACATCCTGACAGGCAGCTCAAAATAAATTGATCTCATTGTCAATGTACATTGTGTATTCAATCTGATTTCAGCTCCCATTTAATAAACAACAGTCTAAGTAAACACCATTTGGACAGTTTTTTTGTCAATCGAGAAGTTGTCCTAAAAAGGACAGTTTTTTTGTCAATCGAGAGGTTGTCCTAAAAAGGACAGTTTTTGTCCAGAGAAGGACAGTTTTGTGACATTCTATAGAGAGGTGTAAATTTATTTTACACAAAGGCCAAAATTTGAAAGTCCCCAGTCAAGAACAAGACGCTGCCTAGTCGAATAGAAAGAACAAATACTAAGAATACAAAGAAATCAAAACTATACCACAGAACTAAACCATAAACCAATCAACAGTTCTTAAAACTCAACACAATTCTAACACTACAGTTATCTACAGATATACTAACTCTAAATGTTGAGGGTTGAAAGCGAAACCAGTCTTTCTGTATTGTAAGATACAAGATTGATTTCGCTTTCATCCACTCACATTATTGCTCAGGAGGCAGGGGGCGCAACTCCCTTCAGATTCTTCACAGTGTATTTTAGAAAGCATACTATAATATCATAAAATATCATTGTGTCAAAATTGAAGAACTGCCTTAACCTTGCATATTTGTTATACCAGGTAAAATAAACAGTTTCAATTGTAGTACTATTCATGGTAACTGTAATATTTTATTTTTCAATTGCATTTTTATATCATTATTTCTAAATAAAATGTAATGACTTCAAACTCACAAGTTCCAGGAAAATAACATTCTGGCAGCCAGTTCATTCTGATTGGATGATAACCATTGAACATCAAAACTTCTCATCCACACAAAACCTGAAAATATATACACACCAAATTCTAAATAATTCCACCAAAAGAAGTAACAATGCAAGGAAGACTGGTTGCATTTAGGTAAGAACATGTAACAGTATTCAATAATACAGCAGTCAGTTGACCATGCAAGTTCTGGGTTGCCTACCAGTACTAACCACTGTTGTTCTTCTGCAAGAAACCACTAACTTCCCAGCATGTATTAGAGGTATACTATTAATGACCTCAAGCAATAGGACCAAAATACTAAATCAAATGAGAATGGACAATGACATGAAGTATTAGTTAGACTCGGTTGAACCCATTCTAGAGGGAGGAGAGCTGTCTTCATCAGTCTGAAAATATAAACAGTGTAATTTTAAGGTACATAAACAAATAATAAATGATAGAGAGGTAAAAGAACTAACAAACATAAAAAGTTGAATGATGATGAAGAAATGAACATGGATGAAATGATTGGTAAATGTGGTTATAAGAGATTTATGCTGATGGCAACATGATAAATGGTCAGGGAAGGAGGATGCAATAATGTGTTGTTACTTAACAGATTCCTGTTTTCAAAGGACAAACTGACATAGAAATCAATGTGACCTACAGAATAGCAATAATTCCTAACAGTAATTCATTTATGCATACCACTAGCAGATCCAGGGGGCACATCCGACATCCCCCTAAAATTCCCCAACCTTACAAATAACTATGAGTATAAATACGAAAATATACAGAGATCTTTAAATAAGCGATTTTCAAATAAGCGATTTTGATTTATTGAAGCATATATATTCTTCAATGATGATGTTTATAAACAAAGAATAAAACAGTCATTGTCGTTTTATAAGGCTTGAACAAAACCAAAATTGACCAAAAATTTACGCTCCCCAAATCCGAATCCCAGAGCTGCCCTTGCATACACTCTGGACATGGAAGTACAAATATTGTTAGCTGATTGATATTGACACAGGGGTCATAGTTCTAGATCAATACTAACTTACAGGATTCATTTTAGGTGAAAATGGAAAATATACCCTTATCCTGAGACTTGAATTCTCAGTCCTGTGCTCTACCATCTTACACTACCAAACAGGAATATAATGATTATAATGTATACTTTTTCATCATTATACCATTGCATATAAATGCATGTTATGCAAAATTAATAGGGTTGTTCATTTTTAAAACAGTTATGACCAATGTTAGCACTTGCTGTTTTATGTCCTTAATGTCATGTGCCAGTACCGTGCATAGTGTGTGGACATGGTCCCATTGTTGCAGTTAAAGTTGTGATAACCACTAGGCATGTTTCTGGACTCAAACATTTGACCTCATAAATGAATGCCAAGTACATGATACTACACAACACTATATTTTTACCCCTCAAACAGTCACTCAACAGCATTGATGCAAGATATTGCTATGAATAATGAATAATGAAAGTTCAGTAAATGAAATTACTTGAGTATGACTCCCATAAACCCTTCTAACCACAATTTAGTAACATTTTCGACTTGAAACATTTATCCTATGGTAAGTACTTTTCCTATATGCACATACATCTATGTGTATGCCTTGTCATGCTTTTAAGAGCCAAATGAAATTAGTGAAGAAAAAAATGGTATAAAACAAAGAAACAAGTTGTTGGCATGCAATTCCCAGCTTAATGTTTTGTTTTCATCTGGTTTAACAATGTTTTTCAACAATTTTTTCAGTCATATAACCGTTTTTTCATGGAACTATTTATAAACCAATAGTAGCTTGCTCTTCAGCAAGCAACTCACAATTTCTCTACATATTGAGGACATGACTGTAGCCAATGTCATTGAAGACCATAACCTACCCAACCCAGGGGATCAAACCAGGATCTGCCAGGTGACAGCCTGAGCTAGCCGGACAGGCTTCCCAGCTTAAAAAAGCTAATTTTAAACAATTTAAACTCTTATTCAAATCCATATCAGCAAAGTACAAAGTTTGTGTGTGATTCTCATCTTATAATGTCAGTATCTAAATATCTAACTTACACTAGTTAAACTACCTGGTAGTAGTGAAAGCCATAATGAACAAAGTATGGAATTTGCTATTTTTCATTTGCACAAGTTGTCAGTATGCAGTTCTAACTACACATGGTCAATATTAAACTATTTAAATACATAAAATCAATAGCAATCTTCAATGTAAGTAATGTCCTTGGAACACTCACACTGATATATGTTGCATGCACATCAAATCTTCACCTATGATCTATTCCCATTATGTAATATTAAAGGCACAAAGGTCAAACTATTCAACATATGAATTACCATATATAAATATATATAAAACCAAACTGTTAACACAATACACATTTTAACAGTGAAGGAAAAAACCTTTCACCACATAAATCTTTAGTGCTCTATATGATAGCGCTATCCAGAACCCTCTATTCTCAATTATTGGAGCCAAATATCAGCCCCTTGACCTTGCTAACATTATTGTATGCACTAGGTCCATGTCAATTTCTGTCATGTTATACTCAAGAATTGTACCCATGATAAAACTTGTTGTATGCACAATATCAATTATTATCTTACTGTACCTATTCAAATAGTAGGATATTTTATCCAGTCTATCACACAATATTTACATGACCATTCTAAGGAATGGAGCAATTTTCAAAATTTCATCTTCATATGAAGATGAGTTTACACAGCCTGATATGCTGCATGTGCAATATCAAATATAGGAACTCCATTTCCTCCATACAAGTTGTAAGACCTATTCCATCAACCAAAATGACTGACATTATACACTGATGGGTTTCATTAAATTTAACTCACTTTGGGTTTTCTCTAAAGCAGTGAACAAGGAAGGAATAGTTCATGGATATTCAATTTGTGATTATACAAGACAGACTGGAAAGAATGTACTGTGTTTGAACTTTCAAGTTTTGTGAATGGATGTGACATTCCTTGTACTTCTCTTTCTCCAATTGTAATGTTTGTACAAGTTGTGACAGTGACATCAGTTTGATAATATGACATCAATCCGTTATAAGAATAAAGGAATAATCAAATCTGTTTTTGTTTTCCTTTAACTTCCTTTTCATTATGGATAATGCTGTGACTATTGATCAACATGCATTCAATATGACAACACAACAATACAAATGCCATGCTTTCAGCATGCTTAGTGCACTTGCACTGGGGACAATCAGTTCATACATACACATGTATAGATGCCGTGAACAATACATGACTTGAACTAATTGCTAGATTTGATGGCAGTTGGAGGTTTCGAAGTTTTACTGTACCCAGATTCAGTACAAGTGCTTGATGACAGCCAAATCTTCACCTTTACAGTTATAAAATGTGTATCAATTTTCTATTTCTTCATAATAAATAACCTTATAGTCATGAAAACTTTTTTACAAAGGTAAAGCTCTAAGTTCATGTTCCTTACATATATTTTTTAACATAAATTTTTGAGTTGTAGTAAAGCTTCATGTTTTCATCTTTCAAGAAAAAAACTAATTTGTGTATGTTTTCACATAAATCTGTTTATAACTTTGCAATCTTTTTAAACCTTTTATTTCTAAACCTGCATGTTCTTATACTCTTTGCCTATCAGGCACTCTTTATTGAGTCTCATGTAAAGATTTGCCTCTCCCCCAGATGAAGTTATACATTCAGTTGATAACAAATCAGCTAATTTTGTGACTGTAAATTAACAATGCAAGGAGCTTGTGTTGTTGTTTCTTCTTTCATATTAAATATTATTTTGAGGAACACACATTTACCATACATTGACTGAATGTGGAAGCATTTCAGAGTGATAGGTTTGTTATTAAAAATGACATCAACAAAAACTCAGCTCTCGTAACAAATGATTATTATTTAGACTAATTTTGAACCCAACGATAGCTACAAACCGAGATCAATGAGATCAAAAATGGTTGTAGTTTATATTAATTTTGTAATGTAGCCAATCTATAGAGGTTGTCCTGAAAAGGACAGTTGGTTGACAATGAAGTTGTGTCCTTAAAAGGACGGTTTTGTGACAATTGAGTAATGTCCTTAAAAGGACAGTTTTGTGACAATTGAGTAGTGTCCTTAAAAGGACAGTTTTTTTGTCAATCGATAAGTTGTCCTAAAAAGGACAGTTTTTTTGTCAATCGAGAAGTTGTCCTTAAAAGGACAGTTTTTTTGTCAATCGAGAAGTTGTCCTTAAAAGGACAGTTTTTGTCCTGAGAAGGACAGTTTTGTGACATTCTATAGAGAGGTGTAAATTTATTTTACACAAAGGCCAAAATTTGAAAGTCCCCAGTCAAGAACAAGACGCTGCCTATTCGAATAGAAACAACAAATACTATAAAGGACTCACCTATCCAAACAGAGAAATTAGGTTTGAATAGATGTTCAGCCACATTACAGCATTGCCTCACATCCGGACAGGCAGCTCAAAACAAATTGATCTCATTGTCAATGTACATTGTGTATTCAATCTGATTTCAGCTCCCATTTAATAAACAACAGTCTAAGTAAACACCATTTGGACAGTTTTTTTGTCAATCGAGAAGTTGTCCTAAAAAGGACAGTTTTTTGTCAATCAAGAAGTTGTCCTAAAAAGGACAGTTTTTTTGTCAATCGAGAAGTTGTCCTAAACAGGACAGTTTTTTTGTCAATCGAGAAGTTGTCCTTAAAAGGACAGTTTTTGTCCTGAGAAGGACAGTTTTGTGACATTCTATAGAGTGGTGTAAATTTATTTTACACAAAGGCCAAAATTTGAAAGTCCCCAGTCAAGAACAAGACGCTGCCTATTCGAATAGAAAGAACAAATACTATAAAGGACTCACCTATCCAAACAGAGAAATTAGGTTTGAATAGATGTTCAGCCACATTACAGCATTGCCTCACATCCTGACAGGCAGCTCAAAATAAATTGATCTCATTGTCAATGTACATTGTGTATTCAATCTGATTTCAGCTCCCATTTAATAAACAACAGTCTAAGTAAACACAATTTGTACAATTGCCAAGTTGTTTGTCATTATCATCTATAATGTGGCAATCACAATGAAACCTGACACAATCCACCAAATGCACAGTAAATAATCAGGAGTATGACAAATCTCTGATACACCTTAAATATCTTGGTGATCTAATCCTACATCAACTTTTGTTTTAACATTTATACTCCTGAAAAAATTCCTCTCATTTACAAGATTTTAACTATTTATGCAACAACAAGACAACCAAGAATCACCCTTAAACAATCCAAAACCAGCTGACATATTAACACCAGAATGCCTTAAAATCACTTTTTATTAGTAAGGTACTTTAAAGTCTGATAGTACCATATGTATTACTTTTCTTTGTAAAAGATGAGATCTCAAATCAGCATTACCAATCTTTACAAAGCATTGTGTATAATTATATAATTAATTACTAATTTTTTAGAAGTCATATACTTCATGACAATTTATCCAATAATAAAATATGAGGAAAATTATAGGATCTTAAAATGCACTGTTATTTAAAGAAATAAAGTAAAATTAGCCATTAACATTTCCCAGACTATTGCAATACATCAAATAATTTGATCTTCAACAAGTGTTATAACTGAGAATGTCAAGTATTAAAACACCTATCAAATATCTTTGTAAAAAGATCTCAAAGTAAAAATGTTTCATAAATTATATAAGCAATTATATATTTTTATTCATTGTACATGTAAAGTCAATGAATATCACAGTGCATTTTTACCAAGATGTAACTATATGTACTGCTTAAGACATTAGAGATTTATTCAACAACCAGTGGTTGCTTTGATTATGTAAGAGTTGAGTTGTTCATCTAAGTATACCCTTATGTTCTTGTATTGATAAGTGACAAATGGCTCATAAGCCACTGATCTATGAAAACATATATCAGAAATATGTTGACAACCTGCTCATAAATATATTAAACCTGAGATTGTATTCAGTATGCCAGTATTCCATTTTCTCAGAATTGTATCATGATTGTATGAAGGGATTTTGCCATGTGATAACCAATGTCTGATTTTGCATTAATTAGTTCTGTTCTGGTCTGTTAAAGCTTAATATTACTTTCTCACAAATGGACAAGTGCTTGCTCTATTAGAACAATTAGTATGTAAAAGAATTATACTTTGTGATTTGTACCCTGTTGGCTATCTAACCATCCCAAGAAAGATTCATTATTCATTTGTAACATTTTTATAATGGATTGAATTCCTTCACTAATGAAGTGCTAATTAATATTTACATTTTCTAAATGTATTCTTAAACAATAATGCCAAGCAAGAAAAGTAACCCTATGCCTTACAATGTTTTAAAAATGTTGTTTGAACTTTGGACACTCAATAATATAAATAACATATTGTATAATCATCAATATCTAAGCATATTGTAACATAATTATTGTCTATGCAATACTATTAATTTTCATCATTTTTTTTAATTTCTCTTAAGCATTTAGTGAATTGTACATTATATTCCAAAATGGTTTCAATTTGTAACACATATAGGTAAGAAAATTATGGCTGTCATCTCAATAGAATCTGTCTAAAATCAAGAAATTTTATTTTTTTGTGGCATGAACCAACAACAACTTTCAGTACACATGTACTTAAATGATACAATACATTTGAATGATTGAAGTGATAGGTGCTTTAGTGAAATTATAATTATGCTGTATATTGTATTTAGAAACAATTGTCTAAATTTAGCATAACAGGGACATAAGTAGTAATCAGTGGTCATAATGTTTTTTCTCCAGTTCAAACACAGTAACATACTTTCCATATGGACTTTTACAGTAAAGTTCCACCTAACGACCGGTCCGATAATACGACCGTCCGCATAATACGACCACTTTTTCTCGGACCCGATTTTTTTGTTCTTGGTCGCGGGGTCCGATATTACGACCAACTCGCTATTCCGTAATACGACCACCATATCCGGTCCCAACGACCAGTTTATTACACGTTTAGGTCCCGCTAATGAGACCACTTTAATTGCCTGTCAGTTGTATACACAATTTTACGACTTTTTAGACCCCTTCACGGTATTGATCAGCGAGGTGTGAACAACAAAATAAATTGACACTCTTTGATAGATTAACACCTTTTACAAGGGTTTAACATGGTGTACAGTTGTTTATCGAAGACAATGTATTGATTGAAGTTATCGGCGACAGTTTGCTCATCCTTAGATTAAAGAGTGCTGCATAATGAGACCGACGAGTTTGTAGCACGTTTTCGGATGGTACGTAATTTTGGACAATGTTTTCATTTATGCAATATACGTTTGAGTAAGTTACTGGTTGGTGTTAATTACCATATAAAGTTAACACTACTGATACAGTACAATAGTATCTTCAACATCAATGATCACTATCTCATGATATTTTGAACAAATAAGACATAGATTTAATGATAATTCATGTAAAATGGAAAAACGTAAACAATTAATGACTCTCAATCACAAAACCTGTGTGATAAATGTAGATGCTATTGATTTCCTGTTTAATGGTCCAATTTATGTTTTAAAAAAATCCAGAATTAATTTATTATGTATCATTTTAATGCTTCATGTGAGAATTTGACAACATTGATTTTTTCAATTTGACTAAATTATTTGTTTTATTTTGTTTTAGGTTCAGACGATACCACGGACCTATATACCATAGGTCCGTGACGATACTTAAGAGAAAGGCGGAGATCCTAGATGGTTTTGACACCAATGGCGGTGGTGATAGAAAGCGTGTCATTTGAAAATGAAGAAATTTTGTTTTTCATTGCTTAGTACATGTACTTTATTTATTGAAAAAATTGGATTTCATTTTAAATAAAAAATAAAATGAATATTTCTTTGAATGTTGTTTTTCTTCTTATGTTATGTAGTTAATATACTTAACGCCATTAAAAAGTCTCAATCATGGTACATGACTGTATCAATGTTCAATGTCACAACCAGTCTGCTTGGTTTCGCTATTAAGACCGACTCGCTAATAAGACCACTTTTTGTCGGTCCCATGGGTGGTCTTAATAGCGGAACTTTACTGTATTATAGTTATTACAGTAAGAGATTGATTTTTTCCATCAGTATAATACAGTCAAACATGGCTCTACAACAACCTCTTTTCAGGGACCACTCATCAACAAAGCCTCTCTAATTATAGCACAAAGGAAATCTGAACACTGAAGCAAATTATTGCACATAAAAGATACAAGCAACTTGGTGGCAGGAAAATGTCAATTATCGTGCAATAGGTCAAAATGTCAATATTTAGCTTAGAATGATATGGCCATCTTGTATGTCTTGAATCATTAACCTTTCTTTCCCAACTAAACCCTGCACTACAGGTCACTAGCTTAATATTTCCATCAACATATCAAAAACATCTCACTTAATTCTTAATAGCAGCCTTAAAAGTAATCCTAAATGTTCTTATTTAAATTGAATAGTTGAAAGGTTAAACTATGGTCCCTATGAGCCCTTAGAGCGCCACCTTGATTTGATACCTGAGTATTGACATTGGCCACACGAGAAGTTATTTCCAAGTTTTGTCAGGGATGTTTCGACAGAGATGAGGGAAAAGATGCCTGTTTGGAGAGGCCAGCAACTATCCAACAGGTGGTGGATTTTGTAAGGCACTACCAGTATGTTACCAAGGCAGTTGAAGGTCAGGGGCCAAAAGAAAATGACATATCAATAAATGCCGTACCAGTAGCGGAGACCACGAGAATAGACCGACTGGAACAGGCCATGGAAAACCAAACTAGTCAACTTGAAGCCAGTTTCGCTGTGAAGGACAAACCATTGAGAGAACTTCCAAACGCAGGCCAAGGCAGACCCTCATTTAACTGTTTTTTTTTGCAAAGCACTTGGACATATTAAGAGAAATTGCCGAAAATTTAAACAATATATGATGTCCAAGAATTGGGGGGAATCGGAAAACAGCCAACAGAGAGGTCCTTTAAACTGTGATGGGCCGGAAATGTAGGCCATTTTCTGATAGGCAAGATAGTACCACCTATTAGGGGTATACAACAGCAGGACAAAATCGGACATTCCATCACAACCAAGAAGTCACAGTGAAGTGACCTGAACACAGCAAACACTGAGGAGACTATTTCAATTCATATGGTGAGGGCAAGGTCTTCTTATGTTAATGTAAAGATAGGTGGACTCTAGGTAAGGGCACGCATAGACTCTGGTGCAGAAGTGACGATAGTCTCATCATCTGCGTATGATAGATTAGGGAACAAGCCTTGAAAAGTCAAGAACCTTAACATGCAGTTGGCTGACAAGAAGTCGGCGATGAAGGAATTTGTGATGAAACCACTCGATCTACAACTAGGTCACACAGAGTTCAGAGAACGAGTGTATGTAGCACCAATCCATGATGAAATAGTGTTGGGACATGACCTATTACATCACTTAAAAGATGTCCTGGACTTACACTTGAACTGCTTACGAATTGAGGGAGAAATCATTCCATTGGTGACGAGTCAGAAAGATACCCAACCCTACGTGGCTATGGTAACTCTCCTAAAACGGACAGTGATACCGTACAGAACCAGTAGAGGGGTTACAGCGCCTAATGCCCAAATCAATACAGGCTTTAGGTGAAGACCCAATGGTGTGTTTAGTTAACCCCTCAAACAATTTTCAGACACTAAAGAAGGGACAGTTAATAGGCAATGCTTCGGAGGTGATATCCATATTTGACAGTGAGGGGGGAAAACGTTAAGAAAAGAACAATGGCCCGGATGGGTCAGAGAAAAAAAAAAACCGAGGAGCTGACCCACCAGTTTGCTTGGCCGGCTTAACTGAGGATAGGGAAGGCACAAATGCCACATTACCAACATCAGTGCCTGAACACTTGCGATCAATGGTGATGGCCTCAACCAATAATTTGAACAAGGAACGGTCAACAGCTACGGTGATGTTTTTGCAAAAGACGAATTCGATTTGGGCAATTTTAATGAGATGGAACATGCAATAGATACTGGGGAGGCTAAGCCTATCAAGCAATGGATCAGGACACCTGCATGTTTTGCAGGTGAAGAAGCGGCACACTTCGAGAAGGTATTTTAGGCAGGAGTCATACTGGAGAGTACTTCCGAATGGGCTTCAGTGCCGGTTTTTTATTCGGAAGCGGGATGGTACAGTGCGCTGGTGCATTGACTATATGGCCCTCAATAACGTTACAGTCAACGACACATTCCCGCTCCCTCTGGTAGAGGACTGTTTAGATGCCCTTACGGGGAACGTATGGTTTTCTAAACAGGACGCCAATGCGGCATGTTCGCAGATGGGCATTAAACCAGAGGATAGGAAAAAGACAGCATTCATCACCAGGTACGGTCTATTTGAACATGTACAGATGGGGTTTGTCTAACAAATGCACCAGCCACTTACTCGCGTGTGGTCAACCTGGTTCTCCAAGGACTGACCTGGAAGACCGTCTTGGCATTTCTGGATGATATCCTGGTGATGGGCAAGACCTTTGGAGAACACTTGAAAAACTTAGAAGAGTCATTTAAGCGCTTCAGGGAACATGGATTGAAGCTGAAACCCCAGAAATGCTGATTTTTCCAGACAGAGGTGGAATTCTTGGTCAATGGGGAACAGTTGTCCATGACTGAGAAAAATATACAATCAGTTACCAACTGGGCAGTCCTGAACTGTTCCAAGCAGGTGGAAAGGTTCCTATGTTTTGTAAATTATGTGACTTGGTCTTTGATTTTTTCATGTCATTTGTCAATTGCCATAGTCATTCTGATGATTCTGAAAGTATCTGTGTTGAGTCTTTCATCCTTGTTGTTGTTCAGCATATATTGGATTGTGTTCATCACGCTCTCCGTTCTTGTCTACATTTAGTATTGATCTTTGGCCAATGCTATAGTTTGGTTCTTGGCCTTTGACAGACATTGCAATTCACAGACAGATCTGTCACTCAGATTGTCTCACCACATACAGATATGAAGTCTTGAAGAGGATGGACTGGCAATGTCAATGTAATTCACATAGTACAAATTTCGTACAAGGAAAATTTAGATGCAATAATACTAACCATAGATATTTATTAAAGACAACCATATTGTTGAGGTTTACCAATAACATACAGAATCACTATTTTCTCCTGAACATCAATCCAAAAGATTCTGTTTCACTTATTGGTTTTGGTCTTAAACACTATTAACAGGTTTGTTACAGGATGTACATTAGCAATTCAGAAGCTTATTTATCCAATTTGTAACCAGACAAACGTCAAATTTACTCTTCCATAAGCATGTTCATGATTACAAACTTCAGCAAAAATATGATATTAATACTAACTCCTAAATGAGGCTAGAGTACTTACAAGTTCCCTGCCTAACCTTGTATACTGAATATTCTTTGATTTTTTCATGTCATTTGTCAATTGCCATAGTCATTCTGATGATTCTGAAAGTATCTGTGTTGAGCCTTTCATCCTTGTTGTTTTTCAGCATATATTGGATTGTGTTCATCGCGCTCTCCGTTCTTGTCTACATTTAACATTGATCTTTGGCCAATGCTATATGTTTGGTTCTTGGTCTTTGACAGACATTGCAATTCACAGACAGATCTGTCACTCAGATTGTATCACCACATATAGATATGAAGTCTTGAATAGGATGGACTGGCAATGTCAATGTAATTCACATAGTACAAATTTCATACTAGGAAAATTTAGATGCAATAATACTAACCATAGATAATTATTAAAGACAACCATATTGTTGAGGTTTACCAATAACATACAGAATCACTATTTTCTCCTGAACATCAATCCAAAAGATTCTGTTTCACTTATTGGTTTTGGTCTTAAACACTATTAACAGGTTTGTTACAGGATGTACATTAGCAATTCAGAAGCTTATTTATCCAATTTGTAACCAGACAAATGTCAAATTAACTCTTTCATAAGCATGTTCATGATTACAAACTTCAGCAAAAATATGATATCAATACTAACTCCTAAATGAGGCTAGAGTACTTACAAGTTCCCTGCCTAACCTTGTATACTGAAAATGACTATATGACCCTTAATCGCAACCTTAAAAGTAAACCTTAATACCTTGAACCTTAATTGAGACCCTGAACCTAAAATAATTTATGAAAAGTTGAAGAGCTATTGATTGTTGATATATAATCTAAGACATTGTAACTGCCTATTTATAACAAGCAGATTGAGCAGTTTCACTCCTCAATATTCCTAAGGGAAACAGAGTCTGCATTGAACATGACCTTATTTAAATTGAATAGTTTAAAGGATCGCTCCTTTATGCAAGAATAATATATATGCAGATAAAGTATTTGGTAAATTTTAATGAAATTTTGATGCAAAAATAAGTTCCGAAAAGATCCTTAACCTAAGCCCCTAATATGAAATTTCAGAATAAAATAGTTCTGAAATGATCCACTAAACCTACCACACACTTAAATTGAAATTTTGATGCAAAAAAGTTCCAGAAGTTTCCTGAAATGCACCTTAATATGCAATTTTGAGTAAAAATATGTTCCGAAAAGTTCCTTAAACCTACCTTATACCTTAATGTTTGACATTTTCTATACAAAAATAATTTACACTAACTGTCCTTAAATGAATGAAATCCTAAGTGAGGTTATATGCAACTTGAAATTTTGTAGCATTATGTGCTGAGTTCCAAAAGGTCCTCAAACCTCAGTAATGTATTCAATGCACCTTCATTTAACCAACTTAGCATGAAATTTGGAATAGGGTCTGGCCGAAATGTTGCCATATGATGCAAGTCCAGAATACACTTAAATGACACCTTACGTAACATACACCAAATTTAAACTATCCTATATTCAAAAAATTTACTTCAACTAAACTTATTAACGAGTAAAGAGAAAATTGTCACCACGAACATACTTCTAACATCTCTGCCCAATTTATAAAAAATGTCAGATTAGGTTTCCGATAAATATTCTTCTAAATAGTTGTTATCACTGTTTAATATTTCCAGATTTTTTGATACCATTACACAAAATTATTATAAATCATACAATCCAAAGGGGGAGCATATAAGTAAAGTATAAACATATGGTTGTCTTTAATAAAAAGCTATGGTTAGTATTATTGCATCTAAATTTTCCTTGTACAAAATTTCTTCTATATGAATTACATTCACATTGACAGGCCATCCTCTTCAAGACTTTATATCTGTATGTGGTGAGACAACTGAGTGACAGATCTGTTTGTGAATTACAATGTCTGTCAAAGATCAAGAACCAAACATACAGCAATAGCAAAACATCAATGTTAAATGTAGACAAGAAAGGAGAGCATGATGAACACAATCCAATACATGCTGAACAACAACAAGGATGAAAGACTCAACACAGATACTTTCAGAATCATCAGAATGACTATGGCAATAAACAAATGACATGAAAAAATCAAAGACCAAGTCACAGCACAAAATTAAAGAATACCATGTAAAAACCTCCTAAATGAGGCTAGAGTACTTACGAGTTCCCTGCCTAACCTTGTTATACTGGAAATGACCATATAACCTCTAATCGCAACCTTAAAAGTAAACCTTAATACCTTGAACATTAATTGAGACCCTGAGCCTAAAATAATTTATGAAAAGTTGAAGAGCTGTTGATTGTTGATATATAATCTAAGACATTGTAACTGCCTATTTATAACAAGCAGATTGAGCAGTTTCACTCCTCAATATTCCTAAGGGAAACAGAGTCTGCATTGAACATGACCTTATTTAAATTGAATAGTTTAAAGGATCGCTCCTTTATGCAAGAATAATATATATGCAGATAAAGTATTTGGTAAATTTTAATGAAATTTTGATACAAAAATAAGTTCCAAAAAGATCCTTAACCTATGCCCCTGATATGAAATTTCAGAATAAAATAGTTCTGAAATGATCCACTAAACCTACCACATACTTAAATTGAAGTTTTGATGCAAAAATGTTCCAAAAGTTTCCTGAAATGCACCTTACTATGCAATTTTGAGTAAAAATAGGTTCCGAAAAAGTTCCTTAAACCTACCTTATACCTTAATGTTTGACGTTTTCTGTACAAAAATAATTTACACTAACTGTCCTTAAATAAATGAAATCCTAAGTGAGGTTATATGCAACTTGAAATTTTGTAGCATTATGTGCTGAGTTCCAAAAGGTCCTCAAACCTCAGTAATGTATTCAATGCATATTTATTTAACCAACTTAGCATGAAATTTGGAATAGGGTCTGGCCGAAATGTTGCCATATGATGCAAGTCCAGAATACCCTTAAATGACACCTTACGTAACATAAACCAAATTTATACTATCCTAAATAAAAAAAAATTGACTAAAATCTGATTAACGAGTAAAGAGAAAACTGTCACCACGAACATACTTCTAACATCTCTGCCCAATTTATATAAAATGTCAGATTAGGTTTCCGATAAATATTCTTCTAAATAGTTGTTATCACTGTTTAATATTTCCAGATTTTTTGATACCATTACACAAAATTATTATAAATCATACAATCCAAAAGGGGAACATATAAGTAAAGTATAAACATATGGATGTCTTTAATAAAAATCTATGGTTAGTATTATTGCATCTAAATTTTCCTTGTACGAAATTTCTCCTATGTGAATTACAGTCACATTGACAGTCCACCCTGTTCAATACTTCATATCTTTAGGTGGTGAGACAATCTGAGTGACAGATCTGTTTGTGAATTGCAATGTCTGACAAAGATCAAGAACCAAACATACAGAAATGGCAAAATATCAATGTTAAATGTAGACAAGAAAGAAGAGAGTGAGGAACACAATCAAATATATGCTCAACAACAACAAGGATAAAAGACTCAACACAGATACTTTCAGAATCATCAGAATGACTATGGCAATAAACAAATGACATGAACAAATCAAAGACCAAGTCAAAGCACAAAATTAAAGAATACTATACTGACACTGAAAAGAAACTGTGCACTGACTTAGAAATAAAGTTTGTAACCATTTAGATAAAACATATAGGCAAGTTTGGTAGCAAAATGTGACAGCTTTTATTGGCTACATGATGCATTATTGTTAAATTAAATTTAGGTCATTCTTGGTATAACGCTTGAATGACGTAGGGGTGAAAAGTAAAAGTTGCACAACTTCATCAAAAATATCAATGATCTGACTGCTGCCTTAATTCACGAGTGGAATGCCATCCCCGCCGACGTGGTAAGACGTTACGTCAGGTCAATGTGGTCAAGAATACTTGCGTTGATTCATAGGAGAGGAGGACATAACAGATTCTGATATCAGAGGGCAAACACACATTTAGAATAAAAAGAAAAGGATAGCTGCCTTAGAGTTTTACTTTAGTGAGCTCCTGCTTGAAGTGTACCAAGTCAGGGGCCTCGGCGATGATTGCCGGTAAAGAATTCCATGTGCGGATTTTGCGAGGGAAGAAACTGAATTTGTAGTTGTCGGTCCTGGATGCAAGTTGTCTAAGTTTGGTACAGTGTTGTGACCTTGTACGTGTAGATGCAGGTATTAAGTATAAAGTTGACTTGATGTCTACCAGATCTTTCAAGATTCTGTACATCATGGTGAGCTGGATCTTGGTGCGTTTTGACTCTAATGACTCCCAGTCAAGTTCATTGAGCATTTCTGTAACACTGCTGGTGTTCCTGTACCGGTTGCTAGTGTACCGAGCAACTCTACGTTGCACCATCTCCAGCTTTGATATGTACTGTTTGGTGTAGGGGTTCCAGACTGAAGCGCAGTACTAGACAATGCTTCACACCAAGCTCTAGACCTTGTGGTTTGGGACAAGAAGATTTCCAAAGTTCAAAATCTATTTTTAGCTCCTGTGACCTACTTATGCAACAGACCGGAACTATTCATATAACTTCGAATGACCACCACCTAAGGATCATTCCTGTGAAGTTTGGTCAAAAAGAGTAATTTAGGAGGAGATGTTGTTTATAGTTCCCACTATATACATAAAGGGAACAAGTCCCGCCCCCTGGCAGCGATGTTTTTTAACGGAACTTAGTAATTGATGAAATCTTGTAAGAGGGCCACTAGACAATGCTACACACCAAATATCAAAGATCTAGACCTTAGGGTTTTGGAAAAGAACAATTTCAAATTTTACACTTTTAAAATCTATTTATGCTCCTGTGAGCTAATTATGCAGCGGACCGGAATGACTTATGCAACTTTGAAAGAGGCCCACCCAAGGATCATTCCTGTGAAATTTGGACAAAATCCATTTTGTGGTACATGTATGGGTAGAGATGTTGTTTCAAGAAAATGTTGATGCACGACGCACAATTCAAGATGCACGACAACGGACATCCAAGGATCCAAAAGGCTCACCATGAATGGTACAATTTGATAAGTGCGTACAACAAGCAATTATAACATAGACTAATTAGACACAAAAAATCCGATAAACACAAAATTTTAAGCAAATTGTCATACAATTTTGAATATAAGATGATATTCATTTGTCCCAGTTTCCCGAAAAAATACATTATGTGATAATTTGTGTGCAAACAAATCACTACATCAATAACAAGCAAGCAAACCCACAATCCAACTTTCAGCAGTCCCAGGCCTTCAGTCATCACAGCACTTTGATTATATATCAGCATTTCAGGACCACTGCCCTTATCTTTAAAATGAGTTCATACACAGATATCATAATACCTGTAGTAATGAACCATGCATGAATAAAAAAAGAAGATCTCTGTTACAATGACCCAAAACAAGTTTTAATATCAAACTTCAATACATTTGCCAATCATGTGCATACAACATACATCAACCAAGCTCCACACAGTGGTTATCTCCCTTATCAGTTAAATAACAACCACTGTCATGACCAGAACATTCTTCCTGATACGGAAAGACTCTTCTATTTATGGACTCATATCAAACGACACACTGAAGGACCATTCCCTGCTTTCCCATTAATCTGTGTTAAGAGACCACTTTGTTGTACAAAGATTAATATTATCATAATCCAAAATGGATCTTTCTTATCAAGTAAAATTTATTCATAATTTGTGCATGCAACATATAGACAGATCTGTAGTATGACAAGACATTTAACTGTACCGATTTAGGTAACATTTTTCTCAATACTTTATACATCCACACCAGCTAGACAACAAAAAACAAGCAATACCCACAGGGCCTTCAGAGAGGGATGAATGGCCCAACAGGATGGATAATAGGACTACGAACCAGAATGTTTTACGGACAACGAGTAAGACAACTACTGCATCATGGTCACTTGTCGGTGGGAAGACATGTAAGAGTATTAAGTATTGTGAGTATATTATACATAATAATCTGTAACTAAACTGTACCAGGTATAAATGAACTTGCAATATAACAGCATTATCTTCGGTTTATACATTATTTTAAATTATTAATCACCTATCAGGGGTGTAGCTGGGCCATTTTTCAGACTTTCTATGGAGGGGTCACTTTTGGTCATAATTGTTTTTTCAATTTTTAACTTATCGCTGCCAATGCCCGTTCTTATCACAACTAATATTCTTGTGTAGCTAATATTACCATGTAGAGCACAGGACAGTATTTCAAACAAGCCATAAAAACTAGCTCAGGCGAGTCAAAATAATTTTAGTATCTAACTCTGCTAACTGAAAAATATGGAAAATTCTAACCATATTCACACAATTGAAATAATCTGAATGACATGCTGACTTGTAACCTTTACTGTAGCAGACTTTGGTCAATGCTCTCTGTCAGATAGTCCGCCTTATAATGGTCTTTACTCAATATATGGAATCACAAAACTACATGTATAAGCCTATACTTGCTGATTAGCAAACCAATCTCAATATAAATATTTCATTGTTATGACATTATGCATTATATAGCATATATCTTATATAATTCCATTGAAAAATAACTCTTTTCTATTCATATATGTTTCTACAGTTTGATGGAAGAAAGCCAGACAGAAAACATACCTATTCTCACCAAATATAATTCTCTCACACAATTTCTGACGTTTCTAAAATTCATCCAATCAGACTGAGGCTTTTATGTCAAAGCATAGAGCAAATGTCTATTACCTAAACCACTTTCAAATGCATTGGTATATATACACAAAATTTGAAATGAATTACAGCACCTTGATTTTGCTTTCTGTAAGTCACACTGTCTTCCATGCATTACCTACCACAGAAACCAGTCAATGCAACAACAAAACCACATCTATAAACTGACCAATTAATGGGACTAAATCACCTTCCTGGACCATTCAACATGTTACTCAACCAACATCTCTCTTACACCACAAACACCAACCAAGGATACTAAAACTATCACTGGAAGTGAGTAATACCCCAGCAGTACCACTTTGTCAGAAAAAGAGCTGTATATCAAGCTTATATACAGTCCATGATGATTATGTCACACACTACAACTCATCATGGAGATTGTCCATGTCAATTCATGAAAATTCTCCAAAAGCTGTAGATGTAGTTCGCTCCAAAAGTTTTTGTTAACGACCAACCGACCAACCGACAGAGTGAGTCCTGTATACCCCCAAACTTTTGTTTACCAAGGGGGTATAATGAATGAGATGATGATAAATGAAAACTTCAAATGATGATAAAATAAATAAATGAATAAACAAAATTGTAGTAGAGAATACAACTTACATATTTTTATTGCTGTTACTACTCCAGTCAATCACTCTTTTCTACTTCTAGATGATGATGATGATTTTGATGGGTTTTTTTGTTAACTAATGCTATTAACAGGTACAAACAATTATGCTTAAAATGACTATTGGTAACATCTTAATGTACAACATGGAAGAAATAGGCAATGATTTGTACTGCATACATCATGACTTCTCCCAACTAATTTCCCTGGACAGACATAACATAATAGGCAAATGACAAATTTTAGAAAGAGGAAGTGAATAGAGTCACTTATCTTTGTGATTCTGTTCTATTCTGTAATGTCTATTTCATGTTCTGATGACTTCTACCATGATTACTGCTCCAATGGTGCAAGGTTACTTCCATGATACTGGATTTCAATCACTGTCATCTATAAGGCAAGAAATTAACATCAATTTAACAGATTCTAGAATAAAACTGTGCACATCATTCAAACAAACATACAAGTAGATGATATAAAACAGTCAACTCTAGTCATATTATTAGTTATACAGGTTGTTGACAGGTTATATTCCCCCATATACCCTGAATAACGAATTTATAATACTGTAAATCCATGTTTTCATACGAATTTAGTTAAAAAAGCAATGTTGCGATGCCTAGCTCTCTAGATCTGATATTAAAATAAAGTCATGTTTGAGAAACACGAAAAATCGGTCAATAAGATAAGATACCGTATGTGTAATTTTGCTCTTTTTGGTTCATAAAATTGTTTAGAGTGTTGTATCATATAAGTAATTAAAATGTTTTCCTTTTAAAATCTTGAATTACTTGCTGTAGATCAAATTTCTTTTATTTCTCTAGCATGTATATTGCCTGTATTGTATACCCCATAAGGTACCTCAATACACATGGATAAGCGTGCGCTTGATTCTGTAATTCACTTTTCAAGTGTCTGATCACATGGACTTTATCAAGCTGAATTTAGCTCAAACCTTAAACAATCTATCATTTTGAATATTAATACAAGAATGCATGTAATCTTTTCAATATTTATTGACTCCTGTATGAAGATCAATTGTCAATTTCTAGTAACTTGCGGACATCAAGCGATAAAAGTTTTCAAGCCGAGCCATCAGCAAAAATGGCCACGAGATGCATGAAGGGGAAATTAGTTTGCACGTCATATACCCTGTCAGCGTTGTGTATATAGAATACTATATGCGAGCCTTTAATTATTGAAAATACTGGATTTTTATTTGCAGTATTATAATGTAATAGGTCATTATATTGAATTTGACCAATGAAGCAATGTGCATATTTGATCCCACTGCCTGGATTTGTGTTGTTAAACAAATATTCTATTGTAATGAGAGTTAACTGTATATTATCAATGCCAGTGTAGTAGGGCTGCAATGATGCAGAGCCTGTTGTCTCTCAGTTTCGTTCAGTTTCTTTCGGTTCGGTTACATAAATATATGAAATACATAAAATTCTCAATAACTGGTAATTTACTGACTTGTGAAGAAGGAACGTGAAATACACACATGTTTTATTTTAGTTCTTAAATTGATAATGCCAATCAAAAAAATTTGAATGTTCATTTTTCTTTCTGCTAGATTAAATTGTGCTGTTCAATCCCACTGAGGGGCATGCTAGTTTTTCCTGAGTTTTACCATAACAGTGAAGTAAATCAAGGGGTAAAAGTGCGCCCAATGTGGGGCTCAGATCCATGACCCCCTAACACTAGTATGGCGCTCTACCCACTGAGCTATGGGCGGCCGTCTAAGCCCACACCACTACACTCGACCTCCCCCTTCCGACATTTCACGCTCAACCACTGTGGGTCGTCAAAAACCACTGCCACCATTGAAGTCAAGCAAGGGGAAAAAGTGTGCCCAATATGGGGCTCGAACCCACGACCCCCTAACACTAGTAAGGCGCTCTACCGACTCAGCTAACCAGGCAGCCGTCTAAGCCCACACCACTACACTCCTCTACCTTCCGGCAGTTGAGGCTCAAGCACCGTGGGCTGTCAAACACCACTGCCACTATAGAAGTAAATCAAGGGGGAAAAGTGTGCCCAATGTGGGGCTAGAACCCACGACCCCGTAACACTAGTACGGCGCTCTACCGACTGAGCTAACTGGGCGATCGTCTCACCCCACACTACTACAACAGCACCAAATACAAATAAAATGATATTCATATTCTATGTCAAGTGTTACAACATCAGGCAATATCTTTCCTGACGAATTTGCACAAGAACATAATTATGTTTATACCTAATCAGCATATGCAAACCACCAAATTTCTTGACTCGTTCGCAGAAAATAGATACTATCTGGGACCATTAACCAGGGCCGTAAATTGCCTCCCCTTCCAGGGGAAGCACCCTGCCGAGCGGAGCGAGACGAAAAATTTTTTGGACCCTTTTTAGACAAAAAATGATTTTTTTTTCAGCCCGCAATAGGAGGCAACTGCCTACATGCCTCCATGTAATTTACGGCCCTGTTAACGTCCAGAATATAACACAGCGAATGAGCACATAAAACACATATATCCTAAATAAAACATAATTACTTGGGAAGTATGTCCAATTTCGTCCATTTAATCCAGTCGTAAACATCGTAAAACACAAGCAAAATTTCCATCCGCCATGCAATAGCGCACATGTTTTCACAACACATAACAGTCAGCTACAAAAATCCGTGATTTTAAGGTCACTTATTATGATGACCCTAGAATCTAAAGTTACGAAGTGTTCGAGTTTTTTCGCTAGTATTCGACAAAGATAATTATTACACATACTGTCTACACACCGAGCTTCTCGTGCATTTCCGTTTGAAAACACGCCCGAGGGATTAATTCTTTAAACTGAAAGGATGAAAAGGTCTCCGTTATATACTGTGTGTACAATTACGTCAGGCATATAATATTTGGCACGTTGTGTTGTAATGTTGTTCATCATTAAATCTTTCACCGATGATACCTACCCTTGATGTTTACGAGAATATTAGGGGTGGTCGGTTTCTACACATACTACGCCCATATTTTAAAATATCCAACACCATCACGGTTATCTTTTTGTTATATGTAGTTTCCCCTTTCAACTTGACCACCTCCGATAAACAAGACATAAAACGTTACAACATACATTTCAAATTACTGTTTAATTTGTGATTTATGGGTAGCATTTGGACAACCGACTACATTGTGAGTGACCGAGTAACGTTGTCAAAATTTCATAATTAACTATAAAGAAAAAACTGGTATTAATGTGTCGGCTGCCCAAAGCTGAATGACTTTCAAACCTAAATGCTTACATGAAAATCTCGTGCCACAAGCACCTGCTAGCGACACCTATTGGAGATATTCTAAGGGAAATCAATTATCTCCTAATTCATTACATTCAAACGGAGAAAAATACATGAAACATAGGACTTTGCATCTGCATCATTTATACATTTATAAAGGCAATACTTATGTAAATGCAGAGCGACAGGCTTAGTACAAAATACACCAATTACCAATTCAGATTAACAAAGAAAGCGTTCACCACAGCTACTTATCGATGTCCCTTTAAATGCATGCTACTCAACGGATAGTAATGATATGAAACTAAGTACTTAAGGTATTGATTATATATATATTACTTCATACTAAGAAATGCCGAAACCTTTAACCGTCCGTCTGTCCATACGGCGTGAGAAATATGTTATACACGGCTTATTATGCGGTAAAAAACGATACATATGCCACTTTCAATGTACATTTCTCGCCTGCTTTTTAAAATGTAGAATTGCAATATCGTCACACTGGAGCCAAGTTATGAACTGTGTGTCCGTCTGTCTGCCCGTGTCACACGAAAACTCCGTCTGGATCAGTTAAATTTCACTTATATATATACATGTTTTGGTCAGAAAAATGTCGGAAATTGCATCTAGTTCAAATAACTATTACGAAGCTATTGCTGTCATTTAATCAGGCTGATAACGTGGTCCAAGTGAAGTCGAACAACGCTACTGCTAATCAAACTGAAGATATTACAATCGGATCATTTCGGCTATTATTAATATACATATACTTCGGAAGAAACGTGGCGGGAAAGTAGTTCCGATATGGCTGCCAAAATGAATGTATGTAGTCTCTGTGGAAAGTATGGCAGAGATAATTTAAATATTATAGTACAAGGCACACGCAACATCAAAGATAATGCCTAAACCTACTACGAGGATCTTTAATAGTAAACTCTCTGTGGTACAGTTTGTCATGTTGGTACAACTTACCTGACGGTGGTACAGTTTGTCATGTTGGTACAGCTTACCTGACGGTGGTACAGTTTGTCATGTTGGTACAGCTTACCTGACGGTGGTACAGTTTGTCATGTTGGTACAGCTTACCTGACGGTGGTACAGTTTGTCATGTTGGTACAGCTTACCTGACGGTGGTACAGTTTGTCATGTTGGTACAGCTTACCTGACGGTGGTACAGTTTGTCATGTTGGTACAACTTACCTGACGGTGGTACAGTTTGTCATGTTGGTACAACTTACCTGACGGTGGTACAGTTTGTCATGTTGGTACAGCTTTTTCTTACCCAACAAAACATTAATGTTCTAGATTGGCCTGCTTGTTCTCCAGATTTGTCCCCAATAGAACATCTTTGGGATGCCCTGGACCGTCGGATTAGACGTCGCAATCTCCAAACATTAGCGCAGCCAGTTGGATTTTTTTTTATTCAAGAATGGAATGCCATTCCACAGCGAGATATTCAACACTTTTCAATTCTATGCGTAGACGATGCACTTCTGTAATTAATGCACAGGGAGGTCACACCCGGTATTAACAAATTCCAGAACTTAACATTTTCATCAGTCCATTTTCTTATTGATTTTCAAAAAGTTTAAATGAAATTGAAGCATAATATTCAATTTAAATTATGTATCAAAGACCATATTTTCAAAATGCTTAAAAACATATTTATATCACTGACCCACGATATTGAAACGATCCATGTAAATTTCTTGCGCAGAATAACAAACTCAAGGAAAAGCACACCCGCTTACATGTTATATGGTGAATTGGGCAGATTCCCATTGGATATCTTCATTAAAACGCGAATAATCAAATATTGGATTAATCTAGTCCACGGTAACCCGCTAAAATATTCAAATATAGCCTATCAATTCATGTTGAGAAGCGTTCATACATTCAATTGGATAAACTATGTAAAAACAATATTTGATATAACAGGCTGTAGTAACATATTTTTAAACCAACACATCTTGAATCTGAAGAACATACATTTAACGATTAAGCAAGTACTTGTTGACCAATTTATTACTAACTGGCATGGCAAAATGCAGACTTCAAACAAGGGAAAATTATATAGTCTATTCAAAGTCAATTATAAACGTGAGGAATATTTAACTCTACTACCACAAAATTTGCACTTACCTATCTTGAAATTCAGAACAGCAAATCACAAATTCCCAATAGAAACTGGACGCTGGGCAAATACTGAATATGACGATCGAAAATGTCCTTTTTGTCCGAACAAATTAGGTGACGAATTCCACTATCTACTGGAGTGTAAACACTTTGAAATGAAACGTAAGCAACTAATCCCAACTTATTTCCATCAATATCCAAATATAATCAAATATAAAGACTTGTTAAACAGCAACAATTATGAATTACTTAGAAGTACAAGTCTATTCATATCTTATATCACAAAATATTTTAATTGAAAACAAAAACACCATCTACAATTATACACACATATTGTACTATCTCCAAGTCGTCAATGAAATTCCTACAACGTGACCCCCGATTTTCTCGTGATTTCATTGTAAATTTTTAAATTCTCCCAACTTTTTAAAACCATTCACGGATAAATAAACATCGCTGTCCCCTAAGCACATGTAAATGTTCAGCTAACTATTTCTGTTTTGTTTTTACATTGCTTACTTATAACTGAATTGTTTGATTACCCATATATGTTATCTGTCTGTCATAACATTGTCTGTCGTTACAAATGTAACCATGACCAAAATAAAGTATTTTGTATTGTATTGTATGATAAAATTGTATCCAATTGATTTCATGTATCGTAACTTGTTTGGCTCAGTATATTTATAGTGTAACATTTTACCCCGAGGACTGTATCACTTTGCCCCAAAACTAGGGGCAAAGTGTTACATGTAATCGACATTTTTAATTTATTCTACATTGTGAATAAATAGTTTATTTGTTTTATTAAATACATTTTAAGATTAAAATTTCGTTGTTTTTTATAGAAACCTTAGTTACATTGTTGTAAACGATTTTATGTTATCTATAATTCAAAAACTTTGAAAAATGTAACGCTTCGCCCCGGTCTCCCCTATTGTTCGGCATGTATTCCGACAACTGCTAACACGATTACTTTTAATTTAAGACATTTCTAGCGTTGTAATGTGGATGGGATATTGTAACCACACAATCATCAAGGATATCAAAGTGCTGAAAATATTTTATTTAAAAATAATCTTTAAAACTGAATTTAAATAATCAAAAAGTAGTTTAATTGTATACCTGCTGTAGTGGTCACTGATATGCTAGTCCGGTACTGATAAGCTCCGCCTACCAGTTAGTACAGTCAGCGAATGATCATAGTCACTATAGTTTGTTAAACTATTGTACTGAATAAATTTATATTATACAAATCCCGTTTCGGGTCTGTCTTACCCCTTATATACACAAGGGTCTGTTATTACATGTTCTAATAATAAACAACATAGAACATTACAGACACTGTGACACTACTTCATGTACGTAAGCGGTCCGAAGGGTCTTGTTGGTGGCATCGTGTCAGTCGTGCCAGTTACCTCCACGGGACTTCCGGAATCAGCAGCTGCTTGCGTATTTCTTCTTGAAATCGTAAAGACGCCACCTCTGTTCCTCTGAAACTTAGATAGAGCCCGTCGCGGCTCAGGAGTGACCGGACCACATCGCTGTTGTCATCTATGAAGGTACATCGTCGACGTCCACCACCTTCATCCAGGGGACATGGTCCTCAACCGAACGTAGCTTGCCGTTCACGTCGTGTGCAACGGCGTTGAACTTCCGGGTGAAATTGTCTGTCAAAGACCGTCAGGAAACCCGCTCTGTGCACGTGGAAGTATGGTTGATACAAGCACCTTAATTGGCACTTAAAATAATTGCATTTAAATTGAGATTTATTTATTTATAAAAAGATCAAAATTAATACTAAACATTGCAAGTATTTTTGGAACGATACGTCTGTTTTGGGTTTCAAACGTTTTGATGTAACTTATGATAATTTGAATTATTCCAAATCACATTTAATTACAGACAGTTACAATCTTTTGAATTCAACAATATTAAAAGACAAAGCTCTGTACAATAACAACATCATATATGTGTCTATTTAAATATGCCAAAATTGTGGAACACCCGAACGCGTGGCAATTAAATGACCTTTTCCTGTATATACTATATACATATGTAATCACAGCCGTATAAACTAACGTGCTCATAAACAACTATTCCGGGCAAACGCACGTGCATCCCAAGTCAATAATGTTTTTATTTCAGAAGTATTTATGTTGCAACATAACTTTATCCGGTCACAACATATGGCTTATTATTAATGCGAAATGTCGAAACACATGGAAAATGGTTATTAAACATTATAATTACATATTATTACTGTCATGTATAGCCTCACACAACGTGTGCAGTCTGCTGCCTCACTCTGGTATGTCGTTTGCTCCCAGTAAAACCCCAATCACCTGCTCAGACAGATAAAATGTGTATAATAAATATATAATTGAAAACATTGACTATCAACGCCAGTATTTGGATTATTAGTGCTAATATTCAAGCATTTCGTTTACAAACGCAATGCTTTAAGGAATACATACATTGTATAAGTTAAGAAGTTCATTTTACACGTGATTCCGTTAGAAACTATTAAAGAAATGGGCTCTCGAGTTATTTGTAAAAAATGAAATAACCGCCATGATCACGTGCCACCACAAACGCTCTGAACTCTCTCAAGACTGAGTCAGTGTGCACCTCCGTTGACTTTGTACATGAATGTTGTTGTGTGTGTTTCTTTGTCTATTTTGTATCTGTTTCTTAAGCACGTTTGCACGTCTCACAAAATCTGTACAGTAAAACCTCACTTAAAGACCACCACAATAATAAGACCACTTCAAAATTAAGAACACAATTTTCAAGTCCATTTTCCCTGTTTTGCTCTTTAATCAACCTCAATATTAAGACCACCTCAATAATAAGACCACCTCAATAATAATACCAGTTTTCAAGAGTTCCATGGGTGGTCGTATTATTGAGGTTTTACTGTATATAGTCATATGTGTGACGATACCCCACACTGGCCCCTAGCTGCTCAACAACAAGAAAAGGATTTCAGTTATTTTGCTTGCAGTATTTATCATAAGCATACAATGAATATTCTTCCGTGAATGAAGAATTTAGATGGATGTTATAATCCCGAAGTTTGATAATGTTTTTATTTTCACAGCTTATAGCTGTTTCCCCTGCTCGTTTCCTTCTCGGTCGAGGCTAGTGATTGATAAACGTGTGCGCGGATCACAGTTAAAATCATGAAAATCTTACCGGAGTATAAGTTTGAATAAATGATGCATGTAGATCTATCATCGACCCATTTAAGCCTTCATGCAAACTCTCGGGTCGATTTTTAATCAGTGTACAATCGAAGTAGCATACATGTATATTTTACAACGCATCAAAATACAAATTTTATTGCGTCGCTATGACAACATTGATGTAATCTGGTAACTTACATAGTCCATTTAACAACGGGAAGTTTAGGACAGCGTGCTCAATGTATGCCTTGTCGCTGTTCCAAACTATTAGAGGGGTAGCAATTATAAAATATCCTATCGTAAAACAAACACCATGACAAGCCGAAATAGCAATGCTTGTGTTGACAACATTCGCCGAGTGGTGTAACCAGGGTCGTTGATTTTACAACGGTTGATCCATCTTGGACCATTGCTGTCTTACGATAATTGGGGTTACCATGACTTGTTGTAAATGTATTGTGTTTTGGACGCAGGTCTTCGATTTATCCAACCGTTTACTATCAATACGCCCCAGCAAAATAATGTATTATTACACTGTACATAGCCTGGGGTCCTGGCTCGCTGATTGCTAACGCGGTTTCTATTACGCATGGCCTTACCGACGCTGAGCAATATGAGGTTTGGCCAGGATTCCAGGCTACACTGTACAATGCTTCTGGCATTTAGCTATCTCTTGGAGTGACACCAAAAGTTATATAGTAGTTGTCTCCCTTAGTAGGTCGTCATGCGTCTTGATAGAGCTTCATAAATGACTTTAGTAGGCGTTTTAAAAAAACTTCACAATTGAACAGTAGTTCATCAATTATTTATAAAGATTGGTGTAATGTACAACAGTGGAGCCGCTAAACCCCGAATCGACCCTACATATAGATTTTTATTCACTGGCGTACTAAATAAAATGACGAAAGAATTCAATATACAATATACATCTACATGGAGATGCAGGAAGCTACTGTAAAAACTGTCGGTATATATTTATATATATTTCGCCGTAGTTGTAATATTGTGTTCAATTTGTTGTCAATTAAATGTAAGGTACCTATTTTTACGAAGTAGCTCTCGATAATATTGTAATGATAGTTTACTATAGACGACGAAAAACCGCTTGGAATCCCTTATTCATAAATGTTCGATATATTTTTGTTTGGTTTAAAGACGGTTGCTGTCGTTATTAGTTAAAATCATTTAACACTTGGAACGTCTGCTGATCCCTAATGTAACTCCTAATGAGCGATAACTAAAATTTCAATTAAAAAGTCATGTTCGTAATCCCGACTATCGAATGGCGAGATAGTCCTCTAAAACTCTACACTATTACAGCCACTAGCGGAGCCAGGGGGGGGGGCGCCCCCTAAAATTCCCCAACATTACGTGTGTCTGAGTATAATTACGAAAATATAGCACCGTCGCTGCTAATACGTTGTATTTAAAAAAAGTTACGCCCCTCTAAGACCCCCTAATACCAAATCCTGGATCCGCCCCTGTAGTCGGTCGTTTTGCCCATAGGACAGATAACTCCGTGTCTGGACCTGATCCCAGTGTAAGGTTGTTATGGAGACCAATGAAATACGGAATCTTTTTTTCGCCATCGACTTGTTAATTGTCCAGAATTTCGACAACTTGCAAAGCTTTAAATTTCAACTTGTCGCAATGTAAATTTACCGCGAACAGTTGAAAAGTTTAGATAAAGTTTTTGACTCGATTATTATCGCGCAAATGTCAACTTGTCTACCATAATCTAAGGCGAAAAGTTGAAATTAACGTTTTCAAGTTTGTACTTTCCTTGCTATGATGACCATTATGTTCCAAAGCTGAATTTCTGTTACGAACAATTGAAATAGTTGATATACAGAGTAATGGTGTTCTCTTATTTTGAGGAGTTACATATACATTTTAGTTTGGTGATTGTAATTGCAATGGCTATGTTTTCCCTTTAAACTGTCAAACAACAATTCCATTTCAAATACAATGTAGCACTCCTTTGAAAGAACGCTACATGGCTTGTCACCAACCTCCCTCCATGGCTAACACATATTAAATGCCATTTTTACTCTAATATCAAACAATTCTTCCTAATGTTGCTCCTATTACTTTGATTCTACACAATCTATGTTAGCACTCTCAGTACTTCGATTGTGCACGATCAGCTCGTAGACATCGCATTCGGCCTATACCGACATTGTTCGGGTTAGTCATCGTGCGTTTCCGGGAATTCCCGTAGAAAAGCAGTTCCTTTTAATATCATTTCCTCACCACTACCGTGTATTTTTTATGTATTTGCGTTTATATATCGTCGCCAATGGTTTCCCATGTGGGCGACGCCTCCGAAGAATGTTAGTCATTTTAGTTATTTGGAAGATAGTACATGATACAGAAGATGCCCCAGTTCTAGAAGCACTCGTGGTACTTTTACGTGCCCATATGTAAAGCATCGTACACGGGACCTAGGCTTTTCAAACTCTCATCCTAGAGACTGTTATTACTGTTAGTGGTGGAGCAGAAGATCTAACCTCAGTCTCTATTCCTTTATTGTGGGAACAGAAAACATCACGGAGTGACTCCCGGCTATCAACGTAAGGTACGAGTTTGAGTAAAACATCTAGAATTGTGTATGCATAAATTCATGACCATATATTCTATACAAATTCCACACCAATATAGATCTATGTTTATCGTCATTTAGTGGGTAAGTTTGCGGCAGTCTGATCAAAGAAAACAAATCAGCAACATGAAACTCTCCGACTATAATGTTAAGACACAGCGACATACTTGTTGAAACTAACACTTTATTGTGTTATATGATCTCATAGCGGTGATATTAGATGTGTTTTCTTTCAACAAGTGTATGTTTAATGTTCTGTAGAACACTGGTACTGTATTCATGAAAAAATCGAAAACTCAAGGAAGTCATCGCCTAATTTGGTAGCTTAAAATATAACACAAAGAGAATCAGCGTAATAACTATTGCTTTGTTAGTTGACACTAGACACAAGCACTAAATGCAGATGAACAATTCTTTTAATTTGTTAATTTAACATATAAATTTCCAAGAAATCCATTTCCACGGCTTGTATTAAATGAAATATAAGTTTATGTTTATCATGAAGTTATCACAGAATCTGATATAAATATAACTTGCAACGGCCCATCTATAAATTTTGCGATTGACATTGAGTTGACGTCACGAGCTAAACTAAATGTCTAAAACAACGTCATAATCATACTGAAATATCAAATGTACCAACAAGGCATATTCAGTACTCAAGTGTCACGTTCATGCATAGTCCACACTCAAAGTTCCGTCACGTTCATGCATAGTCCACACTCAAAGTTCCGTCACGTTCATGCATAGTCCACACTCAAAGTTCCGCTATCAGTCACATAAAAGTAAATTTGTTATTTGAGTGCTGAGTGTAAATATTAACCACAATCCCGGACACTGCTTACACCCAATCACCAACGTCGTATCGACATCGGGTGCTTACCGGAACTTGTTCTCGGTCATCCCGGTCACGAAGTGGTGTAAAAGTTTGCTTTGACAACTGTTCTGATCGTTGGGGCGCTTGTTTCTAGTATCCAACGCAAAATAACAAAAAGAACACAGCGTTCTAAGAACGCCCTGTATTTGTCTCAGTATTGTTCTGGTAAGGGGAGACAAATCGTAGTACAATAGTCGGCTCATAGGAATGAAACTTATGTCTTCGTCACAAACTACATAAATCCATCACAAACAATATCCATGAAGCTAAGACAATATAGTCAGTATACTGTTTTGTATGAAGATTGTCGGCTGCATCCCCGACGTTACATCCGGGTGTTAAACAACAGGAAGTACACCTGAGTCTTGTAAGTCCAAAGCCGTAAGCATAACATCCGTGCCAGCATTCCTTGGTACACCCTCGGGTTATACTTACGGTAAGAGATTTGTACGTGACGCGTTCTATCTGGAAAAAAAATGTTACATTGTACTAAGCACACATCAATACTTGTGTTATTTTATGTAAATAAATTACAACATTTTTGTTGTATGACGTACGGGCCTATATTAACTTCCAATTTATCGTATTTCTGGCGTGACTTTTCAGTCACATGACTCCATGACGCGCACCTAAGAAAGGTAGCTATGGTAACGCCGCACATGAAGTGAAAAAAGGAGATCTCCTCGACATCGAAGTCGTCTATAAAGCTTTGTTCCAGCCGTTTTGAACGTAATCTATGCGCAGCAGAGTTTGAAACACTCCATGGAAAAGTAATTTTATAGTGTATACAAACAATTGATCCCAACATAAACAGAAAACAAATTCATTACTCGTTGAAATATATTTCAGACGCACACACATGTTTTATACCTTACAATATCTCTCAACATCAAGACACGGACGTAGTGGTGCATTCTGCGGGTAATACTGGCATTCTGTGTACGGTTCCCATACATACTTGAACGATTCTGAACAATCATAGCACGATAGGTTTGAGCTGGACCCCGCAACTGTGGTCGTACTAGAACTAGTTGAGGCTTCAGCTGAAATAAATAGTAAGTCAACTGAAATGGTTAGATGTACACACCCATTAGATAACTGTCAGAACACATCCAATGTCAAAATATATACAGTAAAACCTCAATAATAAGACCACCCTTGGGACACTTGAAAACTGGTCTTGTATTATCGGGGTGGTCTTAATATTTAGGTTGGATAAAGAGCAAAACAGTTAAAATGGACCGCTGTATGGTTATTATTTCTTTTTGTGTTTTAAATGTTTGTTAAATTTCTCTTCCCCCTGTGCAATGCTTTCACTTTATGTTAGTGTTCATGTTATTTTTATCCAAAGTTTCCGCCTATTGTTGCCAGCAGTCTTGACTTGTCCTGTGATATTTTCCATCCATTAATCCCCCCAGTTTGTCCTCTTTGATTCTCCTAGTTATCCATTATGGTCGGCCAGGCCATTCCTTGCGTCCCCGTTCCCTTACGTACGTACCCTTAAGCCTCCTCAAATGTCCTATGTTTTATGGAATTTTGTTTTCCCGTAGGTCTGTGTACTAGCACCTTATTCTCTCTCTATTTGGAAAATTGTGTTCTTAATTTTGAGGTGGTCTTATTATTGAGGTGGTTTTTCAGTGAGGTTTTACTGTAGTTAGTTAACTAAAATGGTTAGATGTACAAACCGATTAAATAAGTTTCAGAATACATCCCAAAAGATATAATCAGTTTTATAAACATTGTTACGATTATTTTACGCCTTAGTTTAAAACATAAACATAATTCATAAAGGTAACCAAGTTTACTGAATTATTTTCTTAACGTTTGGAAACAAAGGCACATATTTAACATAGATTCCTCAAAATTACTCAAATATTATTATTATTATTACGCGCACAACGTTATAGGTTTTAAAAAATTGCTTGGACTGTCAGATGAAAATTTTACACCTATATGATATTTATGCAAAAATCCACACTAAATTTAGGCTTTACAATGCCATAGATGTCGCTTAACAATTGTTTATGAGGTAATAAAATGTTTAAAAAGATACTTTACTCAATTTACTCTAGTTTATAGTTTTTTTCTTTATAGCTCGTTTCCCTATATATAGATACTGGTAATTATTTCATAATTATATTAACAGAGCAATTATCAATTTTTTCTCGCGCAGAAGTAAAAATTTCCAAACCTTTCGATTGCACATGCTGAAACAATTGATAAATATATTTAAGACAGTTTACGACTTCAAACTTAATAAAACAACTTTTCCACCTACCTTTTGTATGAAGGGTTATCCATAACAAAAACAATAATAAATTACGTTTTGATGCCATTTTATCATTTTTTACAAATTCACATCAACAATGTAAGTGTATGTGTGTTGGTCCTTCATTCTAATCAGTAAAATACACTCACTGTAGTTGAACATGTACGCGCTATGGCGTGCCAGTTGTGTCTGTCCATTCTAGACATATGGCGTCAATATCAATAAACGCATTTCAAGACTAGTTCGGATGATTATCATGTTAATTGGGACATCACGGTCCTTTACGTTAGTAATAAGAACATGATTTCAGCATATAGAGACAAATTACTGTTGTAAGTTGGTCATACAACATTGGTAGCGAGTTCCGATGCAGCGAACAGTGCAGGAGGTCGTGTGTGGCAGCACTATCAGTGCGTCATAAAACATTCAAAATTAAATAATGTTGCAATCAACAACTACTTAATTATATTTAATGCTCAACAATATATGTTGCTTACTTTTGCTTTAATTTCCATACTTGCATTTTGAAATAGGTATACATGTATAAACTAAAAATGCCCATGATGTTTGGAAATGCGTTTCGTTTATCTGAAATATTAAACTCCTACGAGTTACTTATATAGCTATAATCATAGGACAAATACAATGAATAAAGTATTATTTCGTCCTACGCTTATCATGCATAAGTGCATGTTTTTATTTCAGAACACCGCCATACATAAATTACTTAATAATCACGTAGTCGTGTTCTTTTATGTGTGCGATGAACTTACAGCAAAGTTCACTTTAATACCACTTCGAAATGTTCCGCACCAGTTCCTAACTGATTTCTTTCATATTTTAACTCAACATCCAGAACACCCAAAAACTACGACCGTGTGTCTTCGGAACCAATTAACAGTGGCCTTATTATTGAGGTTTCCCTGTACATTGTGCCAAACAGGAGACACCAACGTGTTCCGTGTGAAAGTACATTTTTTTAAGTATATGACGAAACACCTGGTGGTGACATTTCAACTTCATGAATCTACGATTTCATCTTCACGTTTTCAGTTTCACGAATTCAAGATTTCAATTTCACGAATTCAAGATTTCAACTTCAGAAATTAATGATCATAAATTCATGAAGTTGAAATCGTTAATTCGTGAAGTTGAACTCGGGAATTCATGAAGTTGAATTTGAGAATTCTTGAAGCCGAAATGTCACCACCAGACTTTCGTACAATCTTTATGCGATGGCATTTTGTTCATGGCGCAGTTTCCATACAGTGATTATTCCTTTTGTTAGAGTCCTATTAAACCTTGCATAGAAAACTTAACTTTTATTGTTTTTACAAGTGCCTTCCAATTTCAGGTAGAAGTAGATCGATTCCTGCCATTATCAGCGTTATTAGAAACCAGATTGATTTTCTCCAATCGTCCATTCAATCAACATGTTCCCACGTAACATTTTATGGCGTCTAATTTATAAACGCTGGTGTTGGTTTCCGGTTATACAGACGACAGGTTATTTTGTGAGGGAAATTGTATTGACCGAAAATTCCTGACCAAATATGAAGTAATTAATCAACTTTTATCGTGAAAGTAGGGTCGAGGCAAAACCAAGGTAAAATCGAATTTCAAAGGCACCAATCGCTTTGCTGTGATTATATTTTTTCCGTATTTTGAGTGCTCAGGAAATCGAGTAATTTACAAGCATCAATTGATAAATCGAACACCTGGCGGAGAGTTTTTATTTTAAATTTATTGACATATTTAAACACGCTTTGTTATTTTATTTGTTTATCAATTTTTTTTTATAATAACTTTTATCGATAATGTTTTAAGACCAGTGCAACCACGGTATAGGCAAAGATGAATATTTATCCATTGGAATGCCATATAATATCAAAGAATTTAATCAGATTTCGGGACAAACGTAAGTTGAGAAGAACATGTTTTTTGTGTTGTCTGAAAGATAAGAATTGTGAATATCTGCTGAGCAAATACACCATATGACATCTTGCATGATAAGCGCAGTGAACTTCGATTTAACGTTTTCCTTATCTCAAAGTTGTTCATCTGACTGTTGTTAATTAACGTTCATTCAAATGTGACAAACCGATGATATAAAAGAGAGAAAATAAGCTACAGAAAACGCCACATACATAACACAGTGCCTTCCCACACAGAACTCCGGGGAAAAACAATCCATAAGACATACTTAAGGGAACAGGGGTGCAAGGAATGGTATGGCCAACCATAAGGAATAACTAGGAGAAAAATGACAAACAGGGGGGGGGGTGAATTAATGGATGGGAAAGATCACAGGACAAGTCAAGACAGCTGTCAACAATAGGGCGAAACAGGGGAGAACATAACATGAACACTATACAAAGTGAAAGAATTGCACAGGGGGAGGGAAATTTAACATACATTTAAAACACAAAAAATAGATAATAACCATACATCGATATACAGCCTTGCAACTTTGGGTAAAAATACTGGGGGGTTAAATCGATTTAACGGCTAGCCAACCTCTCACTCAATCGAAAATATCATATCAAATCAAATTGGAGAAGACAACTTCATTTATGATATACATGTAGTCCATTTACAAGATTTACTCAACAAATGGATGTGGTATCCAAAGCAACCATTCAGTCTGAAGTCATTTGTTCCATTTTGAAAGAAGATGTTTTAGAAATACATGCGCAATCGTGCTTGACAATATGCCTGAAATTATATAAGTTATGTTACTTTTAATTGCACTAAATATTGTAACTGTTAGTTAACAATTCGCGTAAAATGTTCACGAATTTGGGATGAAGCTTTTTAAGGAATAAAACAAAGATAAGACCAGTAGAAGCGAGAATGAAGGTTTACTTAAACACCATTCGTCTTTGATACTCTCACGATATCATGAATGATATCATTAAACTGTACATGTAGGCCTACTTACAGACGCGAGGAACGTTTTCCTGCGTCCGTACACAAACAAGCAAAACTATATAAACGTTCGAACCTGTTTGTTAGTAAATAGTTGATGACTTTGCTTCTGTTGTGCAATTGTTTGGACTCTGGACAACCCCTCCGAAAACAAATTGGTTTGGTAGGCTACGCGTTGACAAAGAGAAAATTCAGCCCCCGCGACGTTGGAATGGTTAATGCTGACGAGTCCAACACTTGCGTGTTGATGTTCATCGAAATACTCGGTTTTACTGTTTCCCCCACCAGTCATCGTCCACGCAGACATTAATGAGACTTTTAATCATACATCTCTTAACCTGGACAACTTATTGAATGGTAACAATCAATAATTTGCTACTATGATGTACTGTATCTAAACAGGGGAAATATAACTTGTTAAAGCAACTATATCAGATACACATGCTTCATTGCTTCTTTTCTGGACTTAGATCTAGAGATTAACAACAAAGTTGTTGTTACTAGAATTTATGATAAACTTGATGATTATGATTTTTACCTATTAATCTTTCCAACTCTTGATTGTGGTGTACCGAAATCTCCATTAGACGGAGTGAACATTTCTAAATCCATACGTTTTGTACGTTGTAGTTTTAAGTTGGATTTTAATATTCGTGATACTATCTGTATCTGATTAAAAAAGCTCCTTAAGCAAGAATATCGCTGCCATAAATTATGCAATACTTTAATTTTTAGATCCATTGAAGTTAGAGATAATTTTAACAGGATATTTACGGTAAATTGTTGTTGTACCACATGATTTGTAGCAGTCCGTAGCAGATAGATGGGATAACACAGTAATAATCGCACTTTACCTTTTTCGTTCTTAGCTTTACGCCCTTTCCCAACAGTATTTCAGTTATACTCGGCGGTTAGTGGATCTCACCTGTCTTTCCGGGTACCCTGCCAGTACAAACCTGCCCCCTGCGCAAGCAACTTACAATGTTCTACATAAAGCAGACCTCAGAGGTGGTCACGGAAGAACATACGCCTTGTCAGCGTTTCGAACCCACGACCTCTAGGTTAGCAGTTGAGTCCTCTACTGACTGGTCTGACCGGGCGGGCTGGAAAGCATTTAGCAGGTTACAAAAAGCTATTTGCTATCATGTTGTTCAGTTCCCATTACTGATTACTGGACTGCTTTTCACGTTCTTATTAACTACATTGTATTACACTAATACCTCACTCAAAGACCATCTTAATAATAAGACCACCTCAAAATTAAGACTACAGTTTTCTTTAGTTCACTGTTTTGCTCTTTATTCAACCTAAATATTAAAAACGATCTCAATATTCAAACTAGTTTCCACGGGTCCTAAGGTTGGTCTTATTGTTGAGGTTTTACTGTATACAACTAGTCGCAAAAAACGTGTATAATTATGGAGTAAAATTTCAATAGATCAAACAGATGTCTTTAAACCCATGAATTAACAAACTTGTTGAGAATGAAGAGGGGTATTTTACCGTTTGTAAAACATAATTGAAGTCTTTGAAGTGCCAGTACTATGTACATCATAAACAAACAATGAATCTAAATATTGACCGATATGAATTGTTTTGTTAAGTCTGTATGTTTGTACAGTTCTGAGTAGAAAACCATCGTTAAGAGTTGAACAAATGTTCCATTTTCTATTAGACATGAACAAGCACTAACACTCCTTTTAAATTATCGTTCCATAGGAAGAATCGATGTAAATTACTCCATCTACGTCAATAATTCTTTTTGATCTGGGAACATAAGCACAATAGAAAAAACATCAGTACATTTAATCTATGATTCTGGATGCATGGCTGTCCACATTGGGACATCATTGATTCATGGTCAGGTTTGCTCAAAACCGGTACTGTTCATAGAAGCTGTTTACATGTTTATTGAGTTCAAAACAAATGTCTGTATTGGTGAAGTTTCCCGCTGTATGTCGCTTGTTGCTTACTCCTGTCACGTGACGCATGGCCGCTCTAAATATGCCCAATATTAATATGTCCATGAAGCAATCCGCATTTTCTTTAAAAAACACTATCATTTTCCTTAATGCACGATTATGAAGACTTCTTTAAACATCATCCATTGGAAGTAATTTTGTATTACAACTACATACACCAATTATTTAGGCGCATTAGCGTCTCGTTGCTATCATCGCCAACCGGATGGGTCTACTCGAAGTACCGCCATATTCATCGTCTCAAGAAAATAGTACATGTAAAGACCTCGGATTTGATGAGTATAATGGCTGATTTGTCTAGGGTATATCACTTATGGAATGGTGGAAGTCTTGAAATAAACGGATTTTCTTGATTATTTGTGTCATTTTGCCAATGAGTTTTTACCCGAATTGTCGCGTATTAATTTCTAATACGATGATATGGAAAACGTGCAGTCTTGCATCGGAAGCGCCTCACAGAACAGTCAGTCCTTTGATTTTCTTTCTTTCAAAGTTTATTATTTGATGTTAAATGTTCTTGAGATATTCAGATGTTTTATTCTATAGTTCATTTATCATGAACAATTAGAATTATGACGACAATTAAGTAATTATAAATCAATCAAAACTGTTTTATCTCAAAGCAGTAAAATATTGAACTCTCTAACGTTGAGTGCTGAATAAAGAGGCAATTAGACTCTAGTTACCTGACACGATGTTTTGTCTGCCTATGAGTTATTTTGTAATTCAGATATCCGTCAAGTATCATTGAATTCTATATGTAGAATGATAATTAATGACGACTGCAGTCTTCAGACAATTACAAGCGGTGCAGACGCTCGATTGTTATTTACGATATAAAAACTAGACTTACTGGCTATGAACGGTAATCGATAAAGAAACATGCAGTGTAGTGTTTCCGTGGTAACGTGGTGGACTAGTAATCCAGGGGTCGCAGGTTCGGTCACCTGCTCAACCACTAACAGTACTAACAGTATTTCGGATGAGACAACAACCGAGGTCCCATGTACGATGTTTTACATCGGGCACTTAAAAGACCCAGAGGTGCCTCTGGAAACGGGGCATCTTCTGTATCATGCACTATCCTCCAAAATTCTAAAATAACTAACTTTCTTTCGGAAGCGTCGCCCATATGGGAAATCAGTGGCGACGATAAATAAAGCAAATACAACAAGAACACTCAAAACAAAACGGCATACTTCATTATAACCCAAGGTGTAAGGATAAACCAGTAGTTCATGTTAGTAAGCCAATCCTTCGGTCTTAGTTTGCTTGCTACATATGCGCAAATTCTCATAAAAATGACTCAATTATGACTCAAGAAACAGAGCATAATTCTTTTATATATTTTTATCACCACAAATGTTATCCCAACCTTCACTTTCTAAAAGGCATCTGATCACACTGCGTGTTTGATCTACCCTTACTGCAAATTGTATGTACGCTCGATCTAGTCACACTGCAAAGAGTACGTAAGTTTGATCCACCCACACTGCAAGTTGTATGTAAGTTTGATCTACCAACACTGTTAATTGTATGTAAGTTTGATCTACCAACACTGTTAATTGTATGTAAGTTTGATCTACCAACACTGTTAATTGTATGTAAGTTTGAGCTAACCACACTGTGAATTGTATGTAAGTTTGTTCTACCCACACTGTTAATTGTATGTAAGTTTGATCTACCCACACTGTTAATTGTATGTAAGTTTGATCTACACACACTGTTAATTGTATGTAAGTTTGATCTACCCACATAGTCAATTGTATGTAAATTTGATCTACCCACACTGTTAATTGTATGTAAATTTGATCTACCCACACTGATAATTGTGTGTAAATTTGATCTACCCACACTGTTAATTGTATGTAAATTTGATCTACCAATACTGTTAATTGTAAGCAAGTTTGATCTACCAACACTGTTAATTGTATGTAAGTTTGATCTACCCACACTGTTAATTGTATGTAAGTTTGATCTACCCACACTGTTAATTGTATGTAAATTTGATATACCCACACTGTTAATTGTATGTAAATTTGATCTACCCACACTGTTAATTGTATGTAAATTTGATCTACCCACACTGTTAATTGTATGTAAATTTGATCTACCAACACTGTTAATTGTATGTAAGTTTGATCTACCCACACTGTTAATTGTATGTAAGTTTGATCTACCCACACTGTTAATTGTATGTAAATTTGATCTACCCACACTGTTAATTGTATGTAAATTTGATCTACCCACACTGTTAATTGTATGTAAATTTGATCTACCCACACTGTTAATTGTATGTAAATTTGATCTACCAACACTGTTAATTGTATGTAAATTTGATCTACCCACACTGTTAATTGTATGTAAATTTGATCTACCAATACTGTTAATTGTATGCAAGTTTGATCTACCAACACTGTTAATTGTATGTAAGTTTGATCTACCCACACTGTTAATTGTAAGTAAGTTTGATCTACCAATACTGTTAATTGTATGTAAATTTGATCTACCAATACTGTTAATTGTATGTAAGTTTGATCTACCCACAATGTTAATTGTATGCAAGTTTGATCTACCCACACTGTTAATTGTATGTAAGTTTGATCTACCCACACTGTTAATTGTATGTAAGTTTGATCTACCAATACTGTTAATTGTAATCTCACTTTACTACTGCTACAGCATATGAATACATTTACGAAGGACACTGGGAAATAATGCTTGAACAAAACAAAATATATCTTATAAATATTTAATTTCTTCCCTTTAGAAATCATCAAGAATATCACAGATTTGTTCCCAATCATAAACAGTTCATGTTTGAATAACAAGAAGCACAATAATGAGAGCAATATAATGGAAATGTTAGGTAGATAAACACATAAAGATACACACCCACGCAGGGTCACAGGAGACTGTCATGAATTCTCTCCCTTTATTGCTTCTAGAGTTTGCTCCCTTTATCCCTTCTATAGTACATGTATATATAGTATGGAAAGGGGATATAGTACTTAATATACATAGAATATAGAAGGGGAATAACTCTAGAAGACATATAGAGAGATAACTGGTGACAATCTTCCCATGCACAGTTTGGGACGGTTCATAAAATAAACACACATCTAAATGTGGCAAATCGCTGGTAATTATTTGATTATTGTAAAAATGATTTGTGATTTCAGCAGCTGTAAAGTTTGGACTAACAGTTCACATTATTTAGAATGAAGTCAGCAAACTTAACCATTTAGCTTTGGAGGTGTACTCAGGTTGGCTGTTGATGAGGTAGCATTTATAGCAAAATGTAAAGAATAGATTGACTAATTTGTTGATCAGAGAAATAGACTATTATTCTCATTTCAAATCAATCTCCAAAATGATAGAGATGTAGTTATACTTATATAAGTAAACAACAATGTACAACAGATATAAATATAGACAAATAATAATACATGTATAAACAGCAAAACCTCATTTCAAGACAACTTCAACAATAAGACCAGCTCAATATAAAGAACACAATTCTCAAGTCCATTTTCCCTACTTCCGCTCTTTATTCAACGTCAATATTAAGACCACCCCTATATTAAGACCAGTTTTCAAGGATCTCAAGGGTGGTCTTATTATTGAGGATTTACTGTATATAGTCCAACATTACTAATGAAAGTCTAGATTAGTTTTGGTATCTTAAAAGAATCCAGAACAAAAAAATCAATGCATACTGTCTTTATATCATCTCGCCTTATGTATTTTTCGGTAACAATTAATTGAGACGTGGGTATGAATTGTCTCTGTTGAGTAGTGTATCTTTAGTTACTCACCCAGTATGCCTGTCAGAAAGATCAGGTTCAGACCCCATCATTCAATGGTATTGATTTTTATTTGTTATTTCTAAATTGAGACATAGATCATGCCAATAAAATATACCAGAACAGTTGCGAAATTTGACCGTCAAATCAGCCGTTAATTGGGAGAATCAGAACAGACACCACTAGCATAACACAACACAAAGAACAAATAGTAAACACTAATAATATGTATAACATCAATATAAATTAAGTGGACAATTCAAGTACACAATCAAACCCACAGGAGATTGTCATGGGTTATCTCCCTTCGTCCTATCTGTAGTATATGTAAATATGATACACATGCTATGGAAGGGATAAAGGGAGAACACTCTAGAAGGTATAAAGGGAGATAATTCGTCACAATCTCCAGTGGCACTAACTTTCTTGACATTGTTTCTTTTGAGATATCAGTTTGCATTAATCACTCGTGTCAATGGAGTGACAAAAACATACACATTTATACCATTGACAATCAATCATACATTTTTGGAACTGATTACAGTTTTGATGCTATTTCTGATGCAAATTACAACTTAAAAATATATACAAAGCCATACTAACAGTTGCATATACTTATGTGTTTGAAAAATCTGCATTATATGGAATATTACAATATTGAAGTGTATCGCAAAGATTCAATATTGATGCAAAAATACAGGAACATCTCATCATAGTATGGTTAACCTAGTATTCCAGTTAACACAAGCTTTCAGTTGATGTTTACACTTGCCTTTGGCAAACACTTCGACGTGAACATATTTCAGTGGTATCACAGCATGTGATCATACATCTGGTCCATAAATATCCCTGTTCTTACATCAGTATGCATCCTGACATCCTCGGTACCCAGGCTATTCATAACAAATATGATACCCTGGGCAATTTGGCTTGCAAAACTTCGTAGAGCAAGTATATTTATTAGCATTTCTTGACCAATGAAATGGACAATAACACAAAAAGAAGGAATCTCCTTTGTGAAGAGCTATCAGCAAATTTGACAAAATGGCAGCGAATATTGAAATAAGAGCAATTTGAAAGCTGCAATCTCATTGGATCGCATAGAACAGCAATTTCATCCGTAACTCCTCGGCAATTCCATATCGCATGAGGTGTGTGTCATGCGGCCAATAAAGCGGCCGGATTTCACCTCATTATTTATTCATGAGTACAAGATTTTTACAATCAGTTTGCCCAGGGCATCATATCTGTCATGAATCGCCTGGGTACCAATGATGACATCCTGATTGCATGCAGATACTCACAGAAACACATCCAACACATTCAGAAAATCCACTGTAATACATGATATTTTTGTAAACAATATCCAATGTCCTTTTTTTATCCAATGTCCTTTATCACATTAATTTCACAGGCAAAACCACCAGCTATTGATAACCACCAACCAATTAGCGGGAAATTATTTCTCATACAAGTATGTTGAGGTTTTATATTGCTATAAAATAAGAAAAATCATAGCACCAGATTTCAATCAACATCAAGCTAACACGTACTAGTATACATATCCAAGTATAGCTACATCAGGTATTCAAACATTGATAATTAGTGCATCTATATAAGCTTAAAAAATGTATACATAACGCATATATATATATAACAAGAAATATCTTGAAAAAAGATGGTTGGCGCAATTTGAAGGTTAAGATTTGTTGTGCAACATAAAAAAATGCCGAGATGTTACGATTGCTGGTCACTCCATATCCAAAATGGATTTCAGTAAATTCACAAAAATTCAATGGATTTCAGTAAAGTTATGTACCCCTTATCGGAAGGTTAACCAATCCGTGTCAAGGTTACAAATGTTGTTCAGTTAGAGAAGTTGGTTAAGAGGTCAATGTAAGATTTGATTGGTTTACACAACACTGATATGCAAATAGCAAAGCCGTTTAGTACAGCTGCGCCGAAAAAAGGTCTACACTATTTAATTGTATGACATCAAATTTCATATAAATCCGCATAAAAGTAGACTGATACTTGGCAAGCTCAACGTGATTGACACAATTACACAATACACTGAAGTCTCTGCACAGAAAAATGAGTATTTACTGGTTATGTGGGTTACTGTAAACCCCTTGGAAAAAAATGGTTGGCACTAAGGATGGATACACTGGAAGTACCTTTCCAGTTGAATGCAGAATAACTATATATTATTATGACAGGTAATATTAAGCAATCTCATCTGGGGGTAATATTTCAACGTTTTTGTTCAAAATCTTCTCAGCAGCAATTCTCTGCTCAGCATTCATTCGTCGGTACTCCGCTTTAAAGAACAACATTAAAATGGTCATTGCGAACACAGCAACCGTACTTGCAAATATCAATGGAACTGAAATAAGAAATAAAAATTCTGATCAGTCACAGATTGTCAGCAAATGTCTGAGGTCATCCAAGTTAATATAGAGCAAATGTCTGAGGTCACCCAAGTAAATATAGAGCAAATGTCTGAGGTCACCCAAGTAAATATAGAGCAAATGTCTGAGGTCACCCAAGTAAATATAGAGCGAATGTCTGAGGTCACCCAAGTAAATATAGAGCAAATGTCTGAGGTCACCCAAGTAAATATAGAGCGAATGTCTGATTGAGCAGTAATTCACTCACTGAGGTATCTTTCTGAGAAAGTACAAATGCTTCGAGTATTATGAATTAATCTGACCAAATCGATAGGCGAAGGTGAAACATGTATTTCAGTTTCTTTATCTATATGCGGATACACCACTTCATATATATAGTAAAACCTCAATAATAAGATCACCCTTGGGACCCTTGAAAACTGGTATTCTTATAGAGCTGGTCTTAATATTGAGGTTGATTAAAGAGCAAAACATGAAAATTGACTTGTAAATTGTGCTCTTAATTTTGAGGTAGCTTATTGTTGAGGTGGTCTTTAAGGGTTTATTGTAGTTATAATGTAAATAAATCCAAATTGCTTAATTTCTGAGATGTACAGCAATGAATCTCGATTTTTATACTAGTACAAGTTTTACATTTTTCTATTAAGATATCTCTTGGTATCAACAGAACCAGATGAGGGAGGCCCAGTGGCTGAGAGGTAGAGCTGATCCAAAGGTTAAAAGTTCGAGCCCTCACAAACTTCACAATCCCTATATGGATAGAAATATCTGGCATGAGCGGTTTCTGTTTCGGCAGGAATAAGGGAACCGGCAAGTTACCCGTGTATGATAGTTTTCCAGTACTGCTGGAAACATGGAAAATCTTGGTGTAGTATGCAAGAATGATAAGTATAAGTTGCAAGGACTTGTTTAACAATCAATGCAAAAAAATAAGCTGTAAAAATAGCAGATTCTTATTCAATCCTCGTATGATATAAAATCATTAAATTCACTCATAGTATACCTGTCCAATCTTGCGGTACAAAATCATTGGCACTTTGATTTTTTTGGTTACAACCCGTTCCTTTCTCCTTCTCCTCCGGTGACAAGTCCTGAGCTATAAACTGCATCAATAACATGAAAATGATACCCTGAACCTGCCTGTAATATAAATCCAAGGTTTTAGTTTAAACATGTGGACCGTTCTCCAGCAAAACTGGCCTTATTAACTCTCGTAACATTATCGTGAATTTCTAGTTAACAGTTGAAGTCATCAGTTCTACATCATTATTGCCATAGAGTCAAACGGTTTTCATTTTCATGGTTTTAAATGTCTGAGGAAACAGAAAATGTGAAAACCTGAAAATCAAAAAAATTGTCATTATGCCGTGTTTTCCTGGAGAATGGCCTGTATCTATTTGACTTACTTGTCATCAAGGGCATATATTACTATAGGCCATGTAGGTCATGGCCTATACTTTTTTTTAAAAATACATTGGCCAAACTGCAATAAGATATTTAATGTATACTTTTGATGTTATTGTAAGCGTATTTACTGGCATGAAATATATACCAAAACGCATCAAGCTCCGTGGGACCATGCTACGCCCCCTGGTCATATAATATACAAATTCTCAGAATAGCAGTATACATGTTATAAACAAGTGGATAGAATTGAAAGCATAAGCTTCATGAAATTCTCCCCACAATATGCTAGATATCAGTACAAGATATGGCAACTTGATGATGGAATGTGACAAAATAGAGGACTGTACTTCACAGCCAATTTGTAAACAACTTGTCCGCCATCTACCTGGATTTGGACATTGTGACTTAACACAAAACACATGGTCTCCCCACCCTGATTTCCAGGGTAAGAGATCCATTAAAGAATGGGGAAGGGAGATATATCAATCATAAGTAGAGAGATACCTGAACAACACAGGACCCCACAACATTAAGGTCCACTCTCAATACACTGACAACAGGCTGTCAACTCACCTTTTTTCAAAAAGTAGGGATAGAAAGGATGATTTCATACTTTTGGAATATCAAAAATGGTAAAAGTTCACTGCACTGAACATTCTCCATGATTAGACCTCTGTGCTTCATGCAGGAGAAGTAAATATTTAGATTTTAACAAAAAGTAGGGGTAGAAGGGCTCTTTTAAGAAAAAGTAGGGGAAAAGTAGGGAACAGTAAAAAAGTAGCGAAAAGAAGGAAATGTAGGAAAAGTAGGGCCCACTCGACAGCCTGTGACAACAGAATATTCATTTAACAAATCACAAATGAGATTTCTAATCAGCACATTCGATCATAGATCAAATATAACACCATAAATTGATGGAACTAACATGGCCTTTATAACGAGAGTTGACAGTATATATGGAAAGATATTGAGCAACACAGCCACACAGCCAGACAGCCCTGGATCTGTCAATCTGTCGTGGACTTGGAAGCAGATTAAAACATGACAAAACAATTTCGTAAAAGAGATTTAAGTTAACTTAATCAACATTACAGACCCTGAGATAACCATCAGACCAGCGCTTGTTGCCTCTGCTATAGGATAAGTTACTTCCACGGCTAGTTCCATACATATAGGGTAGATAGCAAAACCAAATCCACCAAACAACGATATCGCTAACGCTACCAACACTGGCTCATCTCTGTAACGTGCAACCTTAAACACAAAAAAACATAGATATATAGATGGTGGTGGATAATTGTGCCAATTTCAGTGTTTTAATGTATTTATAAATCCCTAATGAATTTCCTACAGAAATTGATTGACCAACAATGTTTTATGTGTCATCAACTGTACACATGTATTTCATTACATAAACCTTCAGTCAAAATTTCCTACTATAATCGTTAAGTGTAGTTTATAATCAATTGTCGTAGACATTAGATGTCTAGCTATGATTTTTCGATAATTGTGCCATCACTTTAGACAGATTTATTTTGGCAAAGAGTAATTCATAGTGCAATATTATTAAAACAACATAAACAGAGTAGATATTGATATAAAGTCGGACCTTGTTCATTCCATTCATCAGGTCCGAAATTTTACTTCGATTAAATCATGGTTTCGAACAGCACATTTCAATTCGACGTGCCCAAGAATTAGATATCTTAGCTCTACTGGTGAAAATTTCAGACTCTGAATCCTAGAGTTTTCTTACAAATCTCTCAATTACAGATGCATATAATAACAGTCAAATTTCAATATTCAGGTAATAAATTCTGACAAATGACCAATTTTTCGCAACTTGCTGTACCTTTTGTTCTAGAAGAGATATTTTCAAAATTCAAACTGTTTTTCAGAGGTAATAATGAGCTCTTTATTGTGCACTGATTTTTGTAAATTTTTTAAAATGACTGGGGCTGCTACTTCTAATGATTGGTAGAATAATAAGCACATAAAAGCACATTTTATTATTTCTACCTGACTAAATCCAACACCAAACAGACAACTGAGACACCAGCAGACTTTGACGACTTCTTCAAAGCGTTTCGTTTTATCGACATATATTCCAGCAAAAACCGCTCCGATAGACCCCGCCCCGATCATCAAAGCACCACACAAACCAGCGAATGTCTGAAATCATAGAAACATCTTTATATCATAATAAATCATAACTCATTTCAAAATCAACTTTTATTTGTATCTTCATGTACATGAACGTTGTTACAAGCACGCTACATCTGAATCAAACTATAACAGAAAGAACTATATTTTATATATATTATTGAAGATGACACAATTTTTATGCCGTGCAAAATTAATGCACAGGAGTGTTGTCTGCATATATGTTGAAAAACTCTCACAGGTGTTTGTAACATAGTTAAAAAATAGGCTGTTATAGACATTTAGTTGTACCACATATCATATTCATTATGATGCTAAACCAATAAAAATAATTCATCTGTTTTCAAAATTCTGACATTAATCTGGAGACAAGTCCCGTTAATATTTCTGTATATAGTCATTTACAGAACTGCTCCATTTTGTTAAGAGTAGATACTTACGTCGGAGTAGCCGCGTGGACACAACATCTGATCAAGAAACGAGGAATATGCTGTAAACAGTGCCAGTCCAGTTCCGAACACAAAATTGAGAACCCAGTATCTCTTTATCTTAATAATCTAAACAAAATACAATACAATGAGTATGACATTTGAAAGTTCAGCAATGTAACCAGTTACGTAACTACGGTAAGAGGGTGCCCAAGATTTACCGTAAAAGAGGATATTTTCGAGCAAGGAAACGTTTGCAAATCATCAATATAAGTATTGTTACGTTTGATAGATAAGTATGTAAAAATATATCAATGAACAAGGAAATTTATGCAGGCTAATATGTTCGCAAATATTTTGAGTTAACAAACATTTCCATGATGTGAAACTTACTACTTTTACAGTACACCAAGAAGTTCTTGGTTAAATGTTAAGTATTTAAGACCAACTTGACATGTACAGTCAAATTCCTGAAAACCAGAATTTATAATATTATAATGGTAAACTGGAAAAACTGGTATCATTCACTTAATATCATAATGGACAACTACATGTTACATTAAGATCATATCTGAGTTGCCTACTTCACCTTCATGTGTAATACAATAATAAATGAGAAAAAAATCAATTATTGTCATATATAAGTATTATTCCTAGACAATCTGGCACAGAATCAGTTTGGAAAGATTTTACCAAGCTAGTTACTATTATTATTAGTTACACATTTCACATAATTCTGCAGTAACACAAGTACATATGCTAATGTGTTTAAGGAAAATGCACATGATAATACTACCACTATGGCCACAGTCTACTGAAAAGTATAGTATTTCAACACGACAATATACTCCAAATAGAACGAAAATGCATTTATTCTTTATTGTACAATGAATACCATTGAAACAGAATATCATTTCCTCTTAGTTTGTCCTTTTTACAGAGACTTAAGACAAAAATATTTCAGCCGATATTATTGCCATTTGCCAACTCTTACAAATTTAAAAAAAAAATGTCTTCAAAATCAAAACGCCTCCAAATTCACTTGGCAAAATATATCTACTTCGCTATGTCAAAAAGAAATTCCACAAATCTGTGAAAACTACAATGTACTTACAAATGTATATTACTATTTATGTTAAATATTTGTTTGACTTTTTTGTAACTACCATCATATTTCATTTTAAATCTTCACTATCCTCTGATGACTATTACTCTCTTACCGACTATATATGTGGCAAAAAAGTTTTAAACTAAAATGTTTAAATGCCGAAATAAAATGTATGGTATTGTATTTCGACTATTACTGCATATATTTTAATAACAAACAATGTAGTGTAAACATAAAACCTGTCTATTTGTAATGAAAGTATACTCATATATAATACCAATATAGCCAGTGCCAGATCATTAAAGTTTCTTGTTGTAATGAGATATTGACCCATAATACTACACTTTCTCCATGCATTCAAGACAAAGTGTTGGCTGACCTATCAGTCAGTATTCTTGAATGTTTGAAGAAACTGTAGAATTGTAGGAAAACTTCAATGATCTGGTGCTTGTAATGGCCATATCTCCAATTTCAATATGTGTATGTAGAATTTCAATAAAAGTGCGTTTTCTTAACCATTGTCAGTCGTTCGTTAATAAATATCAATAAATAGTTCCCACATCTACAATATTTACCTCCCTTGTTCTTAATTATCAGCCATTTTGATAGGCAAAACTGATAAGCACATATTTCCCAAATATGTAATAATTGAGAATATAATAAGAGAATTTGCATGTGACAACAACTTTTACTTGAACTTTCTGAGCCATCTGCCCACATGAACAGAATGAATAAGTTTTTTTCATATATCTGATTATTTTATCATCGTTTACATTATATTCCCTATAAACTTTAACGAAATTTGCCTATCAATATGGTCGACTATTCAGGACAAGGGAGGTAAATATTGTAAATGTGGGGACTATCTATACCTAATCGGAATCCCATACTTTTCCATAGATAGTGGCTATTTGACTACAAGTTTACCTGTTTAAGCCCTCGAAAAAAAGGCTCCGACTCCTGTTCAGCACTGCTAGTAGGAGGGGTAGGTGGTATGCTGCTACATACACCAAATGTTGCCAGCAGCATGGTTAACAATGCCGGTGCAGTGATTATCCACAACTGAAATATAAGTACTTATTGTTTGGCACTGTTTAGAACAGTATTTCTGTTATATATCACCAACAATTCGCTGTATCAGTACTCCTCTACAATGCACAATAGTGGTCCTTCTCTTGAGTGACATTTTACTGAGAGACAGACAGAGTGTTTATTGTAGAGAGGGAGTTGTTGTAGGGAGGGAACGGATCTCTAGCTGATCATTGCATACTATGTATGCTTTAGTCTGCTGCGTTGCCCCTATAAATAGTCTTTATTATTTTATTATTATAATATTTGACCGACTTTTATTTGAGACTAGGAATTAACAGTAAAATATCTAAAATTTCATTCACTCACCAGCGTAGGAATATCACCCTTTCCTTGAACAATTGCTGGAGCTAATATGTTTGCCAACATTATCCCAAGAGGATTAGCTGCAAAGATAAATTTACAATAATTTTATACAATCTATACCATTTTAGAATTATTCTAGAACGACATAAAGAAGCCATCATATATCTTGCTTTCATTTCAAGTGGATATTCTGTATTTCTGATACTTACAATTTCTATTTAAATCCTCAAAATAAATACAGTAAAACTTCACCTAAAGATCACCTCAAAATTAAGAACACAATTCACAATTCCATTTTCACTTGTCTTGCTCTTTATTCAACCTCAATATACAACCACATCAAGAAGATCAGTTTTCAAGGGTCCCAAGGGTGGTTTTAATAATAATTATTGAAGTTTTACTGTAGCAAAACAAAATCGCAAATGCTATCCCACAAATACAAAATACAACACTAACATATCTTCCTCCAAACTCAAGAAGTTGTACAGATACTTACATTATAATATTATGTAAACAAAATTAATACACCCACAAAATTACACCAATACTTGCTGAATTGTTTGTCAAACTTACCCATTGAAGCAATCATATTGGCAGTAGCACGTTGATCACCAGCAAACCACAAAGCAGCCAGTTTTGTTGGAGCAAACATGATGAACGGTTGGGCAATAGCTGATAATATTTGTCCTGAAATTTATAATCATTCTGCATTATTTTATCTGGGACATGACTTAACTATAGTTCTATTTCAGGTCAGAGATTTTATTGCACTTTTAAATTCTAATCAAACCCCATTATAGGTGATGTTTACATAAGGCCATAAAGTTTTTAATTTTTGTTAAGCGTCAACCTTGGTAAACATGATAAAAATAAAGTTCATAAAACATTAGAAGTATAACAGAAAATCTAACTAGTTTTCATTCACTATTTTCATACACGTTAACAAAATATTTACAAAAATGTACATAAATATGACTCAGCAGTTACTTCCTTTGGCAAATTTTTAACTTAACACAAGTGTTGGGTTTATTTGGCTCAAAGAGCTCAAAACCTAGGCGTATGCGGACGCTTAACAAAAATATAAAACGGCATGGCCTAAAACAGAAATGCACACTGTCATTTTTTTGTTAGAGTCATCATAGTTTACCTAATCCAAAAATAAGTCACTAAAATGAACTATACCCGTGGTACGAAAGGATTCAATAAAGAAAATGGTATCCAAACAAATTGAGGAATATTTGACCATCTGCACATGAAATGAACAAATATTTTGTACCTAAACTCATTTTGTTTTAAAAATTGAACATGATTTAGTGTTTCAGTATCATAAATTTATAAAAGCACTACAACAAACCTGTAAGACACCAGGTGTATTTGTCATCAGTGGGAATAGAATCAAATGTACTGACATTTCTAAGAAGGCTCCCAACTCCATTCAACCAAGCAGCCATCACTAACTGCAAACATAGCATACTAATTTCAACATGTTTATGCAAGGGGTACTGACTTAGCTCACTACATATCTTTCAGCAAAGTTTGAAATGAAAACAAGACAAGTTAATTTATATAATGTATCAGCAACTGGCTGTAAACAATAGACGCATGGCTGACAACTACTAGACAATCAAACATATATGTTTTTAAAAACATACGCATTAAGCTGAATCTTCACCACGGTGCAATGACAGATTTTTTTGACGGTGCTACCACGATTTTCTTACAAGTGGAAAACGTGAATGATATCGTACAATACTACAAACAAGTGACTGAAATACTCACAGAGAAACGAAGTCCCAATGTATCCAACACCCATGATGCAATGAAACCAAATGGAACACTAGCTATTGCAAAAACTAGGACTAAGATATTTAACTGAAAAGGTGTTATATCATAATATGGTACTGCGGTGTCTGCTATAGGTGAAAATGTTATCCAGATCTGAAATTGATAAAAAAAGAATTAACTCTTGTGACTCATGAGGGTATACATAATCTTCTCATCAAGACTGTTCATGACATAGTGGCAGTAAAATAATGTATCACTTAATACATCTGAATTCTGATGACTAAATTTAACACATTGGATTATATTGTTTTATCACGTTTTTCGCATATATATGTCAAATGCTGCAAAAATCTGATTAAGTTACATGCATAACACCAATAAAAATCACAAAAATGGCAATTACCACGATGTAAACAACACAAGTTGTATGTCACCGCCCGCCATTCAATGTGTTGTCAGCACAGTAATATCGATCGTATTTAAACTCAATTTGCATTATCAAGGTGCGTGTTTTATTCATGGTTTCTGTTGCAACTGTACCATAGCTTATTTTTTAATAAAGTTTAATTGGTGACATAATTGATTTTATATGCATAAAATCGTCCCTACCAAATTTCAATCGCCCCCTATATAAAAAGTTCTTCGGGAAAATGACGATATCCCATGTGACTCCGCATTTGACAGAAAACGTAAAATATCATCAAAAATGAAGGTAAAACGTGCAGAATACAAATGCTTGGAGTTATATTTGTAGAACAAGTGCGCTGCCTAATGATCACAGATTGACTTTCAACAAAATTATGAAAAAATGTACATATTCACCATTCCATTCGTCAAATTCAGTAGAAACACCACCAGTAATATAAACCATCGTCTTCCGTACACACGAAACTCGGTTTCGGACGAGTCATCGTTGCCATTTACACTGGAATGTCCAGAACTGAGTAATTTCGATTTTTCGTCCATGGAGGCAGCCATTTTTAGATCATGTGACTTTCATGAGTGAAGTTTAAAACCCGACCCATTCTGTTCCCGGTACTGTTCTTTTACTTGCTGCAGTACCACGGACCTATATACCATGGTATATAGGTCCGTGGCAGTACTAACTATTTCCAGGCACGTCTTTTTCAAATCGTATATTTTGTTAACTGTACGTTCTAATTAATTACTTGCTTTTGAAGATTAAGTTAAACAAGTGAAAAGTTTCGAGCATTAATCTCATAAATTTGATAGGAATCCACATTCTATCTAAACTGGGACCCGCAACACTGAAGCATGACAATGCAAGGATTGGTCCCAGATCTAAATAAGCACAAGATTGGTTGATATACAAATGCTAAAGCATCAAAATACCATCTGGTCAGGTCTGGCCCATTTTCAAACCCCATGTAAACGTTTCGTCGAAATACCATTTGAATTGGCTATATTAAAGACATTTAGAGCCCTACTTCTTGACCCGAGGGTCACATTTTGACTCCAAGTCAATCTTACCGAGCCGTGACAATTTTGTCCAGGTTTGATTAACCATTTATTAAATGGTATAATATCTTTGTGCAAGTTACAAGCAACACACAAAACAGTAAATAACAGCTGGAGTCAAATGAACTCACATTCTTGCATTAAACTAGTATCACGTTTATCATTTATCCATTGGTCTTGTTATAATGTGTTCCCAAAGGAAATAAAAGTAAAGTGTGTATCTTTTACAATAAATAATAAGAAACAAAAGGTATCAATTACATTTGTGTAATTTCAACACGGACATGTTTTTTTTTTTTATATTTCTTTATTCATTTAAGTTTATACAGTGCACATACAATAATGTTGAAAATTACAGATTAATACACAATAAGTAAAGTAGTGTAACATTGATATAAATGACATTAAATAATTGATTACAATAGTATCCGTATGTGTAGTGTTCTAAACTTAATGGGTTTTTTGTATATAATTATAAAAAAAGAGTTAAAGGTGAAAAGAAAGAAAAAAAAAATTCCGAGTCTTTGTGAGCTAGAATATGAAGATATAAAACCTAAAGCAATCATATGTTATCATGATATTTTCTGTGTCTTGCTTATGCATGTATTACAGTATCCGGTTATGTATAAATTCTTTCCATTTTGTTTCAAATACTTCTAGTTTGTCTTTTTGAGTTGCTATCATTCTTTCAATGCAAATACGAGATATGTAAGGTTTAAAAATTTCAATTTCTGGCACTTTTTTGTTATATTTGCAGTAGCTGATGAAATATTTTGCTAGTATTAGAAGAAAATTTATTATATTTCTTTTTTGTTGTCATTGTTGTTTTCTAAACCTAGTGACATAATTCTATAGCACGGACATGTTAACCATGGATTGGAAAGTGGCTGATATCAGTCAAACGATAACAAGAAGTCATTTACACAAAATTCTTAACACATGCTTCATAAGTTCGTGGATTTCCGCCACTTAATTGATAGCGATAGTAGGCAATCTTCATTCATTTCCATCCACTGCTAGCTCTGTACATAGCACTTGAATGTTCGTGTAATTACCTATTGATCTGTGTAATTCTAAATTTACTAAACACAAAAAATATGAATACAAACCAAGACATAATTATGTAGCTGTTGTAAAAATGATGATTACGTAGGATCAAAATGTCAACCTCTCTCGATTCAGAAACAAATTTTATTTGCGGGTTTTATCTTGGAAGAATTCTTGCTGTTCGCGTGACTTAAAACAAATCTTCATAGACGAAGTAGGATGTTTCCAATCCATGGTTTATATATCTGTGATTTAGTAACAAATGGATTTACAATTATTCTGTAATTACCCAATTGTCTGAATGACATTAAGCGTAAGATGATACACAGGGACTGAGTCAATTTGAATGCGTATCATAATTAGAAAGATCTAGTTGAATCATACAATTTTTCAAACAAAACAAATCCTCACAAATTACCAGCATTAACACCAATTTTCCGATCGCCTTATATTTTCCATCATAATCAGAATATGGATCCAAAGTGTTGCAACCATCAATTACATCCTACTTTTGTTTTCATTTCATTCAAGTTCTCACATGCCTGGCTTGAACAAATGTACTTCATTACTAAGTCGCCTAGTACTCAAATTCCACTTCGACGCTCAAACTTTCATTTCTTCGGCTATAATATTAATTCGATGCGATTTTAGCACCCAGTGTGGTGCATAACATTCGTATCTCCTCAACTTGTGTGCTTCATGTGTCTGCATGAGTGCGAGAGGTTGTGGTTTCGATCCCTGGCTGCTAATATTAAAGACATAGAAGATGGTACTGACAGTTCCTTTACAAGGCATTCAGTACTAGTATATGAAAGGCTGGTACCAGGAAATAAAACAACCAGGGCAAGTACCTGTTGGTGGATACCATGTTGGTGACACAAGAGTGTTGTAGCCTACGTTACTTGTTGATCATATGTAATGTTAATTTATCACAAAATGCATAATAGTTTTTCCAACAAGACATGTTCATAGAACAAAGATGCCCCGGCAATAGGCTTTCTAAGCATTATTGATAAAAAAAACTAAGTTTTGAGTCGAACAAGGTAGGCAACTCCCCTAACAATTAGTGGATTGTTGCTAAATTCAAACTTGACTTGCATATCATTATCCTTTGCTTTTGTGCCCAATATGAATTGAATCCATCCATCCTTTCAAGAGTTATTGATTCAATTTGTTCACACTGTCAGACAGATAGCGGTAACAATTACTAACCCTTAACCATTCTTTGAATAGCAGGGGCATAACAAACACCACAGTTCTGCAGAATAACATAATAACAACTTAATAATAATATAAGTTTTTATTTTTTTTATAAGCAGATTCATTCATGCCATTCATTATATCAGTTGATGTAAATAATGACCATCCATAACCGACAACAGCATCAGGTAGATGTAACAAAGCAATCATCAAAAGTTGTCTTTAATTCTGCTTTCACAACAGTCACTGCACTGATACAGTAAGAAAATTCGTAAGATATTTAAAGAATTACTTTCATTATACACAGTTTTTACTGATATTTTATTTATTTCCTGTTTTGATATGTGTCAATGTATCACTGCTTCTATGTTTCTATTGTACATATGTCATAAGCCCGTTTCAACTCCAACTTTTGAAATAAAATGCAGAAGTCTTGAAAATGTTTAAGCATATTGAAACTTAAATCAACAGTTTGACACAAATTGAATCAGAAACAAAGAAAAAAAATTCTCGATATCTTCAGGATGTTCACCGTGTTGATTCAAATACAACATCTACTTGTGTGTGTGTGTAGACCAGACTCCTTTCGTTCCCAATTATGTGGGAATTCGAGAATGAAGAGATCAATCTTTCCAGCAGCTGAATTTTGGACACCTCAATAATCAGCACTGCCAGCAGCGAGATAATCACGACGTCCGATACCAGCAACTTGCTTGTTCTGTAAAGCTTCTAGCTTTGGACAGTCGGCGATACGATGGCCGAGACCACCACAGTACATACACCCAGCTTCCCCTGTAAGTATAATAATGAACAATTTGTACAATATATCATAACAATCCCTCATATCATATTCCTCTGACGGTTGATATTCTAAAGCTAAATCTGAGATAGTTTCCAATTGCTAAATTTACTACCTGAGTGCATAAATCTGAGAACATTTCCAATCTGATCACTATCTTACTGTAACCAATTGTAATAACACAGACAGTCAGTTTTCAGATGAATTACCATATACAGTAAAACCTCAATAATACGACCACCCATGGGACCTTGGAAAACTGGTCTTATTATTGAGGTCGTATTAATATTGAGGTTGAATAATGAGCAAAATAGTGAAAATGGACTTGAAAATTGTGTTCTTAATTTTGAGGTAGTCTTATTATTGAGGTGGTTGTTGGGTGAGGTTTTACTGTATAGATATCTGAAAGCTCCAGTGAACAGAAGAATAAATAGAGTTTTGAATTTTGCAGATACTGTATAAGTGGATAATATCGTGTGAGGAATAGTTCGCGAATTGCCGAATCCAGACGTTTGCGAATCGCGAAATTATTTTGATCATAATATTTACACATCTTAACTATTGCTATCATATAATCAATTGTAGGGTGGGCAGTGCTTTGGATATGACTCCATGGAGTACCTGACTCAAGGTATCTTCTAGTCGGTTTGTAGATAAAAATATGCTTCAATGAATGTGGAAATTTACGCTGTGGAAAATGTTTGCGATATTTGTGCAATCATGAAATTCGCAACTTTTTCCACCTCGCAAACTTTATCACTTATACAGTAAGTAAAAATCAACAAGTATTAATGAAAAATTCAAAACCTACAATACAATGCTTTATCTCTATATAAATCTTACATACTAACAAAATGATTTGCTAACACACGGTAAAACTATCACACACAGTAAAACTATCAACCAACAATGCATAGCAATTGTAGATGTAATACATTCAAGTAATAAACTTTTGAACACATACCTCCAATATCCAAAAATTTCTCATTATCAGGTTGCATTTCAAACAGAAATGGTGGTACTTTCTGTTTCGCTTCCAGCAATAAATGTTTCATATCTAACAAGACTGTCTCATCTACAATAAAATACGGTGCAAAAATTGAACTATTACAAGATGGCCATCCTAAAAAAATAATTTGTTTACGGTTTGGCGATCTGGAATTTTAAGTGGGTAGGTAGGTAAAAATAATTTCATTGATGAACATGAAAAATGAAGTTGAGTCGCAACATTTTTCACGAGGCGGTCGGGCAATTGCCAACAAACAATTTTTTTAAGGAAGGCCTAATACATACAAAAATTTCTTATTGTACCCTGTAAACTAGTAAACTTAATCTTTCACAGGATAATTGTACAAATACCTTTGCTTAGGGACAAGACATGCAGTAACAAAGTACATGTAGCATTTTCTGTAACAACTTAATAAATTATAATATACAGTCGAACCTCGTTCATTCGCATTCATTGGGTTTGAAATTTTATTTCGAATAATACATGGTTTTGGATAGCCCATTTCAATTCGACGTGCATAAGAAGATACGTCAGGATCTGATATTTATTTTGGATGATAACGAGTATTCGGATAGAAAATTGTTGAATAAACGTGGTCTGACCGTAGTAGGCACTGATTTTAATGCCTATCACAGAGTGATGTAAACTTTGATAAAAACACGTAAACTTAGTGATGTAAACTTGATTAAAACATGTTAACTTAGTGATGTAAACTTGATTAAAACATGTAAACTTGGTGATGTAAACTTGATCAAAACACGTAAATGTGAAATGGAAATTTGATCAAAACATGTAAACTTAGTGATGTAAACTTGATTAAAACATGTTAACTTAGTGATGTATCCTTGATTAAAACATGTAAACTTGGTGATGTAAACTTGATCAAAACACGTAAATGTGAAATGGAAATTTGATCAAAACATGTAAACTTAGTGATGTAAACTTGATTAAAACATGTTAACTTAGTGATGTATCCTTGATTAAAACATGTAAACTTGGTGATGTAAACTTGATCAAAACACGTAAATGTGAAATGGAAATTTGATCAAAACATGTAAACTTAGTGATGTAAACTTGATTAAAACATGTTAACTTGGTGATGTATCCTTGATTAAAACATGTAAACTTGGTGATGTAAACTTGATCAAAACACGTAAATGTGAAATGGAAATTTGATCAAAACATGTAAACTTGGTGATGTATCCTTGATCAAAACACGTAAATGTGAAATTTGATCAAAACATGTAAACTTAGTGATATAAACTTGATCAAAACACGTAATCTTAGTGATATAAACTTGATCAAAACACGTAATCTTAGTGATGCAAACTTGATCAAAACATGTAAACTTTGTGTTGTAAACTGATCAAAACTCGTAAACTTGAATATAAAGTGAAAATGCTTCAATCCAAGGTAATAACATGGAAACAATACGACCAAACTAAGAATAATTTGCACCATTTTAACGACACACAACATGACATTTCATATTTTCAAGACAGTATACAGGATGCACAGTTATTGAGACTCTTGTTACAGCAGCAAGCCTTCTATATAATTATAATGAATACTTGAAACGTATTTCGCAAAGTTTGAACAGGATATTAGCAAACTACTTCGAACAACAGAAACACTATCTTCCAAATTAAAAGAATACCTACCAACTCCTTTGTTGATAAATGTAGTAGCCATGCCTGTTCTCCCACAACGGCCAGTACGACCTATTCTATGTACTGAAAAATATTAAAATGCATGAAAATATAAGAGCACTTCCATGACAAAACTTGAACAAGCAAGGGTTCTGCTAGGGAATGTTCCTCAAGGGTTCTACTAGGGGATGCTCCTCAAGGAACATTTTGATAATTTTTTACCAAATTTTACCCTTTTATAGCCAAAATACCTCTGCATTTTGACTATAAAATGGTAAAAATCTGGTAAAAAATAATGAAAATGACCCTTGATATTTAGCACCTAGTTGATCCCCTGACATTCCTGTTTTGACTTTACCTCTATGCTTTTATTTTCACAGAAGTATACACAAACACACTTCACATGCATCACAATATATAAAACTTCCATAGTTCACCATCTACAGAAACTGTTCATTCGTACTTTATATCTATGCCATTTGTAAACAGTCCATTTGACAGTTCATTCTTTCAAACCAAAACATTGTAAGTGAAATACTACATTGTACTGAAAAACAACATAAATGTCCAACACACTAGTATTCAATCCAATATATAATATTCACTTACCATAATTCTCAATATCATCAGGCATATCATAATTTATAACATGCTTGATATCTGGAAAATCCAGACCTTTAGATGCGACATCTGTAGCTACAAGAACATCTTTCTCTGCCTTTCTAAACTGTTCAATAGACAATGTACGGTCTTCTTGATCTGAAATTCATTACCAATAAAATTCATACACCCTTCTAGAGTTCTCTCCCTGTATCCCTTCTATAGTGTATGTATATTGTCACAAGTTCTCTCCCTGTATCCCTTCTGTAGTACAGTAAAACCTCAATAATAAAACCTCCCTTGGGACCATTGAAAACTGGTCTTAATATTGAGGTGGTCTTAATATTGAGACTGAATAAAGAGCGGAACAGTCAAAATGGTATTGAAAAGTATGGTCGTAATATTGAGGTGGTCTTATTCTTGAGGTGGTCGTTCAGTGAGGTTTTACTGTATATTATATTTTCAATAGAAGGGATTAAGGGAGAGAACAATCTCCTGTGACACAGACCTGGCTCTTGCCCACACATCATCATGTTTAACAAGTGTGTAAAATTTCATAGGGAACACTGCACTAAAGATGAGACAAAATGTGTTTCAGAAGGACAGATGAACTAACTGGCGTACAGTGTGATTACTTCTTATCTTCCTGAACGCGCATAATAAAATATGACAAATATGTATGATACCAATACTCAAACTATACTCTCTGGAAAAGATACTAATTGATCCTTGAATAATACATAGCAGTCAAAAATGGCATGGTTTAGAATTAATACAGTCCAAACAGCTGACCCGTGATTTCACTAAAATTGTCAGTTATGATAATGCTGGCTGTTGGTATGAACCATCCATAAATTTTCTCAAATCTTTTCACAAATACAAATGTACAGTAAAACTTTGAAACCTTGAACTGCCATCGGATCTAGCAATTAGTTTGAGTCCTCAATTCGTCGAGGCATCTATGGTATACATATATATGTATAAACTGACTGTTCTGGTAAATTTATAATAAACAAGAGTGGCAAACTGTCACAAAATACGCCCGTCATAAGTCAGAGCTCAGAGTTAAAACAAGACAAATTTTAGGTAATTTCAAAAATCAAAGGGTGATAACTCCTGACTGACTTTAGCAATATGGCTGGTTATCGAACTTGGCCAAGATATTATGCCCACAAACATTTTCACCAAGTTTGGTAAAGATCGGATGAAAACTCTTTGACTTAGAGAGCAGAAACCATGTGGACGCTGCCCGCCCACCAAGGGTGTTCCCATAATACTTCCCGTTTTTCAAACGGGCGCATAAAAAGAGTGAGGTAATGACTTTTGGGTCAAATTTATACCAACATGGACACTTCGATGGATTTTACTCAATGAAGTTTGCACTTTTGTTTAAGATATGTATAAAAGATGATAGATTGTTGTTTTAAAATTGCAATTCAGTAGATAATTAACAATTAACATTTCCTGTTTAGTGTTCATTAAATATCTAATAGATCTACTAAGTGGTTTGTTTGTCACATGTATATAGCATAAACATCCAGTAAATAACGGACGTGGGAATAAAATGTGTCCTCAATCTCACACTCAATCAACAACAGGATATCAATTGATCAACCAAACAGTTAAGTACTGTATTGTTCGACCTATCTATGGTAAAGAATGACCGCAAATAATGTTCGAGTGTTCGACCTATCTCTGTTTGAGTGATCTGAAACATTATTTAGATAATATGAAACAAGCAGGGATTTTGCTAGGACTTAAGAACCTATTTGAGGTATATGCTGAACTTGAGCCAAAACTGTTTGAAGTCCTCCTGTATCTCTTTGGAGCAAATAGCGGAATGGCAGACAAGTGATGAGAAATCCAAGAACATACCTTTACCACCATGTATAGCAACAGCTTCAACACCTTTCAACAATAAATATTCATGTATAGCATCCACATCTTGTTTCTTCTCAGCAAATATCAAAACCTAAAAACATTAACAAATAAGTTTCAACTAAATAAATTTAAAAAAGCAGCAAAAATAATATGTAGCAGGTCAAAAAGTATTGCGCAAGCTTTGGCAATTGTTAATACCGCGATCTCTAGCACCTAAAGCTACCCACTTCCCCATGTCACTAACACAGCTCTATAACTGGCCAACTATATCAAATGTGCTTTACGTAAAAACAACAAATCAAGTTGTACTAAACACTGCAAATGTGGGAAAACATCAATCAAGAAAATAAAAGAATCAAGACACATAAGCGGTCATTGCATAAATAAAATAAAGGATGCAAAATAAATCAGTTTAAATTAAATTGTACAACTAAAACAGAAAACATAGGTAACAGAAGAATTGTAACAATTCAGAACTTCACTGATTTTTACATCTTGTTTCATATCATTCACATCAAATCTCTTATACACCAAATACTTAGTGCAGGTATTTGATGGTAACAGTACTTAATGCTTACAGGGGGTGCCGTTTTCTGGAGACATTCAAGTATATATACAATCTTGGCTTCTTGTTTAACATATTCCACTTCCTGTACAACGTCCAAACTTGCCGCACCAGCACGGCCAACGTTTACTGTTATAGGTTTCACCAGGGCACTTCGGGCAAAATTCTGAATCTTCTTCGGCATTGTAGCTGAGAATAATAAAGTCTGTCTCTGTCCCTGCGAAATAAAGCAAATATTGATGTAATTATCTACTGCAATATATATACCAAACATACTATTACAGATAACACAATATAGTCAATTACAGATATGCATCACAGGAAATAGATTTGACACTCGTTATGAGAGCCATAATGATCACTCTGTATATAAGCCAATTGAAAATAATTGAATAGAAAACTGTAGTAGATTTTTTTTTTTACAGAACAATTCTTTATTTTTACACTTCACACAGATTACAAATGTAATGACATGTGTATAGTTACAGACATTGATTTTTGATAAATACAATATTTTACACTGCCAGTATCTGCCCTTAAGATATTTAAGTTTCTACCATAGAATTAATAAAATTTGACTATCACAACTGTACAGTACAACTACTACCTCCAAGAAAATAAAAACTAGATGTGTCCTAAGGAGCTTTTCACCAGAATGCAAATATTTTGTTTGTAAAGGCTATATAACTTTGAAGCAATATGAATTGAATCCAACCACTCTCCAAGCATTACTGACCCTCCACTAAAAACTGGTGAATTGTAATATTTTATTATGCTATGCTTATGTGCCAAATATGAATCTATGAATCCTTTCAAGAGTTTTTGATCAGAAACCAACATTTTCATTGAAAAAGGGCCATAACTCCTCCAAAAATTGGTTGATTGTAACCGAAATCAAACTGGTTTTTTGTTATCCTATGCTTACGTGCCCAACATAAATTGAATCCAACCATTCTGTCATGAGTTATTGATTGGGGTAACACTTTATTCCCCTTCGCCATTCGAAGAATGGGAGGGGCATAAAAAATGGTCAGATAGCAAAGAGCAGTGAGACAAGTTTTCAGATAAAAAACAGCAGTGGAAAAGGGTTGAACTACAATATATTCACCTTGAAATATGAGAATATAGTTCTAACATCTTCCTCAAACCCCATGTCAATCATTCTGTCAGCTTCATCTAAACACAGATATCTACATATATCTAATGTGATCATCTTCTTAGCCAACATGTCCATCAATCTTCCAGGTGTCGCTACCATAATATGTACACCTCTGTAATATAATACATATACATAGTATGACATGATTTGAACATTTCTCGCCAATATTTTGTCATAGATTAGGCTGTAGAAATGTTATATTTTTAGAAATACAGAGGGATACATTATAAATATATTCCTTGATAATGCATATATATTGAGGAAATATTTTTCCATGTTTGTTTCGGTAAAAAATGAATTAAAACAAAATGGGCATAATATTACTTTAAATGAAGTTAAATAAAAGTAATTCAAGAATAAATCTCGTTAGTGCACAACAACCCATCAATTATAAAATTCATGTATCTTTTAAATTAATTGTGACATATTGAGAGCTTGATAAAATAATTTTGGGGATGGTAAAGATGCTTTGTACATCTGAATCTTAAGACTTCAGTTATAACTATTATATCATGTGAACATTCATTAATAAATAGAGATCTGAGTAGACATCGTGAAATAATTCATTGACCGAACAGTTTGTACCAAGACTAAGAAGGAACAAAATTCTATAAAAACAACAAACCTATTTATCACAGCTAACTGTTCTTTCACAGGTACACCTCCAATACAAAGTGCAGTACGTAACTGTGGAAAACCATCACGTTCTAAAAGCTCACAGAATTCCTTGATAATCTCATGTGTCTGTTTAGCTAATTCGCGCTACAATAGTTAAAAAGAATCCATCTCAGAGACAGGTGGTTATATTCATACAGTAAAACCTCAATAACAAGACCACCCTGGGGATCCATGAAAACTGGTCTTTTTATTGTAATGGTCTTAATAGTGAGGTTGAATAACCAGCAAAATGGTGGAAGTGGACTTGAAAATTGTGTTCCTAATTTTAAGGTTGTCTTCTTATTGAGGTGGTCTTTAAGTGAGGTTTTACTGTATTTACTACTGATAACGACACATATCTACTTCCTTATACTTACTACATGTACTCTATATTCTATAAATCTATTGTCTTCATATTTTATAAATATCTTTGCAAACTCCTTTAGGTAAAGCTCTTTTACAAAACCCAAAAGAGAAATAGATAAACAGAAAATAATCTGAAAGTTTATCCAAACATTGTTTGTTAAAACTCTTTTACAAAACCCAAAAGAGAAAAAGATAAACAGAAAATAATCTGAAAGTTTATCCAAACATTTTTTGTTGAAACTCTTTTACAAAACCCAAAAGAGAAATAGATAAACAGAAAATAATCTGAAAGTTTATCCAAACATTGTTTGTTAAAACTCTTTTACAAAACCCAAAAGAGAACTAGATAAACAGAAAATAATCTGAAAGTTTATCCAAATATTGTTTGTTATAACTCCTTTATAAAACCCAAAAGAGAAATAGATAAACAGAAAATAATCTGAAAGTTTATCCAAACATTGTTTGTTAAAACTCTTTTACAAAACCCAAAAGAGAACTAGATAAACAGAAAATAATCTGAAAGTTTATCAGATGACACAATCAGATACATAGATACAATACAGTCTCTTCATTATCATTGGGATTTTACACTTTCTCAAATACTGAGCTAAATCGAATATTTAATTTTTTTCTGAATGCAGACAACAATAATTCAGCTATGAAAATAGCTCTTCATTTTTTTCAAAACAGACACGCCAAAAACGTGTCACACTCTATTTTAAGTAAAGATATTATCCAGATGGTATAGACTATACTATGGGGTATATGTTGGGCATCTGAGGTCATTGATGAAGGTCCTTGATTCTGTTGTCAGTGGCCTTCTATTCAAGCCAATAAACTGAAGGACCATACAATAAAAATACAGACAAGAAATGTGCAATGCCCTCAAACCAGGTTTTCAACCTAGTTATTTGTAACCAAGGCTCTATTTGTATAATGAATACATGATGATCATCAATACTGCAAAGGTGCCGTAGGTGATACATGCATACACACACACACACACTTAGATATATTATATATATATGCAACAACTATACACCAAGTTTGATTTCAATACACCCACGCATAGCGAAGATATTAAGTGGAAACTGAATATGAAACGAACCCAATCAAGCTCTCCACATGTTTGATGTCAATATGTTAAATGAAACTAAAGTTACTGGCCGGAAACCAAATTTCTATTTTTAGTAACAGGGACTTTGACCTTGGAGTCCAAAAATAATCCAAAGCTAGCTCTCCACATGTTCTTATTATACACCAAGTTTGATGTCAATTTGAACAACGAAACTAGTTATTCGCCGAAAACTAAATTTCTATTTTTAGAAACAATGACCTTGATCTTTGATGGAATGAACCCAAAAGCAATCCCAAGCGAGCTCTCCCCATGTTCTTACTATACATCAAGTTTGATGTCAATATGATCAACGAAACTGAAGTGATTCACCGGAAACAAAATTTCTATTTTCAGTAATGATGACCTTGACCTTAGACGGAACGAACCCAAAAGCAATCCTAAGCGAGCTCTCCACATGTTCTTACTATACACCAAGTTTGATTTCAATATGATTAAGTTGTTTCGCCAGAAACTCCCAGTTTGACGCCCGCCCACCCGTTCGCCAGCCCAACGACACACACCATTCTAATAACCTGGTTTGCGTTGAAAACCTGGTTAAAAACATCTTCCAAAATGATATTTGAAGGCAGCAAAATCACATATATGTATGTAAGTTGAGATACATTGACTACAAGAAACATACATACCGCTGGGCATACAATCAGTCCATATGGTCCTTCATTGCTAACGAATGGTAATCTTTTCTCTTGTTCTAACACAAACATGACTATTGGTAAAGTAAATACTAATGTCTTTCCAGAACCAGTGAATGCAATACCGATCATATCTCTGCCAGATAATCTGTAACCAAAATATGATTAATATATTAACTCTGGCCATAGAATAAGTGTGTGATACTTTCTGGAAAAAATGGTCATCTCGACATTCCAATATCACTACTGGACAAAATTACACAGAATTTTTACAATAAGAGCTTATAACAACAGTAAAACCTCAATAATGAGACCACCCTTGGGGCCATTGAAAACTGGTCTTCATATCAAAGTGGTCTTAATATTGAGGTTGAATAAAAAAACTCACCAGTGAAATGGACTTGAAGAATGTGTTCTTAATTTTGAGGTGGTCTTTTTATTGAGGTGGTTTTAAAGTGAGGTTTTGCTGTATATATAAAAGTGTACAAAACTGAAGTAATTTTTTTTTCTAATTATCCGAAATAAATATCAGGTTCCGATGTATCTTAAGTATCTACTTAGACATATCAAATTAAAATGGGTTATTCGAAACCACAATTTTTTTTAAATAAAATTTCGGGACCTGATGAATTCGAATGTACACGGTCCGACTGTACTTTAAATACGAAAAAGAGTTTTGAAAAAGCTTTAAATATAAGCAGTTGAATTGGAAGAAGTGATGACAATTTCTGCACTCTGCAACTTGTCCTGTCCAATTCAACAAAAAATAGCCGTGTTCAGCTGGCATATATCAATTTTGAGAAGAAAATTATATGAGAGATTGAGACAAACTCACACTGCAGGTAATCCCTGTATCTGAATCGGGGTCGGATGCTTAATTCCTTTCTTCTTCAAACTATGTAAGATAGGCTTCGGAAACTTCATTTCTCTGAACGTTTTGATTGGCGGAGGTTTATTCTCTCCTTCCACAAGTATGTGGTATTTCTTCCTAACTTTCTCATGAGCCTCCTCAGGTTTGTCCATAATATATTTCGGAGGTAACCATCTGTATCAAATACAAAATTGTAAGACTAAATGTATTCATATGATAGGGATTCCCATGAAATGGGCTTTTAAGTAAAAAAAGGGTCATTACTCCTCCAAAAATAGGTGAAATATTTATAATTGAAATTAAACTTGACCTGTATTTTATTATCCTATCCTTATATGCTAAATATGAGTTGAATCCTTTCAGGAGTTAATACTGTTATAGATCAAAACCAATTTTCTGCACTGACGGATGCACAGCCGGACAGGGGTAACACTCTTATGTCCCTTTGCCATTCTCTGAACAACTTCCTGTCAGTTGATGTGTTACATATCTCAACAATAATAAGAAAGCATGCTTCTAGCCAGACACTGAAGAAAACTATAGTGTGCATACAATAAGCCTGGCAATTGTTTAAAGCCATATGTCGACCAAGCGCTAGAAAGTCTCAAAGTAGAATATAAATCTTTACTCCATTTATCATCTTACATACTATGACCTATTTACCTACAAAAACCTTATTAGAAACTGGCATGACACTTTAATGTTAAACTAAATAAATTCTTAAAACTGAAAAAATAATCTCAAAGAATTCGCCATAATCGCACTATTCATATTCCCCATTCAATGCAATAGTGCACCTTTCACAGGCCGTCCGTTTGATAAATTTATGACAGGCTTTACTTGTCATCTACGCTGGTCCTATACAGGCTTTGTGTAAGCACACTCATGCTGAAATCCATTACAAAGCTAAGTGCTCATTGGTCAGCAGTAGTCACTGATCCAATCAGATACCTTTTTACAAAAACAGCGGTAGGAAGTTTTCGGGCTGTTTACCAATCAATATTGATAAAGAGTGTGTGATACCTGATAATAGGTATGTTTATACAACAAATGCACTTTCGACATCTCACTTGATTACACTAAGGCCCGTATTGTTTAATGACTGTGACATGCCCCAGAAATTTATGGTGACCTTTTTTCCGCCAAACTTTTGAAAATTGGTGAAATTAAGAATGGACGGAGACTACTTTGCCAACTTTGCCTTGAAATTTGTTCCCCATAATATGATCTTATTGAAATAACACTTCAGAGAAAATTTTCTATTATTGTAGTTCAGAATCAGTTGTCGCCGACAACAGAGATCTAGCGACGATTTTTTGATTATTTTCAATATTCATGCCATCATGATCAATACTCATAACCCATAGGCAGATGGATAATCTGACACATACTTACCCTGTCTTAATAGGATCAACATACTCAATACCCTTCGCCAACTCAGATACTGCCTTTAGGGCTGAAATGGTGAAAAATAATATTGCGATAAACTGTTACTTTTCCCTGGCTGAAATTACAACACAGGATATACTGTATAAATGGATAATATCGTGAATTTTGCGAATTGCCGATTCAAGACTTTTCGTGTGCGGAAATGTTTGCAAATCGCAGAATTCGGTTTGTTTATAATATCTTAACATCGTGAAACTATCGATTTCTTAATTTTATTTAATTCTCCAAAAGTGAAGGTAGGACTCCCAAGAATTTAGTGTTTTAGATATGGAGTGCCAGACTCCAAGTAGCGTCAGAAAAATAAACTTCGGTGGAAGTGGAAATTTACGCTGTGGAAATCGTTTGCAAATTTTGTGCATTTGCGAAATTTGCAAACTTTCAACCTTGCAAGCTTTACCACTTATACAGTATAGCCTTGCACAATATATTGGACTGGAGAAAACATTTTATTCATTTGATTTATGAGAGTAATATCCTGTTTCACAACATTTCAACATTTCAATTCACATTTTATTGATACAATATTCCAGTAGACAGTTATCTAGACAGTATTGCATTTCAATATAGTTAACAAGGTAATGTACCAGAATATAATTATCAGACATGATAATGGAACTTTCATTATAATCAGCAGCACTTTTCACTGCAAGGTCCAGGCATGTGCACAAATTGTAAAGTACATTTACACTGGTCACAAAAACTGCCCTGGCAAACCCGAAATCAGTGAAATTCCACGAATCTGAGGAGATTTCTCATCCCTGAATTATATTCAAATATTAAAAGACATAAGATACAATATCATCACTATTAGAAAAGACTGAAAAAGCTTTCTGTTTTAATGTTGTTTTGGGATATCTTGTGAGTTCTTTCCTGGTAATTTTCAGTCTTCTCAAATCACGAAATTCTGAAATTTGCATTGTAACTTAGTATCATGTACCTTGCTTTTCTGCTACACTTTCTAAAATCTTTTCCTCTTCTTTCAATATTTTTTCTCTTGCAGTTTCTTTCTTCGCTGATAAGTAAAACATTCAAGACATCATACAAATTGACAATGGAAATTATCCTCTTAAATGTAAAATAAACGTTATTTTAAGCAAATAAAAGGCATTCATTATTTCTTATGACTGATTATACATTATGAATCATTTGTGTTCTCAATTGATGAGTATTTTTCAAGATTTAAGTTTTTTTTTCAAGCCAATCAATAATCAATAATTGTGTAATGATAATACATATTTCTTCAATAAAATCATAAATAAACATTACCAAAATTAGTAAACAAACCTTCTGCCTTGCGTTTGAGATCACTGTGTTGGTCAAGTAAACTTATACGTGATTTTGGTCCAAGATTAACTTCATCATCATCATTATCATCAGCCACACCCTCTGATGTTCCTTCAGAAGTAGAACCGGCCTCTTGCTCCTTCAATGCAGTTAGTCTACCAAGTCTTTTCTCAACTTGCTTTAGCTAATATAAACAAATAAACAACATGAAGAACCCATACAACAAGATAGAAATTATCATATATATATGTGACTGACATCAATTTGGGCATATGTTAAACAAATACGATCCAATTTAAAATCAGAAATATAATAAAAAATTCATGAATTTCATCCCCATTTTAAGCCTAAGTCCCACAATCACGACTTTGAGTGGCATATGGGTACAAATGTAGAAATCTTGGACATTCCTTATAATTCTTACAGGGTTCTTGTTGGAGTCCTGGTGATTCGGGGCAGTTCTCCTCTATTCGCCACAACATATTTGAAATGGAACTCTCTAGGGTCAGTACATGGCGAACTACTACGACTTTTTCATTCTTCCCTATGCGCCGGCATTCGTGCCCAAAGTCGTGACAGTGGGACTGGGTCTTTAGGAACAGCTTTGTATAAGACATATTTATGTGCTGCAAATCACAACCATATAAATTAATCCGTTCAAGGGCAATTTAACAAACAGTTTACCATGTTTTAGAAATTGAACAAAAAAAAGGTTTAATTAGATACACAACCAGTCGGACTTTGAGTTTTAGAATTAACTTATCAAGCTAACTGTAAATTAATGTAACCCTTTGTATTTGTGCACCTTGTTCTTCTTTCGTTGTTTCAGAGGTACATATGGCACATAGTTGTCCTCCTCCGACTCATCAGATTTCTCGGAAACCCGTCTCTGTATTTAGAAAAAAAACACATTTAATTTTATCATTCAAATCTTATCTTGATCATTTAAAAGTTTAATTGATGTCTAGTTTATGTAATGACTGAAACTGGTATTAGTAGATGTCAGTTACTACAGGCACAAACAGAGAAAGAAATTACAATGAACAGCATGAAGGAGCATAAATACTAATAATTGATCACTGGATTATGCACGTTGATGTTTTCACTAGATCTATATTAATTTATTGTATCATGGTTTTGTAAGTTTTCTTTGAAGTTTGTAATGCTATATCTTGAGAGGTGGAGCTAAATTTGATACGTTCACAATGTTTATTGTATTGGTTTACTATCAGCCTTTTTTACCTTCACTGCATACTTTTACATATTTTTTCTTAATACCAAATAAAATCCATCCTAAAGGGATGTCCCGATTAAACTCGTAACTCAGTGAAAAAAATGCAGAGATCGGCATGTCTGCAATGTTTATCCTTGATGTGAGTGTTAATTTCGTCACTACTTGATGACGTCACACAGTAGGCGGAGTTAGGTTCACAAAATGGATGCAAGTAATTTTTCTTGTTTGCTTTTTGACTGTTTTTTGGATAAATGCTTTCTTAATATTGTCGCATCTCTTCACCAATTGATTGAAATTGGATGCAAGTATTGACAAAACCATTATTATACTGAATATAAACAATATAAGTTCTGATTCGCAGACAAAGCTTAGGGAGGCGCCGATCGGGGTGTCGTGGATATATGTCACATGATAAAGAGAATGCCTGTTTTTACACACTTTTTGTGATTGGGCTATGATAGGAAACAGATAGAGAGAAAACACTTGAGTATCTAACTTAGTATCAAAGCTACGTCCCATCGACTAAATAAACTGCCCTTTTGTTATCTGTCTTTACACTGCAACTCCATTATAACGCGATTGAGGGGGGTCCATTCAGTAGTATAGGAGGAGATGTTGTTTAAAGAAAATATTGACGCACAGCGACAAAGGTGACATTTGTGTAAATATAGATGGTTATCATAAGTGGACATATATATAGTCAGTAGACTTATGGCTGGGTATAATCAATTAAACAAATCTTGCAGATTTTGCGACTGCGGTTCGTTAACAGCTCGTGATTTCGCGATACTGCAAATCGTGGAAATGGTTGATTTTGAACAATTTTTCTTCCTTTTTTCTTTTTTTAGGATTTTTCATGAAAATAATCGGGAGCCACGGCGACATCGCGTTATAACCGACCGCGTAGTAACGGAGTTGTAGTGTATAAATTACTCAAGTATTATCCGAATTTCGGTTATCCGACAACCATACTACTTTACAGGATTGTGTGTAGGGTGAACTCAGACATTACAAGAACGAGGGCTACGTACCACAATTAGGAGAAGTTTTATGACATGTGGTCGAATATATAATTACCTTTCTTTGATAGCTCATAGTGGGGATACACCACAGTTGAAGATTACACTTCGTTTTCACGACGATGAAAAACGCTCGTGCTATAGAAAAAAATACTCCGTATTTGTGACATGATTTAGCGTTTATATGACTTCTTTTCTTAAATGTTAGTTCAATCGTGCTTAAATATTCAATTTTTATTTTATTATCTAAATTAAATTGTAAAATGGAATAATTTGTAAAAGAGTAAATGCTATAAGCGACAACAAACTTTAATAACTTCCTATCATAGCTGGAATCGCTATATATTCTAACTTCCTTGTTTGTACCACTCAAGATCGTGCTCATATTTTACTGGTGTCACGAAGCAGACAACAGTCAACATGGCCGACATCAGCTTAATTAAGTCTGGAGATGTTTTGTTTCAAATGAAATCATTGTTGGTTCGTATTTTTTATTTTTCTATCATCTTGTTTATCATTGATCAAAATATATCTACAATTATTATTTTTTGTTCAAAACATTTATTTAACATAAACTTGCTCATTTTAACTTGCTGGCTCTTCAACTTCAACGTAAATACTCGTCAAAATCTGCAAGCAGACATTTAATAACGAGGGTGAATACTGTACTGTAGTGTGAACCGGTTCGGTAAAAAACGTAAAAGACTTAAAAAGAGTTCAATTTTAAAATCCAACATGTATATTATACTGTACACGCTCCCCTCACTTCCTCTAGGATGCTGTCACCTGCTCGATTAGCACTTCAATGTCCATGTAATCTGTGTTACTGTCTAAATTTAGAAACTTAAATATGTATTAATTAATAATGAAGACTGAATAAATGCATGTTTACATGTACAATTATGGAGGATCAAAATGTCAACTTCTCTGTAAAAGTCAAAATTTCTATCTCAGGTTTAATCTCTGAAGAATTGTCGCCGTTTGCGATTGTTCAAACAAATCTACATAGACATTATATTATATAGGAAGTTTCCAATCCATGGATTATAATAAAATGTTTAGATATGTCTGTGGACACATACATGCTCAGTTTACCTGACAATTTCTTGTTGCGAATGTTGTGTATTTAAAGTTATTAACATCTGCATTGTAATTTTAAATTCCATGGTTTTATGTAATTTTGATCTGAACAAAGTGATGTAAACTCTTTTTTTAAACCTTCACATTTGTGATTAGAAACAGGGCTTAGTAGATATCGGGTTATGAATTGGAAGGGGTACCGTAATTTATCATGCCTCGGATGATCATGTGACTCACTACACATCGGGCGCCATTTGCAAATTAATGTTTTGTTATAGCGAAGACAAAATGTAAAATCAACTAATTAAAACGCATACTTTTGCAACATTATTGATTTTTCTGGATGAGATATGTATTGCTTCGTTGATATGTATATATTTAAGACCTCGCTATGCGTAATTAATTCCTAATTAACGATACGAATGTGAGCAACCAGACTTGTGAAAAACAATGGCGGACAGTCAATTTTCTTTTATGTATAAGTGTTATAATGGCATAATTAAGCAATTAAAATTGTTCAATTACTAGAATACACAAATATCATATTTAATTTTGTGCTTTGTGCTCAAATTGTCCAGTTATTTAGAAAAAGTCAGTGAATTTGGCCAATTTTCACGTAATGCGGAAAAAATGGCTTCCAATTTGAAAATTACGTCCATGATTATGTGAAGAATAGCAGTCTAATTTGCCTTGTATCACATAAGATTTTAATGTTTTTATGCAAAATTAAGACAGTTTGGTGACCTGCAGGTAACAGAAATTGTGTAATAGTGCTTTTAAGTGCTTTTTTATTTGTCTGAACACTGATATTTTTTCTTTTGAAAGTTCACTGAATTTGTCAGTTGGGATTTGATACCCGTCAATGCCATTAACATGTGAGAATTTAAATAACCCGGTATCTACTAGCCCTGTTAGAAATAAAAATATGAACAAAGCAGATCCATACTTCATGGGGAAATGAGAAACTTCGGTATATATCAAGAACAGGAGCAATTTACTTCCTTATGGTTCCTTATAATGGTTCCTTATAATGGTTCCTTATAATGGTTCCTTATAATGGTTCCTTATTATAGTTCCTTATAATGGTTCCTTATTATGGTTCCTTATGATGGTTCCTTATGATGGTTCCTTATTATGGTTCCTTATGATGGTTCCTTATGATGGTTCATTATGATGGTTCCTTATAATGGTTCTTTATTATGGTTCCTTATGATGGTTCCTTATGATAGTTCCTTATGATGGTTCCTTATTATGGTTCCTTATGATGGTTCCTTATGATGGTTCCTTATAATGGTTCTTTATTATGGTTCCTTATGATGGTTCCTTATGATAGTTCCTTATAATGGTTCTTTATTATGGTTCCTTATTATGGTTCCTTATGATGGTTCCTTATGATGGTTCCTTATAAGGGTTCCTTATTATGGTTCCTTATAATGGTTCTTTATAATGGTTCCTTATAATGGTTCCTTATTATGGTTCCTTATAATGGTTCCTTATTATGGTTCCTTATGATGGTTCCTTATGATGGTTCCTTATAATGGTTCCTTATGATGGTTCCTTATAATGGTTCCTTATTATGGTTCCTTATGATGGTTCCTTATGATGGTTCCTTATAATGGTTCCTTATTATGGTTCCTTATGATGGTTCCTTATGATGGTTCCTTATGATGGTTCCTTATTATGGTTCCTTATTATGGTTCCTTATGATGGTTCCTTATAATGGTTCCTTATTATGGTTCCTTATGATGGTTCCTTATAATGGTTCCTTATTATGGTTCCTTATGATGGTTCCTTATGATGGTTCCTTATAATGGTTCTTTATAATGGTTCCTTATAATGGTTCCTTATAATGGTTCCTTATTATGGTTCCTTATGATGGTTCCTTATGATGGTTCCTTATAATGGTTCTTTATAATGGTTCCTTATAATGGTTCCTTATAATGGTTCCTTATGATAGTTCCTTATGATGGTTCCTTATAATGGTTCTTTATAATGGTTCCTTATAATGGTTCCTTATAATGGTTCCTTATTATGGTTCCTTATGATGGTTCCTTATGATGGTTCCTTATAATGGTTCTTTATGATGGTTCCTTATAATGGTTCCTTATGGTATTGACAAAATTTAAAGTAATGTATATTTTGGTGGGAAAGTCTGATATATTTGGACATAAAATTATAATCCGATTTTTTTTTAATCCATTGGACATCCCTGTATTGTATCTTAATATGTTATGTAAAATTATGTACATTAAGTCATTATCAGTAATATAAGGAAGTTCTTAATTTTAGGTGGTCCTATTATTGAGGTGGTCTTTAAGTGAGGTTTTACTGTATTATTTTAAGTAACTTTACTAAATATTTGCATCATTAGAGGGAGAGAATTCTAGAAAAGATACTGGTAGAGTACTCTAGAAGTGATAAAGGGAGAGAACTCATGATTATTGAAAAGAATGAAACTGCAGGGAAAACAATAAAGACTCTTATCGGACATGTACACGCTCCAGGAAACAACCTAAGATCAGATTTAAGGGTGAAGTTACTTTTCTCTTCAATTCAGATAAGGTTAAGTGGGGAGAAATTAGGTAGAAGTTGTTGTGGTTGGTCTGAATCAATGATTTCGTTCCTTATGACAATCAGTCTTGTTCAAAGACCCATTAGCCAGAGGCTTCCTGCCAGCAAAACCAGCATCTTATTTATTTCAGTCTTGTAAAAATTTCTTGGTGCTACTCAAAATGGACAGGTGCTTCTTTTAATGAAACTATGTTGGGAAGTTGTGAAACAATAAAATCTGTCTGTCACATATTGTAAAAATACATAATTGTGACTTAACAGTGATAAGTGTTGTGCTACTGAGTGACTGGTTCAAACAAGTAACTGCTTTGAAAAATTAAGGCAAAAACTTCACTCATAAATTAATTAACTACTGATTGAAGTGGTGTCTTTTTCAACCATTGCAAAAAGAAGTTGAGGTTGGCGTGAAATTTTTACTCATTTAAAGTTTTCTTTGATGTCATAATCAATAAACCAGTGCTTGTTGGAACAATTAAACACATCAATAATATGGAAATGACTCACAAATGTTTTGGTGACATGTTTGAATTTAAATGTTGATCAAATTTTAATGTTGTGAACAAAAACGTAATGTGTAATGTTGGATAAAACTATCAATGCATAGAAGTCAGACCTGAATTGTTTAGGTGTTACATGTATAACATCAATGCTGATTAACATAAGTGTCATTTTGATAATATTTTACTGAATTTTAATAATTTCATAGCTAAATTACCTATAATTCCGAAAAAAAATTGACCCCGAATCCTGAGGGTCAAAATGGGGCTTTTTGGAAATTTCAGGGGTCAAAGGGTCAAATAGAGACCCTGATACACAAATACGTCATCATGTGATGTGGCAAAAACATAACGGATACACATTACATATATGTTCCTGCACATACTTGATGATACACGATCTTCCCTGTATGAAAGGGTGTAACAATATCAGTATAACAATCTCCATAACTTGTCATACATTATGTTTAGAAATACAATTTACTATCGGTTTGCACACATTATCATGAACATAAACAAGGATTTGACACCCTACTGTTTCTATTCATCTTCACTGCTTAAATTAGATTCTACTTTGTGTACAACTTATCAAAAGCCTGTAACTTGTAATTCGCTGTATGGTTATTATTTCTTTTTGTGTTTTGAGTGGATGTTGTATTTTCCTTTCCCCTGTGCAATTCTTTCACTTTATGTAGTGTTCAGGTTACTTTCTGCCCAGTTTCAGCCTATTGTTGCCAGCTGTCTTGACTTGTCCTGTGATCTTTTCCATCCATTAATTCCCCCCCTCACTGTTTGTCCTCTTTGATTCTCATAGTTATTCCTTATAGTCTGCCAGGCCATTCCTTGTGCCTCTGTTCCCTAAAGTATCATGTGGCGCTCCCTGTAGGAACTTATTCCTTCTATTTTAGTATATATATGTTTGTATTAAAATGTTCATAGTTTAACTCTTAGGTATAAAACAATGATGTTTTAATCTCATTGATTGTTTTTCAAAAAAGGGTATAAACATTGTATTAAAGTAGTATATGCTTTCAGGCATCATTCCTATAAAAAATTGTATATAAACATTGAAAGCCTAACCATTTTCTGCCACATTATTAGGGTTGTCATTGATACAACTAATATCCTTCCATATGTCAGAGATGTGGTACTACGTTTTGCTACTATGTTGTGTATTGATGTGTATCTGTCTCACAGGACTCCAACCTACATATATTGAAAAAAGACTCATCTATCTGTATTAGCCCTTTTTTGTTGTTGTTCAATATTCAATACAGGCTTACATATGTCAATGCTATTGCGGAAAAATACAGGAGAAAGGTTTCAGTCTAAACATGTGCCAAAGTAGCGTAATAATGCTCAGTAGTTGACTGCTTGTTTAAACAGTGGTTTAGTGGCTAGTGCAAAGATACGGTGAAGTTAAAAATATGGATTAATCACTTAAATGGTATCTTGTTATCATAAAAATACAAACTGAACATTTAAATATGAAGGGCATACACACATAAATGTACAGAAATTATGAATTTGGTAGTCTTTTAAAGGATTTGAAAAATGTAATATTTATCATTCGATAACAATGTATTGAAATTTATCGATATGCAAGGATTTGTATCAATGTCAGACAGCCCTGCAATTACAGGTTTGTACATATCAGCTGCTTTATATCTCGCATTAAACAAAGTTACTTGTATTGACCACAGGAGATTGTCATGAGTTATCTCCCTTTATCCATTCTAGAGTTCTCTCCCTTTGTTCCTTCTTTAGTATTTGTATAAAGGTAGAGAACTCTAAAAGGAATGATGGGAGAGAACTCAAGACAATCATCTGTGGTATTGACCTTGTTATGATATGATGTAAAAGCAATGCATTTGTATAATAATAATAATAAAAATAATAATAAAAATAATAATAAATAAAAATAAATAATAAAATAATAATGAATAATAATAATAATAATAATAAATAATAATAAATAATAATAAATAATAATAAATAATAAATAATAATAATAAAATACATATAATAATTATATAGACTTCATTTAAAGAGGCAACACAGTTGGGCAGGCCCAGTCTACCCTGTGAGCCTCTAAAGTATCAATATCATTAACTTTTTACTGCTACTAATCTCTAAGATTATACACTTATCATTGCAGAAAGTGTCGTGGGTTAAGAAGTTCTGTGTGTTACACAGGCAGACGGGAGAAGAGCATGCGTACATGGAACTGTTTGATGATAAACAGGCATTCACTGAATACAAACAGAAACAGAAAAAATGTGACATTAGAAAATTTGAGCTTCATGATTTGAAATCTTTGAAAACTTCAAGTGAAAAGAAGAAAGATGGAGTGGAGTACACTGTTGAGTTTAGGATAGGCAGAAAATGTCATTTTTTCCTATTTAAAAAGGAGAGTGATTTCTCAGATTGGCATTCGAAGTTGGATTCCGTGTATAGTGGAGGAACCGGTGGTTCCAGAGAGAACTCTGCATCATTCGGTGATAGTGGTGATGATTCCTGTGATGAAAATGATGAAGTTATTACTGTTAATCAGATGTATGCTCAAACAGATGCAGGTATGCATTATGCTTCATATGTTCTATCATGTTTCAATGGGGATACAGTACCCCAACCTACAATCTGGGTGCTCGAAGTGCTCATGGTAAGCTTTAGGATCCATGAAATCCGTTGTTGTGAATCATGCGTCGTGAATCGTGCGTCAACATTTTTTTAAACAACATTCCTCCAATACCACTGAATGGATTTTGTTCAAATTTCACAGGAATGATCATTGGGTGGGCCTCTTTCAAAGTTGCAAAAATCGTTCTTGTCCAAAACCTTAAGGTCTAGAGCTTTTTATATTTGGTATGTAGCATTGTCTAGTGGTCCTCTTACAAGATTGCATAAATTATTAGGTTTTGTCAAAAAAGATGGCCGCCAGGGAGCGGGGCTTGTTCCCTATATGTATATAGTGGAAACTATAAACAACATCTCCTCCTAAACCACTCAATGGATTTTGCCCAAACTTCACACGTATGATCTTTAGGTGGTCCTCTTTCGAAGTTATATAAATGGTTCTGGTCTGTTGCATTTAAGTAGGTCACAGGAGCTAAAAATAGATTTTAAAAGTGTAATCTTTGAAAATCTACTTGTCCCAAACCATAAGGTCTAGAGCTTTGATATTTGTTGTGTAGCATTGTCTAGTGGTCCTCTTACAAGATTGCATAAATTATTAAGTTCTGTCTAAAAACATGGCCGCTAGGGGCGTGGCTGTGTTCCATATATGTATATATTGAAACTATAAATGACATTTCCACCTAAACCACTAGATAAATTTTGATCAAATTTTGCAGAAATGATCCTTAGGTGGTCCTCCTTTGATGCTTCGAATTATTTTTTGTAAATATGAATTATCATTTCGTAAATACAAATTTTTATTTCGTAAATACGATTTATTATTTTGTAAAAACGAATTATTATTTCGAAAAAACGAATTATTGTTTTGTAAAAACAGATTATTATTTCGTAAAAACTAAGTATTATTTCGTAAAAACAAATCTATATTTCGTAAAAACAACTTATTTTTTGTCAATACAAATTATTATTTTGTAAATTATATGAAAAAGTATTGCGTAAAAAAGAATGATTTTTTTGTAAACTAATAATTATTTCGTATTTAGTATAAAAAAAATAAATTAGAATATCAGTGTACTCAGGTGAGCGATATAGGGTCATCATATTTTATTCGAGTATGGCGAGCGTTCAGGTGGGTGGACTTCATCAAATAAAGCATTTTTGCTCTATTACTTTAGTTCAGGTTTACCTATTGTCACCACACTTGGTATGTAGTAAGCTAATATGGAAACCTAGCTTTGGATGTGCTTAGGTCAAGGTCACTAGGGCAGAAATAAATTAGTTCTGATGGGGAAGAATGACTCCCCATTTCAGGCAAGTGGGTTATGTCGAAGACTGTAAAAAAGTCAGTTTCTGTTTGATTTTAAAACCATGATTTTTGATAAGACAAGAAAAGAAGTGCCCCTAACAATTCAATCACTGGCAGACTGATGCATATTTTATTGTCTTAATACTCTATGTAAATGATAAATTTGTAATATTTGCCAGGTAAATGATAATTCGTAATTTTTGCCAGTTTCATGCATTTTTAATTGATTACACCTTATGCCATCATCTACCATGCATATACAGCAACTATGCCATTCTATGCCGAAAATGGAGAGTACAGTATACCGAAAATGGACGTAGTTGCCATAATGCAACGTAGATGATGGCCACAGTTTATAATGGGAGAGGGAGGCAAACAGTTTAACCCTTGCCTTCTACTATGCACTATTGAATATGCAGCATTGCTGCGAACACATTCTTGCATCACATACATCTGATCAAGTGTTTAATCAACTGCAATCAAGAACTTATTTGTTGATATTAGTTGGTAGTTTTCACAAATTGGTTAGGTCATAAAAAATACAGCATTGATGTCTTAGATATTAAGGTCAAAGCAATTGTCCCTAGGAAGATGGGACACTTTTAGAACTGTTGCATTTGCCCTTTGGCAGCAGTTCTTTAGTTGCCCCTTATACCAAATGATAATACAGTCTGACCTCGTTTAATTGACAACCTTCTATAGATCTGAATACTCAGTATTATCCAAAATAAATAACAGGTCCAGATGTGTCATCTTATATATATATGCACATCAAATTGAAAGGGACTATTCAAAACCATGTATTATTCTAAATAAAATTTTGGACCTGATGAATTTGAATCAACGAGGTCCATCTGTAGTTTTTACAATCTCCTTACTCCCATGAAATAGTTGTATACTGTTTGAGTTCTTTAAAATCAGTGTCTGTATTAGACATGTAATTATTTACATTTTACCCTCTTTCAGCTGAGAGATTTTCTGTGACTGTCGAGGACTCATCTCTAGCCAAACTCTGTAATATTGCTGGACAGATGACACTCTTGGTTGGAAGGTCCGATATTGCGTTCGAAGATCCTAAATCAAGAACTTTGAAATACTCATTTCAGCTGGCTTCGATGAGACGTTTTGGGAAAGTTGGAAATTCAAGATTCAGTTTTGAAGTTGGTAGAAAATGCCCAAATGGGGAGGGCGAAGTGATATGTGAAACAAGCAGTGCTAAGCAAATACATAAACTTGTTACCAAGAAATCACAAAGTAGTAGTCAGACTGTTATTCCCCATTCTCCTGTTAGAAAAGTCCCAGATAAAATCATTCAGCCGTTACCTACAAACTCTGAAAAGGTCCAAGAGGAACCACCATTACCAAAGAAACCAGATGATCTTGGCATAAGTCCTTCGCCGGTACCCATTAACCTCACTCCTAAGCATCCAGGTGTCAGTAAAAAATTGCCAACTTTAAATCCAATTATACACCAAGCTCCTGAAGACGATACTGTTCATACTAAAAGTAAAAGTTTACGTGGTTCAAAGGAATCGGAGAAGCATAGTATTAAAGGCAATGGGCATACGCGACCTGCAAGCTATAATACGGCTGTGACAAACCCATTGGTAACCAAAGAACTAGAAGAGAAATTTCAAGAGGCGTATGAAGAACCTGCTCATGATCATGGGCCAGTTAAGAAAGACAGCGTGAAAACAAAAGAGGATAAGAAGAAGGAAAGGGAGGAGAGAAAGGTAAAGTTTTCTTATTAAATGGCTTGTAAGATACACTGAAAATGAGCAGTAATACTAAAATATTCGGCCCTTATTTCATGAGATCCTAATATTTGAGATTTGTCTTTAGGCCTTTTCAAGAACTTATATGTGGGAGTTGTAGAACATGAAAGCTGGCCTACAAAGAATATGTAGATACACTTGAACCATATCAACTTGTTGCTGCAGAATTTCCTTCATAGAAGATCTTAAATATTTCTCTTTGAAATTATCATAGTACAAAAAAGGTTGTGAACAGGCACCAGATTGTGCTTCCCTGTAAGAATTCTGTCACCGTAATTTATTTATATTTAATTAGATTTAAATATTGTTAGCTAATATTCAATGCAAGTTTAAAAAATCTAATGCCCTCTAATAAGCGCCCATACCATAAATCAAACAAAATATTCCTATTAAATCTTTCACACTGCCAGTTTCCTAATTTCCCTTTTAATGCACGATCGTACTTTACTTATTTGTGTTTCCATATATCTTAAACAAACACGGTAGTTCAATGCCCCCTCCTTTCATGTATGTTCCTCTTGATGAAGAACGTGGTTCCCCAAGTATTTCAGCTGTTATTTTTAGTATATATCCGTCCTGGAAAAGTTTTGATAGAGGCTTGTATAGACCCTCTTTTTTAACAACAATAGCGCTTTCACTGTGTTCGATTTCAATTTGTCTCTAATTAACGCCCAACTCCCAACTTTTGAGCTGATCATGATTCTAATAAGCACCTATGCATTAAATAGAATTATTACGGTATGTTGCGTAGAAATTTGAATTTTTGGACTGATTTGTAAATTATGGTGGCTTAGTGGTAACCACTTGAAGTATATTGTTACTTAGAAATCATTGAAATCAGTTTATGACAATGAGATGTGTGAGAAAATTTATATGATCTTCTTAGGGTCAGTATTCTATCTACCTGTACAGGGGTGTCCATAAGAGCCAGTAGCTGGTAAAATTACCCCGTAACTTAAGCTACACCATCGGCTACTTTTCTTGTATGAGTGATCAAACTTAAGGGGAGTACCCCCCCCCCCCCCCCAGATTCCAGCCTACTTTTTATGATTTCCCGGCTAATTCAAAAATTAATGCTGAATTTACATGTTAAGCCCTTGCTTATTCGGGATTTTTTTGGGTTTGTTTTGGAAAAGAACATACATATTCCGATTATGAAAGGGTCCCTTTTCCAAACCCAACTTTTTTAGACCCTATTTAAACATTCGAAAGATCGAAAGATCGAAAAAAGAATCATGACATTCCTTGAATGTTTACTAATAAAAACGCGTCTGTTTTCAGGAAAGAGAGAGGCGGGAAAAAGAAGAGAAAAAAGAGGAAGAAAGAAGAATGAAAGAACAAGAGAAGGAAAGAAAACAAAAGGAAAAAGAAGCAAAAAAGAGTGGAAAGAAACATAAGGATAGTGAAAAACCTGAAATATCTATCAGGACGGGAAGTTTTGTAATTGGTGGATCTAGCCTGTATGAAGAAACAGACATGCTAGGTCCTGTGAAACCTGAATCGTCTATCAGGAAGGGTAGTTTTAAAATTGGTGGATCTAGCCTGTATGAAGAAGCAGACATGCTAGCTCCTGTGAAGCCACTTGAGGACGATCCAAGCTGTCTTTATGATGAAGCTTCCAGCCCTCTTCAAGTCTCGGAATATGCTCAGTCTATAAAACATAAAAAGAAGTCTATTGTTGTTAATAAATGTAATGATGAAAGTTTGTATGATGAAGCTGTGTCAGTCAATACAAATGCCAAGCAAGATCCTGACAAAATTGTGTATGCACAGCCTTATACTAACAAAGGAGGTGTGCCCGTACCTAATTGTGATTTATATGCTGATGTGAAACATGTCAGAGGTGATGCATGGATGCAAGCTGGACGGGAAACTGAAGAGCAAGTGTTTGAGGAGGACTATAGTAATATTAAAATGGCACGTGAACAAATGGACAAACATGCCCCTCCAATTTTGCCAGCGAAGAACTATGATAGTGATGGCATTGATGATACTTATGATACAATTGGATTAAAATTTAAAAATAGTAAAAGTGTTCCTAAAACCAATACTGACAATCTTTATGGTATAGCTAGTGCTACAGAAGTTGGCAAGTTGCCAGACATTGTTGAACCAGAAGCTGATTATGCAACTGATTCTGATGAAGGAGAAGAGGCTACATATGATGATCCTCATTATGACTATGATGACTATCAAACTCCTGCTGATATTCAGAGCTCTTCGAATTCGGGCGTAGGTGCGGATAAATATGAAGAGGCAGTGGTGCCTGTTCCGACCAAGCCACCACCAAAGACAAGTGGGAGGAGACAACCTGATCAGGGATTATATGAAGACATCGTCTAGATTGGTTGAGGCATTGTTACTGGCTGTGGTATTATATACAGAAATAAGCTCTGATGAAGCACCTGATTTCTAAATGTCAGTATTAAGGAAATGGAGGTCTACATAGTTTACGGTAGTTTTGATTGAACGTTCAAACTTGGGTGAGACTAAGGTGAACCATGAAATATCCTGTCTATTACCACTTCACTTGAAGAGATAAGAGTAAGCAGGTAATCAATCAGTTTGCTGTTCAAATATGAAATACATCGTAATCATATACTCTACACATCAATCACTTCAGTTCGATCATAATGGACGAGGCTCTTTTTCCAAATTGCTTGCATGTTCAGCACTGGCATTGCACATTTATTGACTGTCGGTGAAGAACCAAAGATGCCAAGTGTTGACTAGTTTGTATACTGGTACATGTATATTGTTTTGCTTAACTTGTTCAAAGTTGTTTTTTAACTATGTAATCAGCATTTCCACTTGAAAATCTATGTTAAAATCAATTTACCTTGCAATGTCTTATTTAACCAAAAGTACTTGTATTAGCATTTTATTATCAATTGTATATTATAATAGTCCATAAAGTGGCAGATCATTTTGTTTGTTTTCTGACGTAGCAACTATACTGTGTACATTTAAAAATGCACAAAACAGATTTTATCAAGTTTTGTGGACGTACATATAGGGATACATTAAAATAACTGTACATTGTTTTATTTCATGTTTATGCAACATACCGGTATATAATATATCATTGCAAATATTGGGTATTTTCGTATATAAAATGAATTTCAAACTGCAATAAAATGACGCTAAATACAACAATTTTGCAGACATGTTTTTAAATGTACTGAGTATGTATTCTTAAAGATGTACAGTAAAACCTCACTTTAAGGCCACCTAATAATAAGACTACCTCAATAATAAGACGACAATTTCCAAGTCCATATTCCCTATTTTGCTCTTTATTCAACCTCAATATTAAGACCACCTCAATAATAAGACCAGTTTTCAAGAGTCCCAAGGGTGGTCGTATAATTGAGGTTTTACTGTATGTTCCATATAATTTAATGGTGTTCAGGTTCACTGTTTGAATTACAACAACAGACTGTAGTTAATCGTATAAGTATTAAATAACTCTTAGTCAGAAGAAACATATACCATCTACTATGCAATTAATGTTTTTAAAACTGACAAAACACTAATGGCTAGTTGGTCAAATAGAAATGTAGAAGAAATTGAAAGTAGATTTGAAATATGTATGAACTAGTTTATAATGTGAGACAGAATTGTTTAACTTATGGACATAATTATGTTTGAAGGTACTGTCGGACCTCTTTCATTCAATTTCATCAGGTCCAAACTTTTATTTTGAATAAAAGTATCAAATAGCCCATTTCAATTTGATATGCATAAGAAGACACATCGGGACCTGATATTTATTTCAGATAATACCATGTATTTGTGTAGAAGGTTGTCGGATAAATGAGGTCCGACTGTACTTAATTTTTATTGATGCAGTTTGTACGGATATTGGGGTGACTGGGACATTTATTGTTATTCTGATCATTTCTATGCGATGTATCTTTAATACAAGAATTATGTTAACCTTCAAACAATGCATGATGGTTATGAAAGTTAAGTGCATTGTAGCTAATTAATTCACATCCCCATTTAAAGGTCCAAAGTCTTTGTTTTTTGGAGAAGATATCCTTAGTCATACATATGAGAAAATCGTTGGTATTTGCCTTCCTAATGATGTACTCTACAACACTGCATTATCACTTTGACATGTTTCTAAAAACCACAAATACAAGTGTCCACCACCGGTATTTTCTATCTTAATCTACGCACCAAGTTGGCGCTAGTGTTTTGCAGTTCCAGGAAACTTTCAAGAAACGTTACAATGCAATGTTTTAGATTGCATTCTGTATGTAGGCATACCCATGGGTTAACATGCCATTTTCTAAAATTTAGTACCTGGGTTTTCCCTGAGATTTTTCAGCTAGCTCTTGGACCCTCGTGTTTGACAACTTGGGGGTCCTTAATAAATATGTAGGGTCCCAGGGATGCACACTACTTGAAAGTGGGAGTCTCTAGAAAAAAAGGGAGTCAGGGTCTCGAGGTTTCTGTGTCGGGGAAATCCCTGAGTACTCGACATATTTTGATAGAAATCTACTTTTAAAAGGACTAGTCTTGCTAACTTCATGTCATATAAGCATGTATTGATGAAGAATTATTTCTATTTACTACATAAAGTAGGGCTGTGATTGATTCAACTTCTTGTATATCAACAATACTGATATAGCGAATGACAAATATCGACGATATATCAATTACATAATTAAATTCCTATCGACTATTAACTCGTACTTTTTCTGTATATTCATGTGTGTATGCCTAACATATTTAAATATTCAACTTATATTTTTTATGATAACAAGATATTATTCAAGAAATTAACCAATCCATATTTTAATGTTACAGTATTATATTATATTGCTGACATTTGGAATACACTATCCACTAGAGCACTGTTTAACAAACAGCCGACTACAAAGTGACATAACGCTATCTTGGCAAATTTTTAGACTGTAATCGCTCTCCTGCATTTTCCTGCCTTAATATTGATATTTGTAAGTGTGTATCGAATATCGATCGACAGAAAGAAATCGTCGACATATTGATATCAATTGTATCAATGACAGCCCAAGCATAAACCAACATGGTCTGCTACTAATTATCAAGAAACTGTTGAAAAGTCCCGTTTGATCAGTCCCAATATAACATTTCACTCACCTCTTTACAGTTTCGTGACTAAGGCTATCCTTAAATAATAGTTTGTTTGGCATAACATTCCGAGAAAAATTTATGCGGGTGGTAAGGTTGGTAAATTATTATTATTTAATAATTGATTATTTATTACTTCATGGTCATTAAAGTATCAATTATTGCTAAGCAGCTCAAAACAATGTCAGACACCTCAGATCTTTTGTGAGTATGGGCCATTTTTGGAAGTAGGTTGAGTTGTGTCAAAATAAACAATTAGGCGATTGGACTAGTGGCTATCTAGCTTGTTGTACTGTTGTGAGTAAAGCATGTATGGCAAGATTGGTGCTGTGTATTACACATATTTTCTTACATGAAATTTCATGTATTTTTTACTTATGTGGCTTATGAGTGTTTTGTGTGTGTTTTTTGCTTATACATTTGTACGCTGTTATGTGAATTTAACTATTCAAACATCAAGCAGTTACATGCACTTATTACAGTATGTACGGTTAGGAATGCATAACATGCATTTAAATTTTACTTAGAGTGACTTCAAACTCACATTAAGATGAGTTTGATGTCACATACCCTTGAAATTGGGAATGTTTGCGTGATAAACTTACAAATTGGGAATGTTTGCGTGATAAACTTACAAATTGGGAATGTTTGCGTGATAAACTTACAAATTGGGAATGTTTGCATGATAAACTTACAAATTGGGAATGTTTGCATGATAAACTTACAAATTGGGAATGTTTGCGTGATAAACTTACAAATTGGGAATGTTTGCGTGATAAACTTACAAATTGGGAATGTTTGCGTGATAAACTTACAAATTGGGAATGTTTGCGTGATAAACTTACAAATTGGGAATGTTTGCGTGATAAACTTACAAATTGGGAATGTTTGCGTGATAAACTTACAAATTGGGAATGTTTGCGTGATAAACTTACAAATTGGGAATGTTTGCGTGATAAACTTACAAATTGGGAATGTTTGCGTGATAAACTTACAAATTGGGAATGTTTGCGTGATAAACTTACAAATTGGGAATGTTTGCGTGATAAACTTACAAATTGGGAATGTTTGCGTGATAAACTTACAAATTGGGAATGTTTGCGTGATAAACTTACAAATTGGGAATGTTTGCGTGATAAACTTACAAATTGGGAATGTTTGCGTGATAAACTTACAAATTGGGAATGTTTGCGTGATAAACTTACAAATTGGGAATGTTTGCGTGATAAACTTACAAATTGGGAATGTTTGCGTGATAAACTTACAAATTGGGAATGTTTGCGTGATAAACTTACAAATTGGGAATGTTTGCGTGATAAACTTACAAATTGGGAATGTTTGCGTGATAAACTTACAAATTGGGAATGTTTGCGTGATAAACTTACAAATTGGGAATGTTTGCATGATAAACTTACAAATTGGGAATGTTTGCGTGATAAACTTACAAATTGGGAATGTTTGCATGATAAACTTACAAATTGGGAATGTTTGCATGATAAACTTACAAATTGGGAATGTTTGCATGATAAACTTACAAATTGGGAATGTTTGCATGATAAACTTACAAATTGGGAATGTTTGCATGATAAACTTACAAATTGGGAATGTTTGCATGATAAACTTACAAATTGGGAATGTTTGCATGATAAACTTACAAATTGGGAATGTTTGCATGATAAACTTACAAATTGGGAATGTTTGCATGATAAACTTACAAATTGGGAATGTTTGCATGATAAACTTACAAATTGGGAATGTTTGCATGATAAACTTACAAATTGGGAATGTTTGCATGATAAACTTACAAATTGGGAATGTTTGCATGATAAACTTACAAATTGGGAATGTTTGCATGATAAACTTACAAATTGGGAATGTTTGCATGATAAACTTACAAATTGGGAATGTTTGCATGATAAACTTACAAATTGGGAATGTTTGCATGATAAACTTACAAATTGGGAATGTTTGCATGATAAACTTACAAATTGGGAATGTTTGCATGATAAACTTACAAATTGGGAATGTTTGCATGATAAACTTACAAATTGGGAATGTTTGCATGATAAACTTACAAATTGGGAATGTTTGCATGATAAACTTACAAATTGGGAATGTTTGCATGATAAACTTACAAATTGGGAATGTTTGCATGATAAACTTACAAATTGGGAATGTTTGCATGATAAACTTACAAATTGGGAATGTTTGCATGATAAACTTACAAATTGGGAATGTTTGCATGATAAACTTACAAATTGGGAATGTTTGCATGATAAACTTACAAATTGGGAATGTTTGCATGATAAACTTACAAATTGGGAATGTTTGCATGATAAACTTACAAATTGGGAATGTTTGCATGATAAACTTACAAATTGGGAATGTTTGCATGATAAACTTACAAATTGGGAATGTTTGCATGATAAACTTACAAATTGGGAATGTTTGCATGATAAACTTACAAATTGGGAATGTTTGCATGATAAACTTACAAATTGGGAATGTTTGCATGATAAACTTACAAATTGGGAATGTTTGCATGATAAACTTACAAATTGGGAATGTTTGCATGATAAACTTACAAATTGGGAATGTTTGCATGATAAACTTACAAATTGGGAATGTTTGCATGATAAACTTACAAATTGGGAATGTTTGCATGATAAACTTACAAATTGGGAATGTTTGCATGATAAACTTACAAATTGGGAATGTTTGCATGATAAACTTACAAATTGGGAATGTTTGCATGATAAACTTACAAATTGGGAATGTTTGCATGATAAACTTACAAATTGGGAATGTTTGCATGATAAACTTACAAATTGGGAATGTTTGCATGATAAACTTACAAATTGGGAATGTTTGCATGATAAACTTACAAATTGGGAATGTTTGCATGATAAACTTACAAATTGGGAATGTTTGCATGATAAACTTACAAATTGGGAATGTTTGCATGATAAACTTACAAATTGGGAATGTTTGCATGATAAACTTACAAATTGGGAATGTTTGCATGATAAACTTACAAATTGGGAATGTTTGCATGATAAACTTACAAATTGGGAATGTTTGCATGATAAACTTACAAATTGGGAATGTTTGCATGATAAACTTACAAATTGGGAATGTTTGCATGATAAACTTACAAATTGGGAATGTTTGCATGATAAACTTACAAATTGGGAATGTTTGCATGATAAACTTACAAATTGGGAATGTTTGCATGATAAACTTACAAATTGGGAATGTTTGCATGATAAACTTACAAATTGGGAATGTTTGCATGATAAACTTACAAATTGGGAATGTTTGCATGATAAACTTACAAATTGGGAATGTTTGCATGATAAACTTACAAATTGGGAATGTTTGCATGATAAACTTACAAATTGGGAATGTTTGCATGATAAACTTACAAATTGGGAATGTTTGCATGATAAACTTACAAATTGGGAATGTTTGCATGATAAACTTACAAATTGGGAATGTTTGCATGATAAACTTACAAATTGGGAATGTTTGCATGATAAACTTACAAATTGGGAATGTTTGCATGATAAACTTACAAATTGGGAAAAAAGTATAGAAATTACAGCAAAATTTTAAGAATAAAAGTGAAGGCTGTAGAGATTAATTATTTAACAATTGCTATATAAACTACCTGTGAGAGAAAACCTCTCCTCTAACTTTGTCAATTTTTTGATTAATTGAACCAAAACTTTTTCTTCAGATTTATTGGGAATTTTTACATTCAAATCGGGAAAATAAATACTTTTTGTCATTGGGAATATAGCCGAATAAGGGCTATAAAAATAGCTGAAAATAAAAACTGATCAAGCGTACATTAAGATGAGTTCGGTAATGGTATACAGAACTGTAAAGCATTGTCTTGAAGGTTAGAAGGTTAAAATTCTTGAATGTTAATCTTTGTATGTTTATAACTTCCTCCTTTGGAAAGTATTACATATTTGTATAAATACATGTACAATGTGTATCACTATCAGAATGAGACTATCACATAACTTCAGATAATTTATCCTTATTAGGATATTCATAAATATAATTACTGATATACTATATCGCTATATGTGTGTCCTGTGTGGTGCATTTTCTCTGTTCAGTCAAATTGTAGAGTGGTTGGGGATACTGAAACTTCACAAAGTCATGGTTTCGTCAGGTTGACTATATTTCCTCCAATACATATTCTGATGCTATATGATCAAAGAGTAAATGATTCCGATGTTAATGTATCATGTAAGTCACTCAAAATCAGGCCTGCAGTTTTCTGTATGCAAAATACCCCATTGTCTGCATATGATTATTAAAAATAGAAAAAATATTGTATGGTTTTATTGTATGGAAGACATGATAATTCCTAATGAGGAAGAAGGAAAGCATGTTAAATATATAAACATAGGGAAGTAACACTTAATTGTTACATACTTAATGTTGCAAAGCATCTGACAGTCGGAGATGTCTATAATATAATTCATCTCGAATCTTGTAAACAATTTGAACAATGTTACAATATACAAAGAAGGAAATATATAGATTGACTCTCGCTAGTTTATGTACAGGGATGGATCCAGGATTTGGGCAAGCAGGATACTGTTACATAGCATATGTATAATTATCATCATATATAATATAATATATATGCTCTGTTTATTTTTCGAATTTATACTCGCAATACATGTAAGGAAAGTGCACCGGTTTACCCCCCCCCCCCCCCATCCCGCTTGAATTCACTAGTAGGCTGTGAAAATTACATGTTTGACTTGAAACATATCTCAAGTTGATTTCTATAATGATATTAGTATATTAGTGATTGCTTCCTGGCTCCCACAGTACTTGGATTCAGTCCTCTATCTGTTGGAGATATTGCATAAGTGGGTGTGAATTTCTGAATTTATTAAACACACTTTGTAACATAATAACAATAAACCTTTAATAGATACACTTGAAAGCTATATTTCACAAGTGAATTACCCGGTCCTTAACATCGTACATGGTAAATACTGTCATTTATGTTATGATGTTGTTCAATTGAATGTTTGCTATTTGTTTGTGGAAACAAACAATTTTGTGTGATAAAATTGATTTTTTATCAGAATTAATGCTTTTCCTTGATGCATTGTAGTACAGTAAAACTTCACTTAAAGACCACCTCAATATTAAGACCACCTCAATATTAAGACCACTTCAATATTAAGACCACCTCAATATTAAGACCACCTCAATATTAAGACCACCTCAATTTTCAACGGTCCTATGGGTGGTCTTATTATTGAGGTTTTACTGTACTATGAATATATCTTTCGTTTTTGTTATTTATAATTAACTGCATTAATCATTTGTTGTTGTTATGTAAATAAATAGATTATATTTTTATATTCTTTACATTATATATATTTGTACATGTAGTGTATATTCACATAGCAGAAGTTTTCAAATTGTGAAATAATAACCATGAAACTGTCTTACAGTGTAGTACATTGGTATTTTTTTTTGTCTTTTTTATTAATCCTCTGTTTTGATTTTTTGTTCATAAGGGACACCTCAGTTTATACTATGTGTCTCTTAATTATGCCTCGGTTGTAATGACATGCTGAGTGATTTGTTGACTAGAGCTGCATTTTGTTCTGAACTTGATATGATATCAAATTATCACAAAAGTCTAAGCTTTGCAACTGTTAATTTAATGATTGAAACACTAATGTACTAACTATGTACTGTTGATTGTAAATAGGTTGAGAATTCTGTTATTGCACGTACTGTGTCTATTGGTCAATATTTTGCAAAACATGTTTTCATTGGTCAATATTTTGCAAAACATGTTTTCATTGGTCAATATTTTGCATAACATGTTTTCATTGGTCAATATTTTGCATAACATGTTTTCATTGGCTGACCACCTCACAATTTGTTTACAACCGTTCTCAATTAAATATAAATTTAAGAGCACGGCCTGATAATTATATGTGTATGTAAACATTAGATTTTCAACGATTCAACTGTCAACAGATTCGATTTGATTTTTTCCCCTTCGATTTCGATTTTTTTCGATTCAATTTTTTATATGTATATGTAACAGCATTCTCATTCATTTTAAGGCTTTTGCTTTAATTTCAGGCCAATTGAAATTAAGAGTTTTGGAAATAAAAATTAATAGACTTAAGAAACAACTTACCTTTTCCTTTGGCGCATTCTCAGCCCTAAAGCCGAAATGTTGCCACACTTTAGATGTGACTAAGCATGGCTAAAACCTGTGATTACTGTACCAAATAACAGTTTGGCTAACTGGAACTAAAAAAAGCAAAACGAATCGAAAATACCAGGGTATGAATCGTGAATGGAATCTCGAGCTCCGTAGTCAAATTCCGATGAATCGTTGAAGCTCTAGTAAACATATAACTTCAGTTCTAACATGTTATCCATTTTAACTGTTTTGCACTTTATTCAACCTCAATATTAAGACCGCCTCAGTAAGAAGACCATGTTTCAAGGGTACCAATGGTGGTCAGATTATTGAGGTTTTACTGTATATCTACTAAGACTACATCCGTGTACTGATACATGGTATTTACCACGAAATTAGGAAATGCATTTCCTGTGACATACTGCACTACAAACATGTAGATAGTTTTACATATTATTTGGCATATTGTTATATATTTCACAAAAATAGTGTAATGACTGTAATCTGAGAAAAAACAGCATTCCGACCACAAATTTTGTTTTCAGTTTTCAAGCATTGCTTCGTCAAATTCTTACAAAGTAGTTTCATTATCTTCCTGTTTGAAGAGTTCATGCATACTGTCACCTTGCATGTTCAACTGTTTTGTATGGAGTTCAGAGTCTGCTGTCTATTTAAGGATTTCTTTAGAAATGCTTTTTGATTGAAAATTTAAACACTTGATACATGTAGTCAATTTAAACTGTTCTTGGTATTAGAATAGTCTAAAATTCCCATATTCGTTTGCTTGTGCTATTTTTATGCCCCAACTATTGGAAGAATGGTGAAGGGGCATAAAGTGTTAAACTGTCTGTCCTTCCATCCATCTGTGCAAAAATAATTGGGTTTCCTATCAATAACTATTGAACGAATTGATTTAATTCATATTGGGAACATAATGTATAGGATAATAAAATACGCGTCCAGTTCGGCCCTGGTTACAATCCACCAATTTTATGATTTATGGCCTTTATTTATTTAAAAGCTCAAAGCAGGGATATACCTGTGCTATGGACACATCTTGTTTATAGATAACAACAATATTATAGACAGATATACCTGTGCTATGGACACATCTTGTTTATAGATAACAACAATATTATAGACATAATAACCTTTATAAAATGCAGATTTTTGAAGTAAGAGATTACAGTGACTGAATTGTTTGAATAAATTCCTCGACTGCACTTAGAGATAAATATGTTTATGATAATATCAGTCTTCATGGTCAACTTCTATAATAACATAATATGTTATTTTAACCCAAGATGAAATTCATCCAAACATACACAGTACTTACTATACCATAGGAGCCTGGCCTCTTTATTGAACTAGCCAGATTTCATATTTTTATACCCCCCTTTGAAGAAGAGAGGGCATATTGGTTCACACATGTCTGTCTGTCGGTCGGTTGGTTCGTCGGTCGGTCGGTTGGTTCGTCGGTCGGTTGGTTCGTCGGTCGGTTGGTTGGTTCGTCGGTTGGTCGGTTGGTTCGTCAGTCAGTCGGTATGTCCATCGGTCCGTAATCTTTTCGTTTCCGATCAATAACTCAAGAACCTCTTGACATATCATCCTCAAACTTGGTCCACACATTCAGCTTGGGTAGCAGACGAACCCTATTGATTTTGGGGTCAAAGGTCAAGGTCACAAGGGGGGCATAATGTTTTACAAACATCTCTCGTTTGTTTGAGTTACAGACTTAATATTGAATATATAATGACAGGCATTCCATTGGCCCTAAAAAATCATAATTTTCTGCTATGGATTGTTATTTTCCCTGAGGTCTGTGTGGGGAGGCACTGTCTTATGTATGTGGCGTTCCCTGCAACAACTTATTCTCTCTCTTATTTTACAGCCTTATGAAGGTTACAAGGATTTGTATTTAGTCCTGTTATTCATCTTTAAGTATCATCATACATTATTTCACGGATTGTGTGGTGATGCATTACAATTTTCTATGCGATATCATCTCACTTTATTTTGGTTAAATATTAACTTCCTAGGATAAATTGTTAAGTAGGGAAATTTTTCGTACATTTAATTGATTATCAGATTTGCAGTCCTTTGCATATGAATGAAGTTTTCCTTAACTCGGGGCTTCACCGGAATTTAATGTCGAATTGATGGTGCTTTCTCATCCGTAACATACAACCACTCCACTGCTATGTTTTTGCGTTAAAAAACATCAGAAATATAACTAACATATAATTTTGATTTTGTGATTTTATTATTATATATTTCATTAAAGGCGCATATTTATGTGTGTTAAATGTTCTCAGGATCGGATTGAGATGAAACAATAAGATTTCAGTTATCTTTGATATCAAGTATTATGGGTCATTCGATAGGAAGCAGTATGGTTTAGGAAATATTAAAGTAACTATATAAGTATATATAAGTTGATAAGCAGACAAAACTGAATTTACTTCCTTTTTGTTTTGAAGCTTTGATATATTCACAGATAAAGGAGGCAGATTACAGATATTGAATACAATTGAATAGCCTTGAGAACAAAACCATAGCTGAAAATTTCCCCAATTTTGTAACCCCCCCCCCCCCCCCCCCATATAGAAGCTTGTTAATAGTTTGTATTCAAAATTATGTAAATGGTTAAATTTTCACACGATGTGGATTTTAATTAAAAATAATCCTGTTCTAAATGTATTTTCATGATATAACTTGCTTGATGTATTTTTAAATTGTAACTACATTTATGCTGATTTTATTTGCCAAAGTTGCGCTAATTTCTAGTTTTATATAGAAATTACTGACCCTTTAAATTGTAAACTGCCGGAAAATGATATATTCTGGATATTTTCTGAAAATCTCACTTATGGCCTGTCCGAACCACTACCCCTGGGGATCGTTAAGTATGAAAAATTTGTTGTTTGTGGGGGGGGGGAGGAGACCAGATTTGTTGGCAAAATGGAACAGCATTCAATGCCAGTTGCTAAACCTTTTGGGCGACCAAGTAGTGGTCGAGGGGTAGAGCGCCTGACTCCTGAGCAAATGAGTTTGAATCCCAAATGTGGTTAAAATGCACACGTCACTCTCTGAGGTAGGCGGGAGTACCGGTTTGTAACCTGTGAACCATAATCGAGAGTGATTTAGTATAAGTTGTCAGAACGTGTTTCACAATCAATGTAAAATAAACAAGTTTAACTTGGAACTGAACCATTTCAGAACCAGCATTAAATAATTTAATCACTACACTCAATGTATATTTTGTAGTAATCTTAGTAGTCTTAAAGACTCTCAACATGTCAGTGGTTCAAATATGATTTGTTTAATCTTCATGTTGAATGAATGTAGTTGTTGCCAAGTTAATGCTGTTGTAAACATAGTTCATACAAGAGACATGTAGCTATAGGTTCAGTTCGATTGAGATTAGGAATGAGTAATTTATATATATTTTGTTGTTACCTATGGTTATTTGATGAATTTACTTCCTGTTTGACAGGCATAGTACGGGGGCAGTAACAGGGTTTGGACTTCGGGGGGGGGGGGATGGGGGGGGGAACTTTTTGGTCATGTTTTGGTGTTTATCAAGCCTCGTAAAATGACCATGACTCTCATTATAGAATATAATACTACATTAAATCAGGATTGCTTATTTTAAAATCTTATAATTAAAGATCTCTTTATATTTTCGTATTAATAACTCGGACATACAAGCAAGTTTGGGGAATTTTAGGAGGGGAGCACGTCGGGTGCGCCCCCCTGAATCAGCTAGTGCAGTAAGACTTTGTGGTGTAGCTAGAACTATCAATGTGGAAGCTTTTGTTGTCTTTGGTGTGGTGCTTATTTCAGAACGAGTATGAACTTGGTAACAAATCTTTATAGAAATTTTATTCAGCACATAAAGTTATGCACCTGGAGTTATATCCTTGGATTCAATCAGTAAGAGCAAAGTGATGGCCCTTGGCTTTTGAAATGTGGCCTTTTTGGAAACTGAAAAAATATTTTTCACATGTCCTTTATTTCCTGGAAAATACCTCATTTCATTAACTTATACAATTATATCAGTACATTAAGTTTGGCACCTAGGGTATTGAATCAGAGTAAATCAGACAGTAAAAACATAGTTATTGTCCTTTATTTTAATAAACTGGTTTGTAAAAAATACTGACAATTTGTTTGTGACATATCTTGATAAAGACATTACTTAAAGCAACTAAACTTACCGTCCCAACTGCCAACTACACTAACCATCCAATTTTTTCACCATTCTTCATTGTATAGAGATATGCAACATAAAAAGGAGAAAGGGGTTGCAGGGAAGGCACAAGACAGCCCCCCCCCCTGTCTAAAGGGTCAACTTAAAACTTATACTTGGTGTATATGAGTATGTCTCATGAATTTGCAAAAAGATTTGAACAAATATGATAATGTGGTCCAATTTTGAAATACCGGTAGACGCATTCACAGTATTTTTTTACCCCTGAAATGTGTTTATCACCATTAATCTGTTTGATAATTTCTCATCACGTTCTGCAGTTAATGTTTATCTTGTTGTACTTGTTACTTGAAAATGTATACAGTAAAGCCTCACTTAAAGACCACCTTAATAATAAGAACACAATTTTCAAGTCCATTTTCACTATTTTGCTCATTATTCCAACTCAGTATTAAGACCACCTCAATTATAACACCAGATTTCAATGGTCCCTAGAGTGGTCTATTATATTTCTATTACAGTATATGGCATGAGAATTGTGTGCATTGATTAAGGTCCAAGATTATAAACATTACATTTTGGTCACTTGGCTAAAAATGAGCCTAAAGCTGTTCGTGCAAAATATCGGTTCCCGGTCAGTAACTTTTGAAAGGACGGAATAGATTCAATTTGGGCACATAAACAAATGATAATAAAATACAGGTCAAGTTTGTAAAATGCTTAATACATTTTTGGTTACCTTACCAACGGTGGTCAGCATGCACATGTTATCAGTTACATGAGTATATACATATTTCAATGCTTTATTGATCTGGCTCATGAAGAAACTAAGATGTTTTGAGATTTGAGATTGTCCTCGAGGTTTACAGCCGGGGACCAAATTATTCTCCTATTTGAAGTTGAACTTATCGAGAATGTATCGATAAACCTTTCAGTATTATTTTTGTATCTACAGGGATGTTAACAAAAATGTAAGTGAATAGATTGTTCCCACATCTACAATATTTACCTCCCTTGTTCTTAATCATCAGCCATTTTGATTAAGGCAAAATTGATATGCACATATAGGAGTATTTCCCAAATATGTGATAATTGAGAAAATACCCAGAGAATTTGCATGTGACAACTTTCTGAGCCATCTGCTCACATTAGCATAATGAATAAGTTATTTTTATACAGTATATTATGATTTGATTTTATCATTATTTACATTAAATTCCCTTTAAACTTTAAGGAAATTTTCCTGTCAATATGGCAAGGAGGTAAAAATTGTAAATGTGGGAACTTTCTATAGAAATAATGAAGCAGAAACAATATGTTTGTTTTCGTCTCTTGTTTTAATTTCATTCACCAAATATGTTTTAGAATCATTATACATGCAATAGTTAATGGTGTCATATATATATATATATGTGTGTCTTCATAACCTTATATTATGTTACATATTATATACTTAAGCAGTCGTTATAGATATAGTAATCATTTGTGACAATATTGTTTTTACTGATATATATATATATATTTGTTTGATTACTGCTTCTTCTAGTTGTGAGTGAAACAGTACTTTTTTTGTTTATATACATTTACTATAGTTTTATGATTATTGATAAGGAAGTCTCCATATGCGTTTCTTTGCAAATTTGTTCAACGTATAGCTTTTGTTATTGATACAAAGCTACTTGTTTGTTAAAAAATTTGTTAAACAAAAACCCTTCATGTTTAAATCAAGGAAGGTAAGAACATAATGAGATATGTAAACAGCATTATATGTATCACATGTGTTATATTTTGCCCAACTTTACATTTGCACAAGTAGGTTTTATCCTCACTTTAAACATTCGGTGATTTTTTTTCCACCACAGTGAAGATCAGTTTGGTGCGGCTTTATCCTGTAGCATTTCGAGGGTTCAACGCAAGACTGTCGTATTTATAGAGGAGTTACGATAGTCTTGCACTGAACCCTCGATTTATTGAAAAATTGTGGTGTTTTACTCAAAGTAAGATGTATAAACTATTTATGTTTATAAACTATTTATGTTTATATTAATACTTACATGTACTTGTTATGCACTCTGTAATGTGAATGATTTGTAATTTTAGGAAATTATTTGTTAATGTTCATTGTGTAGTTAAATGTTTGATTTTTAAGTAAGTGTAATTGTTTGCTGTCTTTACAATTTACTGTTGGTTGAATACATGGACCAATATTTATTAATAGTGGTCCAATATTAGATATCTAATGGCAATTTATTTCTTGTACCTCGGCTTTAGGTAAATACATATTTACATGGACTTATCTGTTGACATGTAGATAATATATAATGTCATACACATAGTGTCTGGTGTTTTCTTTTACTCCGAGTCAGTGAAATTGATAGATAGATCTATAGATAAATAGATAGATTTATTTCAACATAAAATGAACAATTTACATTGCAATATAAAATTAAGACATATATTAGTAACAACAATATGTATGAATCAATAAAGCCATATCGATCAACATTATATGTTAGGAGTTCACATAAAGAGTTAAGTAAAAACTCATATTTCCATTGTGGTCCCTAGGTAACGTTATATTAACGCACTTATAAAAAAGATATGATTGAAACCCAGGAAGGACCAAATTTACAAAACAGCGCCTCCCTGCACAGAACCCTTAATGTTAATTAATGAGGGGTACAAATAAAATTGAAAGGTGGGAAAAGGGAGATAACACAGGACTGCTGAACAATTTAACATTTAGAGAAACGTAGCAACACAACGGTGGTGAAGCATGTGGTTGTTTGTGGTGTCAGGGCTGAGCTCTGAAGCCGGCAAATTTCCGAACTGACAGCGTAAATGTAGCAGAGCTTAACCCAGTGCGATGGCTTACCAACCTTGCGAGATCATAACCTACATTCAAACAAAAATTGATTGATCTGACCTGATTTCTAATGGTTAAGGACAATTTTGTGCAATCTACACTTTGGACCCAAAATGTCAGCAATGGATCCTTATTTAAATGATTAATTAAGTGATAACATTTCTTTGTTTAGATGTTTTAATAACATTAATTATGATATATTAGGTAATTTGTGCTCGTAGTTTTCGTAAATTATTCAATTGCTTTATGAGAAGGACAACTACAATTTATTACACGTAACTTTTCAGGATCAACTTGATCCTGGTCAGATCACATAGTATGTACATACAGGTTCAGAATCGGTCGTCTCTGTTATCATTCAAAATCAGTCCATCACGAAATATTGATTAAGTGATTACGTATATTCGACATGTATAAGCCAGGTATCAGTTAGACAATTGCATTTGATATTGTCTGTCCTACATCTGGGTGAGAGTCTGAAATGTTTTGTTTTAAACGGAGCGATTACTAGATAAATATCATATGTCACATTGTAAAACATAGGGCCTGTATTCAGACTACATTCTGACACATATCTAGGAAGTACAATGTATTAATGTCCTGCAACTATGTCAATGATTTTAACATTTACAAGTACTATAAAACCTCACCTAAAGACCACCTCAATGCTAAGAGCACCTCAAAATTAAGAACACAATTTTCAAGTGCATTTTCACTGTTTTTCCCTTTATTCTACCTCAGTATTAAGACCACCTCAATAATTATACCAGTTTTCAAGGGTCACAAGGGTGGTCTTATTCATGAGGTTTTACCGTACATAAATGACAAAAACAGGGTCTGTACGTAGAGACACCGTATGTGTCGCTGATATTTCCTACTATTATAGAAGCTATAATTTCAATCATTGATATTCTCTACAGTACACTAGGGCCATTCGAAAGGTTTTCCGGTATAAAAGGCTTTTTGAATGCTACATTTCTACTTCTTTGATGGATTTCCCAGGGTAAAGGGTCATCTCGGCCCACTTACAGTCTCGGCCCGGTCCGACTCGGCCCACTTACACTCTCGGCTCGGTCCGACTCGGCCCGGTCCGACTCGGCCCACTTTTGAAGTGCAATGAATAGGCAAAGTTGTTCACATTATTGATGCGATATATATGAACTTTCCAAGTGTTGATTTTTGATACATTGATCGTTAATATTTAAGTTAAATGTAAGTTGAAAACATTACTGAATATTCTCAGTGCATTGAAGATTCGCGGTACAGTGGAAATTTCACCGTGAAATGTATATTGGTATCTGTTATAATAAAGTAGACCATACGAAAAAGTTTAATATTTATTTCATAAGTTTCACGGATACATCGCGAGAAATTCTCACCAATCACAAAATTCCGTAAACACTCACAGTAATATTACACAAGTAGAATAAATGTAACAAATAATAAGCACATACACAGACAATAAATCACAATAGCACAGTATAATTGGAACATCTTCGCCTTTTCATTGCTATTAAAAAGACGACTTCTATCACATTCTTTAATATGCCGAATTGCACTTCAAAAGTGGGCCGAGTCGGACCGGAATGTGTGAACAACTTTGCCTATTCATTGCACTTCAAAAGTGGGCCGAGACGGACCGGGCCGAGTCGGACCGGGCCGAGACTGTAAGTGGGCCGAGATGACCCTGAATCTTTCCCAGGATCTATATGTTCATTCCGAGTTGAAATCAAGTTTCGTTGATTTTCAGTTAAGGGTGGAACTTTTTATTGAACAAAATAGACTTCATTTGTTGTGTTTTGTGTTTATATCATTATAAACACAACTACTAGACATCTAATGTCATTCACGTAATTAAATATTTCCATCCCTACACAATTATACCGTGTGTCATTTCTAAAAAATGATAGGGACCTAAGATCTAATAGGCTTAGATATATCCTATTAAATGTTGTCAAATGACATACCGTAATCGCTTTTCACCACAGTGACGTACAACAAGTTTTTGCTGACTAATATGTTAGATCTCATGACAAGTCAATAACGCGTAGAGATTTACGGATATTAACGGAACCATCCGAACGTTAAATCGAGATGCTCCATAGTCTGATCGGATATCTTCGTTAATTACGGGATGAGATCATTTTCATGGAAAAACTATTTTTAGACGACTGTCGTCATTTGGTACCCGGCTTTATATCAGTTAGAATCTAGTTTTGCTATATTTGAGGTACCAACATTAAATGCGCTGAGCAATATGTAAACAGTCCATAACAAATAAAGCGTAATCGTTAAAAATAAACCGGGTATATATATAACACGTCTGTATTAGTCACACAAGCCTGTCGATATAAGGTAGCCATGGCTGAAGGTGGTGATATTGTCCCTGTCTGTCAAAGAGAGGAAAACTCCGAACATATTCCTGCAACTCGGCTTGAACAGATAAGTGAAAGTGAAAGCAAAATGGATGCCTTTGATGCGCTGTTAGAAAGAACCCGAAGGTAAGGATATTAACATCTCGATTTAGTGTGTCTCTCTCTTCTATTTAATTGTGTTACATGTACAGATCTAGTCCTACAAATATAACTCCAAACATTTGTATTCTTCACGTTTTACCTTCATTTTCGATTATATTTTACATTTTACGTTTTCTGTCCATGCTTGGCAATGAAGGTAAAATGTGAAAGATAAAAATAAAATATTGAAAAATGAAGGTAAACGTGAAGGTAAACGTAGCCCACATTTAACATGTCAGTAAATTATCTTGATGTGATTTACGAACGAAATAGATCAACGGATGAGCAACAGGGATTAGAATGTAAATAGTTTTCTTTTCTGTTTCTGCTTGTAAAGTTACATGATTGTGAAACAAGTTAGAACCTTATATGAATCACTCTTGATGACTGCTTCATGTGTTACTAAACAGTAACTGGCGCCATATAAATAGCTACCGAATTAACAGTATTTACCTCTCTTGTTCTAAATTGTAGGCCTTAATATGCAAAGTTCCTAAATGCAGATAAGAAAAATATTCTTAATTGTTATGCTCATGTTAGCTAAGTAAGTTGAAGAAAAAGTGGTTGTCACATTCTCTTGGTATTTTCTCAATTACCACATATTTGGAAATTACTTGTAAGGGCTTATCAGTGTTGCCTATCAAAATGGCTGATGATTAAGAACAAGGGAGGTAACTATTGTAGATGTGGGAACTATCTATTCAAGGATTGTGAAGTCGCGGGTGAACCTCGCTTTACGTGGGATTTGAAACCATGACCTTTGGATCAAGAGTCAGGCACTCCAGCCCTACCACTTCGCCTTTGAATGATACTAGTTCCTAATTAATGAATTAAGTCATAAAACCAATTGATCCATATTGGATTTGCAAGAGCGTAGGTCACAGCTAGGGTATCATAGTTACACATGTACACTAAACAAAACATATAACTACTCCGACAACCTTTTTCACTATAACTTTGTAATGGCTGGTTTTATTTTGACGCAATTGAAAACCAAGGTAAAAGAAGACAAATTGGAAATGAGAGTCAATCAATGTATTCATTTTAACCAACTTAAATATGATAACTACGCATTACTGAAACTGTGAAACAACTGAGCAACATTCACTTGATATAATGATACGAAGCCGCTTAGTAGATATTACAGATGTTTATCTAAAATGACTACGAAGAAAAAATCAAAACGATTCAATTCAAAATAAAGAAATGGCAACGATAATAAAACGGAGTACTTATAAGTTTTGCCAAGTGTATTTGAAAAGATTGAATATTCTATCACTATGAACAATATTCATGTATGATTCCTAAGTAGCTTTGTTTACATATTCTTGGAAATTTTAAATTTCAGTGAAAGATTAAATGAGCTACAAAGGATTAAAAATGAAAATCGTCCGGTCACCGGTCAAGCAAGCAGAGCTAATATTGGTCAGTTTCTAGCCAAGAATGTTGAATTGAGAGAGAATGTTAATGCATCTGGAAAGGAAAATGTTCCTCTTAATACACCAAATGTTGAAGAACATCGACCAGAAGCGGTTGTCATTGAAATCCAAGGTTTATCTCAGCAACATAGAGTATCCAATACGTTACAAACCAGTGCATTTCGGCGCCAACTGGAGAACATCATCCGTGGCAGCATGAGAACAGTGTCACAGAATCACAGCCCGGCTTCCACACATCAGCCTTCTCCGTCCCCGATCAACACACCAGCCAGGGCACAGGTAGTTGTTTTATTGATATTGTCATCAATATTTTCGACTAGTTATGAATTTAAATGCACTGAGGTTGTTTTGTCTGGGGAATTATAAGCTGGTACAACATGTCTATAAATGTGTATGTTCTACTCAAGCCAAGTAAAACATTTCTGTGGATAATGCTGTACCAATTCTTTTTTGCTTTATAATCTACTTGGGGCTTATGTTGCTGTTTGTTCTACTTAGGGTTATTTTGCTGATTATTCTACTAAGGGCTTATGTTGCTGATTGTTTTACTAAGGGCTTATGTTGCTGATTGTTTTACTAAGGGTTTATGTTGCTGATTGTTCTACTAAGGGCTTATGTTGCTGATTATTCTACTAAGGGGTTATGTTGCTGATTGTTCTACTAAGGGCTTATGTTGCTGATTATTCTACTAAGGGCTTATGTTGCTGATTGTTCTACTAAGGGCTTATGTTGCTAATTGTTCTACTAAGGGCTTATGTTTATAATTGTTCTACTATGGGTTTATGTTAGATGCTATATTTAATGTGTCATTTTGTATTCACAGACTCCAGTGACTGAAGTTACCAGAAATGTTGTCACAGAAAGACGGGAAAGTCTGTCAAGTAATTCTTCCTCCTCGGTATCTGATCGGTCTGTTGATTACATTACAAGGGTTCAAGATCCTAGAGGTATATATATTATTTATAAGTAAATGTAATTACAGTCGAGCGTCGTTTATTCGAATTCATCGGGTCCAAAATTTTATTTCGAATAATACATGGTTTCGAATAGGCCATTCCTATTTGACGTGCATAAGATACACCGGGATCTGATATTTATTTTGGATGATACCAAGTATTCGGATTAAAGGTGCTCGAATAAATGAGGTTATTCTTGAATTCAGTCTTGTCAAAAGTGTGTAATCTCTTATAGTCAGTCTAAAAGTACAAATCCATGTATTAACATATACTTGGACGTCTGCTTATGTCATGGGACCTTCCACTTAGCATTAGTTGTTTTATGTCAGGTACAGTTTTCTTTACAAACTGTTGCAGATCATTTAAGTGCAATTTTAATTGTATCTTGTTTCATTTATTCAATTTTTATTGAATCAGTCAATTTAATTTGGGGCGTTTACTGTCTAAAAAGTGCCAGTGCAGCCAGTGTAGCTAATCATTGAGGAAAAACCTATGATCTATATATCTACTGTAAAACTTCCCTTAAAGACCCCCTCAATAAGAAGACCACCTAAACATTAAGAACACAAATGTTTGACTCCACTTTCACCATTTTGCCCTTTATTCAACATCAATATTAAGACCACCTCAATAATAAGACCAATTTTCAAGGGTTCCAAGGGTGGTCTTATTATTGAAGTTTTACTGTGTATATTATATCTTAGAATAACATCATATCACCTTTATTTCAGGTCTGCTGGGTGCTGTATTAAACCACAGTATACCCCCAGTTCCACCAGCTATGCCATCACAAGATAGGTATGCATCAACTATGTTAACCTTGATAGTTTAATTCTTGTAACAAAACTCTTTGTGTCCGCTTGAGGTGCTCTTGTTTATTTTATTTGTGTAAAACAATTTCAGGGCTCTAGAATATTTTTTAAAGACACTTGTCTCGGACCAATGGAAATGTAAAATTTGACTTGTCCGACATAGGAAGCTGATTGTCCGAGAATATCGGTCAATTTAGTAACAAATGAACATACACAATGATAGCTCCACAATCTAAAATTAATAATCACATGTATGTGTTTGTGGGATTCTAAGGTCTGACCTACGACTGAACAATTGCTGATGTTGGTTAGCTTTAAAAACAGACTTGTCCGGGACTTACTTCAACTCAACTGTCGGTAGCCCGATTCAGCATTAGACTAGTCCAGGACGTCGGGCTAGTGGATTTCTAGAGCCCTGGATTTTACTGCAAATTTTGTCTAATCGCCAGTTCCTTGAATATATCAGTGTTCGAAATTATTGTTAAAATTATGAAAAACGTACCTGAGTATTACATTGAATGAATAACATCATAATTATAGGAAATGAATTGTATTTGCTTGACCTTCGCCCACTTTTTTGTAATTTTCATCTATGACATTTTTGAAAATTATGAACCGAAACCGAGTTAATTCATCCAATCAGTGATTCAAACCGTTATATGTATACATTACTATGTTCAGACCTACAGAATTCAACTGGAACACGGTGGAAGAACTTCAGCAAGAAGAACTTGTACAAGAAGTCAGTGAACTCGTGCATCGACGACTTGTTACTTCGGCTCTAGAAGGCAATTTCAGGAGTGTTCTTGAACTTCATGTACAAGTGAGTAACTATTTTACACAGTCAGACCTCGGTCATTCGAATTCTTCAGGTCCTAAATGTTTTAAGAATACATGGTTTCGAAACAGCCCATTTCAATTTGATATGCCTAAGAAGATATATTGGGACCTGATATTTATTTCGGATGATACCAAGTATTTGGATTGAAGGTTGATGAATAAACAACGTCCAACTGTAGTTAGCCGTTATATACCAACATAAGGGTCTGTTGGAAGACACTCCATTATAAAACATTGAACATGTATTGATACAATAGGACAAGAATGAGATTCTCATACCCTATTACTGACTAGTTGCCGCCTGTTAGTCTTAGTAATAACAAATCTAATTGGTTGTAAGTTTTTGTTTTAATGCTTATATCATGAATGGTTGCTGGTTATTAAAATTAAACCTTTTTTTGCATTAATCAGTAATAAATGTATGTAATTCTTAAAACTAAGACTTTCAATCTAACCTGCTGTACAAGGGGCTTGCACTCATGACCTTCAGATCAGGAGTCAGGGGCTTTACCCCTTGACCACTTCGCCTCCCATGATTCTTGATTGACTGTGTTTAGAATCCATAGAGGTTGTTAAGTTGTAACATCATCAAATTCCTTAATGTGTATGTCGTTTTTTCAGAATCATGTTCGGGCTTCTGGTACCGATGGTCATAGAGTTCAAGAGTTCATTCGATCCATACCCCAAAGTCAACCACATGTTCCGAATGACTTTTCAAATATCGGCATCCCCCCGCCAACTGAAAACTGGGACAATATGTCGATTACAAGCATCAGCGCAACTGCAGTACCTTTCACACAAGTAAGTAAATTAACCTTAAAGCGATATTTGCCCTAGAAAATAGTCATATTTGCTTTTAAGCGAGATTTTGGAAACTACATAATATAGCAAGATGAAATGTATACTGTTTTATCGTTATACAGTCCTTTAACTAATACTGCTATAATTTTGTAAAAATGTTGAAAAATAATGAAGTTATTTGAACTTTTGGTACTGTCAAATTGTACATGTTGGTCCAGTAAATCAGGCTAATTGCACAAGCGTTAATTTTGCAAAAGAAACACATGTATACAAAGATAATAATCAAATCTACCTCATACTATTGAGATTTTTAAAAAAACAACATAAAATTAAGTTTTTATTCCAAAATAACAACAACAGAAACAAGGGGTGAGTACGGAAAATCTAGTTTTTTATATTTTTATTGATATAATTTTGAAAAAACTAAATAGCATAAGGTAGTATACTTTCTCTCCTTTCCAAAAATACTTTTGATATTAAAAAATACTTAACAGAATTTTGTGTGCATTTACCTGAATGTAAAACATCATCAAAAGTCACTCTACATGTTCAAATTTACTATACAGTGTATAGAGTTAATCCATAAATGTGTATATTGATAAACTTGTCAAAACACAGTCATGATCACCTTAAAGTAGAATTTCAATAAAAACATGCTAAGTAATAATGTTGAGAAAATGGCATGTTAATGCCTTCATACAGACATACTCTAAAACATTGCATTGTACCCGTTCCTGGAACTGCAAAACACAAGTCTGATACAGGTATTTCCTATGCTAGCGTTAACTCGGCACGTAGGTCATGATAGAAAATACCAGTATTGGACGTTTGTATTGGTAGTTTTGCGAAACTTGCGAGAAAAGTAACAATGCAGTGTTGTAGAGAACATCTGTCTGAAATCAATTAGGCCATACTGTTTTTTAATTTTTAAGCATCAACTTAGGTTCACGAGACCTAGCTATCTATTTGAAAAAAACACACAAAATCGTTCTGAAAAAATGCAAACCAGATAAAAGATAATGTATCATTTCACATGTTTTAATGAGGTAAACATGTTAAAGGTCAACAACTTGTTTCTTTATAAAACATTAGAGGTATAACAGAAAAGCAGACTAGTTTTCATTCAGTATTTTCAAACTTGCAAGTTATCAAAATATTTACCAAAACGTACGTAAATATGACACAGTGGTTACTTCCCTTGGCAATTTTTTAAACTTACGAAAAAAAAATTCTTTTTGGATCAAAGAGCTAAAAACCTAAGTGCATGCGGACGCTTAACAAAAATATAAAACGGCATGGCCTTAATGCAATTATTTCATATTTACAACTAAGGATATTTTGTCAAATTAATATGACTATGTACTTTTAAAGACACCACAATTTATCACTGCAAATTTTTTTAATAATAATAATAAACTTTGTTTATGATTATACATGTAACATATGCTCCATGTTCTTTCCCCAAATTCGTCCTATTATTACTGATTATCTTGAAATTGTTAAATGATATATTCCAACCAATAATGATTTCCCCCCTTTTGTCCCACTAAATTCTCCTTAGTAGTTCTTTATGGTCGTACAGACCATTCCTTGCACCCAATTCTACCCTAGCACCTCCTCGATGCCTTATATGATTTCCCGGGAGTCTGTGTGGGGAGACAATGTATTGTGCATGCGGCGTCCCCTGTAATTATTTAATCTCTCTTTCATACATATTGTTAATGCAGATTTTGAAAATGAGTTATGATTTATTGGTTTAGCATTATAAAAATGCTTATATTATTTGTGTTCTCTATGTATTGTTATAATTTATGTATGTATGAAGGCCTCTTGTTAGATAAGTTAATGTATGTATGTTTTTATGTGTATTAGCTTAAGGAGTTACCTTCAATAAATAAAGTTTATTATTATATTATTATTATTATTATTATTATTGAAGGCAACTCCTTAAGCTAAATAATAGAGAAAAAAAATTCTTAGGTCAGTTCTTGGTGAATTATTAAGGTAATGTGATCCAATGTTGGACTGACAATAGGCTACTTAATATCGGAAGGAAATAAAAAGGATTAATGGTTCTAATTTATATTGTAAAAATGTTTATGGTTCGTAGACATTCTTACAATAATTATAGAATTTTATATCCGGACTATGATATATACAGGGGAAGGATATTATGTTAGTTGACATGAATTACAGAATGTATGAAAAAATTAATCTGAAAAAATTAATCTGAAAAAATTAATCTGAAAAAACCCGATAAAAACAGTTTTTTTCTATCTCTGAAAACATGTTATTAACAATAATGTGATATTTTATTGATATCATAAATTGAAAATAAACAATGTGTAAATAAAAGTTGACCTATATATGCTTATAGAATATTACATGACATCATTTGTTTTTTCATTGGGGAATTAATATGTTTTTATGTGTGTACGTCATTTATGATGTGAATGTAGCTTACGTTATCTTGTTTATTTCAGACAAACTTGTATCTTAGTCGAGAGATAAATTCATTGAAAACTCAATTACAAGAGATGAAAAATATGATGAAAGTCAGTTTTGACCTACAGATGGACATACAGCGCGCCATTAGACAGGAAGTGGCTGCTGGGATATCCGCAGCAACTGGTTAGTTATTCATATTAAATTAAAAAAATGATATATTTTAGTTTAAATTTGATGCATTGGTAAGATTGAAGCTATTGTATTACTTGCGTGCTTGGGTTTACAACTGTCACACAACACTCAGTATTTGCGTAGAGAATCTGACACGAGTGTTTGTGTTTTATTGAATTTTGGCCATGCTGTTTTTTATTTTTGTTAAGCGTCAACTTTGCTTCGCAAAACCTTGCTACAAAGTCGTTTCGAAAAAAACACAAAGCCAAATAATAGATGATGATCGAAGTCTAACAAAAAACTGACTAGTTTTCACCCACTATTTTGTAACATGCAAGTTAACAAAATATAGATAGTTCTCACATTTACGGTATTTACCTCCCTTGTTCTAAATCATCAGCCATTGTGATAGGCAAAACTGATAAACTTTCTGAGCCATTTGCCCACATGAGCACAATTAATAAGTTGTTTTTGTATATTTGTTGATTTTATCATTGTTTACATTATATTCCCAATAAACTTTAAGGAAATTTGCCTATCATTATGGTTGACTATTCATAACAAGGGCGGTAAATGTGGGACCTTTTGGGTCCTTTGTCTGACAGTATAAGTCCAGGGTTAAACCTTTTACCTTAAAATTAATGTTGATATTCCATTCTCAATGTTTGTCTATTGAATTATTCTATTTGCGAAATTATGGATATGTTAATGTGTTTTGTTTCCATAGAAATTAACATTGATTGCATTAATCTTTTTTTTGCGTCAGTTTTTTTATACAAGGAATGATTTTCATTTAAGGTGGACAGAATGGCAATTTAGCACCACAGACTTCTGCATCGAGATCTGTTCCTGTGAATGACACACATTGCCTTATATGTCTGGACAATCATAGTGATAGTGTGCTCTACCAGTGTGGACATATGTGTGTTTGCTTTCCCTGTGGCCGCCATCTGATGGACAGAAATGCCAAATGTCCAGTTTGCAGAGCCCCTATCAAAGATATCATCCGCGCTTACAAAAGCAATGTTGAATGATTGTGCTATAGCAATTAGCCTAATGGCCTATATATAGATATTCTGCTTGAGTTGTTCAGCTTATTACATACTTAATCGGAATTTGAAATTCTCCTCGGATGTCTGGTCACATGTAGATCTATAATGCTAATATTGGATTGTTATTTTTTTAACACATTTTAGCAGTAAGACACTTATACAGTGTTTAACAGAAATCTTGGTACGGAAATATTAACTATCCTGCATCTTCTGCTGATGTCTTGTTGGGGAAATAGTCAATATATGTTGAGATATCTGGTCCAAAGAGAGACATATCTGGGAAATCTTCAACTATCTTGTTAACTTGTCTTCGTTCTAAAACTAGCAGAGTGTGTACCAAGATATGTTTGCTCAAGCTCTAGTGGTATCTTATGTACATAAACAGCATATTTTGACCCTGTAATGTATATCTGTATGTAAGTAAATCCTCAATAATAAGACCACCACTGGGACCCTTGAAAATGGTCTTAATATTGAGGTTGAATAAAGAACAAAATAAGGAAAATGGACTTGAAATCATGTTCTTAATCTTGAGATGGTCTTATTACTGAGTTGGTCTTTAAGTGAGGTTTTACTGTACATATATTGTCATTTCTTTGTGATTATGTTACACACATTGTGAAAGGAGATGGAATGGAGACACAGTGGTTGAGAGGAAGAGTGTCACACTCCTGATTTAAAGATGTGTGCATCGTCAATGTTTCTTCAGGTTTCATGTTGAAAACAACAAATTGACTTGACTGGTCTAGATTTTATAATACTTGATATCACATAGCTGTCCAATTATGATCAGGACTGTTGTCTGTAGGAGTGCTCCTGTGGAATTACCAACCTCTTCTGTTAGTGACGTCATTTCAAGAAAACGCAACATGTGATGTCACTATTTGCAAGCAAGAAACAAAATTTACTAAGTATGGTCACTCTGTTTTCATATTACCATATGGGGCAAATATTGCTTACTGTTAGTACATGGTGAAGTCACATGAGACGTTTTCTGGAAATGACGTCACTTAAAAAAGAGGTTGGAAATCGTACAGCTCATATTATCTTGTTACATTTTGTTTGCATGAGTTCATTATGCATTTTTATTGTATCTAATAGTTTTGTTTCTGTTGTGTATATTTTCTTGATACACAATTAACAAAAGTGCTAGTACTCCACTGACATATCTAAGCAAGTAAAGAAATACAATACACAGGTTTAATATATCTGTAAGGCCTGTAGTTAATTTAAGCGCAAAATACAGCCAATTCATTTAAATCAAGCCAATTACATATCTCTCTACAGAAATTAAAAGTCGCAGATTAACTGAATCAGTCATTGTCGAGTTTGACCGGCTAGGCATCTACTTGACATTATGAAATTGTAGATTCAATTCTGTGGATTATTTACCCATTTTGTTAATATTTAATCTCTTCTGGGGCCTGTTCTGGGTGGATTTACACATATATTGACATGTTACGGGAAGATGTTACCCAGGCAAGCAGAGGTCTCACTGGCTAATGAATGAATTCTGTGACTTTTAATTTCTGAGTGGTTTTAGGTAATTGGCTTCAATTCAATGCATTGGCTGGTTGTATTTTGTGCTGAAATTTAGCACAAGCCTTACAGACATATTGAACTTTCTGTGTCTTAAATTTCTATTTGATATGTTCATATTTAATTGCAATATCATGAATTAGTCAGTGGAGTACTTAGCACTTTTGCTAAGTGTACTAGTAATGTTGTAAATGTGTTTCTCTATGATGCAGCTGGCTCTGTTGTTGCTACATGACTTTCGATATTTAATAAAGTATCTGTATAAATCATTTAAAGATGATTCGTGTTATTTTGAAATCTTATCTCACATTTCACTACATTGTACAATGTAGTTTCAGATGGAAGAGTAGTATAAATGTTTCAGGCTTTCCAGCGTTCCTAGTTTTCCTTGTTTTTCCTAGTTTTTTTGAAATTGTTCAATTTGTTCATAGTTTTCCAAAATGCTCCTAGTATTCCTACTTTTTCATCAGCAGAGTAGTATGTTGGATAAGGTCTAGAAGTTTTTAAACATAGTTTTGGAGATTTTCTTGCTGAAGAAGAGTTGACAGACTCCTTTGCTGAAAGTGTGATCTGGTGGTCTGGTATCATTGTGCATAGTCCAACCTTCTCAACTGAGGACTGAAAAGGTTGGTCTATGCTTCAGTGATACTTGCAAGCGGCTGCGGACAAAAATAACCTGTCAACTAAATGATCCAATTGCCTTGATGTATGGTAATCAAATAAAAAGCTGCAAGTGTAACATATTTGCTTTCAATAATTCCTACTTTTTATCATTGACTTCCTGGTTTTTCCTACTTTTTTCCTAGTTTTCTGTGACTCGCATTCCTAGTTTTCTCCGAGTTTTTTGGTATATACTGCTGGAAAGCCTGAATGTTTAGATTGTCTATGTTTGAAATAAGTAAATTTGTCATATACATAGTTAACATCTTCTTGCTCAACCTGAAATGAAAATATAAACGTGAGTAGTAACAAAAAGAACAAAGACTACGGACAGAATAAATGATGGATGAAGCTGACCAACAAGGTATACATAGTTCCCACATCTACAATATTTACCTCCCTTGTTCTTAACTGTCGGCCATTTTGATAGGCAAAACTGATAAGCCCTTATAGGAGTAAATATTGTGATGTGGGAACTATCTATTAAATGTCATGGGACCTTCCACTTAAACATTAGTTATTTTTTATCTCAGGTACAGTTTTCTTTACAAACTTAAACTTTTGTCATCATTGAAATAAAGAACATTCCTAGGCAATGCCATGTACAGCTGCAATCAATTTGATCCACCGAGAAGACATCCAAACCTACAAGCTACCAAACATGAAACTCACAGAGCAGCACAAAATAATACAGACGACACAAAGAGGGGCCTTATTCTTAAGAGAGAGAGAATAATAAGGTTCAGGTAACAGGTAAAGTCACATACATAAGACAGAGCCTCTCCACACAGACCTCCAGGGAAAACAACAATCCATAAAACATTAAAAAAGGCATTTGATGAGGCTCAATGGTACATACATAAGAGAACAGGGGGCTGTTTCAGAAAGCCTTTCTTAGTTAAGAACTTCTTAAGAACGTTCGTAACTTTAAGATAACGTCACACCTTTCTTAACTCGAGCGTTTTTGCGTAAATATGGTCGCCATCTTTATATATAATAAGGGATAATCAGGAGAATCAGAGGACAAACGGAAATTAATGGATGGAAAAGATCACAGGACAAGTCAAGACAGTCGGCAACAACAGGCCGAAACTGGAGAAAAAATAACATGAACACTATATAAAGTGAAAGAATAGGGAGAACAGGGGGAAAGGGAAATACAACATACATTTAAAACACAGAAAGAAAAAATAACCATACAGCTATTTACAGTCTTAGAACTGCCATTAAAAATACTGGGGGTTTAAATCGATTTAACAGCTAGCTACCATCACACTTAATCGCTATATGGTCATGGTTTCCAACACATACACATAAATTGACTAAGTAGGCAGTAACTAATCCATAAACATTATGGTAATATGTAAAAAGAAACTAAATAACTAGACGAAAAGAGATGAAATTTAAATCAATACACGGGGAAGCTAATTAACGTCAGACTTTATACTAACGTCTATACACGTGATCAATAGTACTATGACCTTTTCTAAAACCATTGTTTTCGTCCACAATATACGACTTAATGACGTCACATTTGTCACTAATGGCCAAATCAATATCATTTTTATCTTGTAAACCGTTCTAATTAACAATACATGCCTCTAACATTAATTGGCAGGAATGGTTTTAGGATCAAGCTTATCGTAAGTTATGAATGTATTTTCAGCATAGTAAGGTTCTATATTGGATCTCTCAGGTCAACGACAGAATAGTCGACCGAGTCTTCATTCAATGACAAAAATTACCTCGGATCGATTTGATTTATTCAGGTAATTAATGGTCAGGTATGTTGTTCGACAATAAACCGCTAAAATGTCTCGATTGGTTGATTAGATCTGTTGCTGAAATAACAGAGAAATCATAAAAAAGTGACAAGTCGTCATAACTTGCTAAATAGTAGTCAACAACAGATAGACCTTTACTAGACACAGATGTAAAATCGTTGTTTCAACCATTTAAAATAAATATTTAAATTAACACAAAAATCTAAAAACAATTCACCATATAGATCTACACTATCTTTTTTCATAGATTCTTTGAAAGACTCAAGTTGAGAGACCACATCCTTGCAAATACGTCCCAATTCAGAGTTAATCCGTTTATAAAGAAGTTTGGCCACTTTATTGGAGATACGTTGCTCTATGCCAGACTACAGTCAATCCATCCGCTCGGTCAATGCTGAAAATATCATGTGCATATCAGCGGTAATTTACTCCTTCGTTGTTCTACTGATGGAGTAGCATCGACATGTACAGCTGCCTCAGTCACAACACAGTCTGAATTTCTAAGAGATCGGCAATTCTCTTGGTTTTCTTGACGGATGATTTATGCATGACGCTTTCTACTTGAACCAACAGGAGTATCCATGTACACATATAACCCATACGCTGTGAGCCCATAACATACTCTACAACGTCAAGCGCCTCAACGCCAATATCTGCACGAGCTTCCATACTTGTATATAACACTTCAACCGCTTCAATACACAATCCATAAAGCGGATCGTCAAGCGTGACGATTTTCAATCATGAACGGTAAATTACGCTATATATGTATAAGGATGTTCGGTATCACGCTATATATGTATATAGATGTTCGGTATCACGCTATATATGTATAAGGATGTTCGGTATCACGCTATATATATGTAAAAGGATGTTCGGTATCACGCTATATATGTATATAGATGTTCGGTATCACGCTATATATGTATAAGGATGTTCGGTATCACGCTATATATATGTAAAAGGATGTTCGGTATTACGCTATATATGTATAAGGATGTTCGGTATCACGCTATTTATGTATAAGGATGTACTGTTGCTAAAAATAGTCGAATAGGTGTGTACTACCTATATACATACAGGTTTAAACTTCACAAAGTCAGAATAAGATCACATTTTGGGGAACCGATTTTAAAACATGTTTTACGGAATGAAAACAATTGATTTCTTTTAAATTCTTTAATTTCATAATTTAATGAATTGAAAGAAAAGTAATAATAAAACACATACATCGATTTTCAAAACGTCGCTCTATACATAATCCGATTTTAGTGCCATCTGGGAATATTACATTTTGACCGTGTTCAATTCATTCCGTAAATTTCAAATTTTAAGATCGTTTTCCCCAAAAGTAACCAAGCCCCATTTTCTATAATGCTTGCCCCCCTATTGATTTAATGGCGAAAGGCATGTTTGACAAGGAGATTTAACAAATATTCCCAGGTGGGACTACAATCGGACATTGCCAAATTCGCTCAATATTTCCTCTGCCAAAAATAAAGTGTCTCGTTTTCAAAGGCAGTAGATATGTATCATTACAATCTCGTTAACACCCTTCTATATAACTCTAACAGTATTTATGAATGTCTAGTTACCTGCGATCGCGTCATGACATAAAAAAGATGTGGGGGAAAAACGACAAACAGACTATAAAGACGTGATGAATGTTTCATCATGTTCGGATAAATAGCAAAAAATGACAAATATGGCAAATTAAAACTGGGGGAAAACAGTACTCGCGCAAAATCAATAAGAATGTACAATTGATGTCACCGGTGTTTGCCGATTAATTTCTTGAAAACATGAAGTAAAACGATTTATTGATATCATATTTTGAAAGTAGGTCATGAATGGAGACTTTGGGATTGTTGCTCCTCGAAAATTTAAAAATGAAACATACGTGATGTCGCCACGATAATTTGTTTACTTTAAATCAATATAATTTGTCATACCCACAAAATGCCATAACATTGATCTCAAAAAATAATTATATTGTCTCAGTTGTTATTTTTCCAAAAAAGTCACCAAATTTCAAAATTAGGCAGTGATTTTTTCAGCATAGCATAACAACCACCAAATAAACATTAAATGCAACATTGTTTGTGATCAATATATGTGACAATATTTATATAAGCTAAATATTACAATGTATAACATCAATGAATGGAATATATTCAAAACAGAATCTTTCAACTCAAAATTTTCGAAGTGATAAAATTAGGTATGAAACCAACGTTACCATGTTTTGACCATATTTCTGTTATCTATACCTGTATAAGTGTATTGATAATAATCTTCCCCTATCAAGTTTGAATGACGCCAACAAAGGGCACAATAGCATTATTTTCGAAGAAGGTATCATCAATTTAAGACGACACATGCAGAAACATACGTAACAGTAACATACGACACCAATTGGCTTAACGGCTTTAATATGTTCATATAGTAGGATGTAGTGTTTGTTAAGTATTGCGACAACCGTGAACCGGTAGAAAAAGTTTCAAAATGGTGTCCTTTTGAAAAAAACGTTGGTAACAATGTGCCACGAAAGTACGGATTTTTGCTGAACAAACCCCTACATTAAGTAAGTCTGTATTTTATTAAGAATTTTGCCTTGTTTACTCGATAACTTGATATGTATTAAAAGTCAACATCTTGAAAAGCCATGTTAATTGAATGCATTCGTACTCAGATCAGTTCGTTATCGGTATTCGGCTATACATGTAGGACGATTTGGCCAACCGGGATGTTTTAGCCCGGATGTTTCGTCCTAGGAACTGTTGGCCTAGGACTTTTTGGCCAGACAGGTTTATAAGCCAGTTATAACAAGACAAATTTTTTTTTTATTTAATATTTTATTATCAATATATCTCATTATCTGAAATACGAAGTGTTTTCATGTTTTATTTAAAAAAAGAAGGTATTGTGAAAAAAATTGAAAAAAACGTTGGAAAGAGAAATTGTTCGTTACGAGCAATTTCTCCTTTTCATACAATGTCTTTCTCCAATTCCTAAACAGTATTTTGTTCAATTGTATGCTATTCACATTTGACATTTTCACTGGCACAGTTTGTTAGTCACACATTGAACTCATTGCATCGCTATTTCCACATAATATGTACTTATATGTTCGGTTGTCCACTTCTAAGATTGTGTGAAACACCACAAAGGAATTCTGCAATAGTCTTTCTATCTGCTACTCTGTCTTCGCACAGGTTTTGCAGTCTTTTTTGTAGTTCCACATAGTTCTTTTTCGTTCTTTTCTGTGGCCTGATGCCACGTTCTTCTTGGAGAAGTACCTTCGAGACACATGAGCATTCAGCTTGTAGAACTTCTATAAGTTTCCATATAGTTGAATGGTCTTGGTCAACCAAAGAACGAAATTTGTTATTCCATCCCTCCGAGCTGTTGTTTGTTCTGGGCTGTTCTGACATCGTTGTGTCATGGACGTGCCATCGTTGAGGGGAGAATACTGGTGGTGTACGTCGGAATGTAAGTAGGAGTTCAGCATTATTACGTCTGGGCCGAAGTTGCCCAGAAACATAAAGTGGAATCAAAATACTCCAACATAACTTCTGCTTCTTCTGGAACGGTTTGTTTAAGGTGACGCATTCCTTCAGCTACTTCGTCAAGTGGGAGGAAAGCAAGCGCATCAATCTGACCACAAAACAAACGAAAGTCATTGTCACTTTCATACACTTTACTAAGACATAGGGCTTGAATTTTACGCCAAATTGACTGTGTAAGATAGTAAACACAGAATTTCACTTGAACATGTTCACCATACACTGAAAGAACACGGCTAAAACACGGTATTGGTGCTGATCAGGTTTTTTTTATGTTATATCAATGGCACAGAAAAAATATACAAGATAGGAACTAATTTTAAAGATTGACTAGCCTTGCAGTTACTTATCTCACTTTTCTGAAAATTTCAAGAGGCTAGTATTATCCATTCTTGAGATATGCATTGAAACATGCTCCAAAAATGGCCATTTTTTAGCGTTATGCAGTCTCACTTGAAAAAAATAAATATTATAAGTACAAAATACTCTGAATTTCAATAAGAAATGATACATAAATTGGTACGGTTTTATACAGACTTCTGTACTGTAAGTTTTGCTGCTTGAATTTATGAAATCGGTCATAAATTATGGATTTTATAAGTAAAATACTATCAGCAGTGGTTTTGTTTAAACACTAAAAATCAAACATATGCTTATTGTTATATTCCAATAATTGGTACAAAATAACAGTTAATTGAACTTACATTGACATTAACCATTCAGTTATGTATTATGGTAAGTACAAAAAACATTTTTGTTTTAGGGCTAGCCCAGGTTTAGGCATGAACGATTGTTCTTTGGTAAATATTGAAATTCAAAATTCTGTAGTGTCTGTAACCATTAAAAGTTTATGTTGCAATAGTTTCATTGTTTCTCATTTCAAAAGTATAAATCCTACATTGGCTAATGTGTATTCATGTAATGTCCAAGTTTGCCAAAATTTGTAGTGCTGTGAATTAACATCATTGAAAATTACTACTTTGAAAAGGTTACAGACACTACACAAAAAGGTATAGAAATGAAAGAAAAAAATCACTGTTCTTTTTGTCACTAATATTTTGTTTTACTCTAGAGAAAGTTCCTTCTTTTATGGTACAATGTTGCACCATACATTGAACTATCGAGTCAAGTGCAAAAATGTGATGCAAGAACTCTTGCAATGAAATTTTGCATCATACTTGTGGCATTGTTTTTATGAACAATTCACTGAAGAACAATGTAACCTGGTTTTTTTATCCTAGAAGAATTCACCTATTTATTTTTTGTGTTCCTTACCATGGTACAACCCTAAGATATGGGGAAAAGACAAGAACAAACATCTGGTGATGACACAGGTATGTTTCTATTGTTCGGACAATGCTACACTGTAATTTGTAGTGTCTGTAACCAACATCCCCTTATTGTTAGTCTATGACCTTTTCCCTCATATGTGTATGAAATGAAAAGATAATGTGTTTCCTTTTACAATATTGATGTATAAGGGATAATATTGAGACATTTCTGGCTGAAATTTTAAATATCAATGTAGATAAATGGTTTTTATATCATAGATTTCTAACAACTGGCACAGTTTTCAATGATCTCTTTAAATACACAATGGAAATAGAGTTTTTTTGCAATAACTAGCATGAGACCAGTAAATTCAAACAAGAAAATTCTGAGAATTTAATGAGGTCTGACAAAATATAGGATAGTTTGTTCTTATGGTCAAATGGTTACAGACACTACGTGGTCTATGCATTAAACTGACTATTGTTTATGATATTAAAGAGCTTGTAAAATCATTTTAAAAGCTAAAGTATTGACCAAAAACACAGTTTGAAGTTATCTCTTTCTTTATCAGACACTTTGTTTTAAGAAACTGCTGGTTTTTCAGTTTGTTTGCTCATGAATGCAGACACATGAGCAATATGCCTTAAACTCTCCAAATTTGCATTCTCGTACATAAATGAATATCACCAGAGTTTGAAGAAATCAAAATAAAGTTGTTTCTTTTTCAGGAAGCAAAGATAAATCATGCAAAGAAGAGCAGAAGGTAAAAGATAGAAGGGAGAAGACTATGCTTAAAGAACAAGAATGGAGGAAAAAGCAGAGAGAGAACAAAGCAAAATATGAGGAGCTGAAAAAGGCTGATAGAGAAAGGACGAAAGACTACGAAAAAGGCAGCAAGCGCTATCGGACCCAAACATTCTTAAGAATTGAAAAAGAAAAAGCGTGAAGAAATGAAAAAGTATCGTCAGAAAAAGAAAGAAAAAGCAGGCCTTTCATTACCAGGTCCCAAAATTGCTGAAATAAATCGGAAAAAGAAAGAAGCTGTGAAAAGAACCCAAGCATGGAGAATGCGCATCAAGATGAAGGACAGTACACAACAAGAATTAAGTATTACAGATAATGATGACAAGAGAAACTCTGAGTCACCTGAAGAATCGCCTAAAGTGTTACCTAAAGCAACTTTGTATAGACAATTAAAAAAAGTTAAAGAAGTATTACCTCAAACACCAAGGAGTAAAGCTGTGATCATTAATAAACTTATTGAATCTCCATCAACATCAAAAGTTCTCAGTAAGAAAAAGATAATTATGACACCAGATTGCAGAAAAAAACTTGAAATGACAGATACAGTTTTACAATCTGTGACAGAGAGCATTTCAGAAGTGAAAACAAGGAAAAAGGGTGAAAAGAAACATGCATACAACATTATCTGTGACTCAGTATTAAAGAAATATAAAAGGCACAGAACAAGTATTTCAAAGTATCAGTTAAAGCTGGAAAACCCAGATCTACATGGTGGGAAAAGAAACAAAGAAAAAAAAAGGGATGCACTTGACTCTTGCATAAAGGATTCTGTGAAGAGTTTTTTTCTGAGCCCAGAAATCAGTAGAGAGGTGCCAAACAAACAGGTAAAGAAGCAAACACAGTGTCAAGAAGGGAATTCATTCTTGTTACAGAAGCAAAAAGGAATAGAGATGAAACAGATGTACAGACACTTGTAGGTACAAGAAAATTACATGCTGTAAAGTCAGTAGGCAAGGATTATGAACTGAGCACAAGAAACCTAAGCTGCTATTGTGAGCAATGCATGGAAGGTAGTGGAGTATGCAACTTCAGCAAACATGTTAATGCCTGGGAGATGCAGAAGTTAGCAGTCATCAATGACAATTCAAATCAGAAAAGAAAACAGACAAGCAAGCAAAAGGAACAGAACATAGCAACACTAGAAAAGTTTCCTAAGAAAAGAAAGTCAACAGAAATGCACAACACTACAGCAAAGAAGAGTAAAGTTCACAACGAAGTACCAACTGAGAGAGAGAAACCAACAGAATCCCCAAAATACAACCCTGGTGACTTTGTAGCCGCTGGGCTAAAACCAAAGAAGGGACCGATCTGTGTGTACTTGGCAGAAGTAATGGACGTCTTTGACACAGATATCAGATTGAAATACATGAGAAAGTCAGGCAAAGTGTACATCTGGCCTGATAGAGAAGATTGTTCACAGGAACCGTTGGATGTAATCTTGTGTAGTGTACAAGCTCCAGAAATAGTCAGTGAAAGGGGTCATTTCAGATTCAGGGCAAATGATGTGTTAAAGCTTAAAGCTGATCTTGAAAAAAATCTCAAACATTTCTATTTTAAGTGAATATACTCTAGTAATAAGAATTAAGCTCATCTGGAAAAAAAACACGAGCATTTTTACCCGACATGACATCCATGTAGTGTCTGTAACCAAATGCGGGATCACTAATTTTGCCTCTGTATGAGAAGGCATTTTGGGTCAGAACTTATTTCATTGACTATGATGTAATCTACAATCATTTACATTAAATAGTTTACAGTTTTTCAACAGTGGTCTATTTTAAACTTGACTATTCTGTTCACATTTTCATAATTTAATGTGGAGTTTGGACATATACTTGTTAAAATGTGTTTGCACTATAATTCTAACCAATCAACAATCATTTGTTATAATATTCTATTTCTAGTCAATGTTTTGATGTTGACTTGCTTTTGTATTGAATTTTGTCATATTTTTAAATGATTCTGCAACTGCATTGAAATGTTATATTTTGGTAGTGTCTGTAACCAAATGTATGTGTATTGTAATTCTACCTATTATGAAAATTTGTGATTCTTTAGGCCAGTATTGATGATTTTGTTTGTTTAAATATTGTTCTCGGTGTTAGATAAATGCCTAATCAACCTTCAGGTGGGTCTTTTATGAAAGTTAAGCAAAAGTTTCTTGCTTTGTTCTTATTTTGTCTGATACCTGCTTCATAAATGTTCTGAAATTTTTTGTTAAGATGTTTATCACTTTCAGTTAAGTTTTTTACTTTCAATGTTTATATCCTGTTATTGATGTTACAGTGAAAATAATTAAAGTTTTGAAGTTTCTTTTTGTTTTTCTTGTATGTTATACACCTAGTGTAGTGTCTGTAACTTTTGTTATACCATAGGATGGAAATGGTGGATAAAAAAACAATGCATGCATGTTCACGAAAAACTAAACTTGATTTGTATAGGGGATACCCTAAACTTTGTAATTAACTCCAAAGAAATATGGTATCTAAAAATTCAATTTTTTGAGTAAGTGAGACTACTTTCAGCACCAATACCGTGTTTCAGCCGACAGCAAGTTCCACACTACGCTCAAAATCGATCATAACTACTGAAGGATCACATTCATATTCTTCAAATACTCGTAGAAGCATTTCGTAGGTCGTCTGGGTATTTCGAGGAGCGCGTATGCTAGTGGCTGGAAAATACCACTCACTTGACCTTGGATGACATAAAGTTGAGTAAACAGGCGAGGTGCCACTGATAATGTACCGTCCATACACCAGGTTTCAAAATTGGCTAAGCGTCGAAGATGTTCTCTTGTAGCGAAGACTATGACACGTTCATCTGCCTCTGGACCAATGTCGTAGAGAAGGAAGTGTGTTGGACTCTGACCGATTGTTTGTGACCAATGATGATTATTAACTAAGTCTTGAAGCGTGTGTGGGTCTTTAGGCCTGTGTGCTGCTCTGGTTCGACGTAGAACTCTTTTGATTGATTCTTGGTCTGGAAGTCTGGCTTTCACTTCATTTGAAGCAGCAGCAGTGGTGAATGTTAGGATCTGATTTGGTTTGTCGCTTCATTGGAATCTACATGTCTCAACTTCTACTGCAATGTTGTCACCAATCTGGTTGTGTTGTGACAGAAGAGTAGCATTTTCATGGTCTTTTGTTGTTTTCAGAATGGCTTTACATGAATCATGTGAACGTTTTGTACATCTCCATTTCAACTCATTTGCAGTCTTTGACTCAGATTTTATTGTGTAGGTAAAGTCATCTAGACATAGCTTCTTTCCACCTCTTTTCGTATAGATGATCTCCATTGTATTTGTTTGTATTTGCGTTTATTTATCGTCGCCACCGGTTTCCCATATGGGCGACGCCTCTGGAAGAATGTTAGTCATTTTAGATAGTGCATGATACAGGAGATGCACCAGTTCCAGAAGCACCCCTGGTTCTTTTACGTGCTCGATGTAAAGCATCATACACGGGACCTCGGTTTTTAAAGGCTCGCCCGAAAGACTGTTAGTACTGTCAGTGATGGAGCGGGGAATCGAACCTGCGATCCCTGGATTACTAGTCCGGTGCGTTACCACTGGACCACAGATCCGCTACATCTCCATTGTAGATAGATTGGAATGGTTATGAAATGTTGGATTTTGTAAAACTGTTTATGTTCACATAACTGCAACAATGAGTTATTCAAATTAAGATAATGGTCTTTGATCTTCTTTACCTTGTAGTTAACTGGTGTAAATTCTTTATTTATGTTTGCAATGAAAACTTTTAATGACTATCATAACTGCAACACTGAGTTGGTAATAAATTCAAGGACTTAACAGAGGAAATCAGATGAAGCTGTTTTCAGACAAATTTGAAGTTTGAAAGGCTGTTGCAGTTTAGCCAAGACTAACATTGTGCTATTGAACATTATAATTTTAAACTTGAAATGGTATAAGACTTGCTATACAGTTTTCACCTTGTTCAGAATCACCCCGTCTGTCAGTTGTTGTGTCCATATAACATACATGTATTTAGTTTAGGCAAGAAATACTGAATCGGTTTTCAAGAAAATGTAACTTGGCAAATAGAAGTTATCAGAAGTGTTGATTATGTAAGACATCTTTGATGCTTAATTATCCACCAAGGCATTAAGACAACTCATGGTAACATTCAAGTCTAAGTGGGTGGCTCACTGATGTCTAGTTTTAAGTTTGCAGCCAGCAGTGCTCAATGTTTTTTTACTCATTAAATGGATAGAATTGGAGAAAAAAGCACCGTCAGTGAAATTTTGAGAAATATAAGAAAAATAAAATTATAAATAAAGACCTGCCGCCTGTGAAATGTTGAGAAGTAAAAAAAATAAAAATAAAAGTTTGGCTCTCTCGTCCCATCGTTTTCTTAAAAAAATCCGAAGAACTAATGATCAATTTGGTGTGACCAAATGGGCTTTTATTAAAGCAAGTAAAACACTTAACACATTTATAACATATATACGAAAAGGCTAATTAGTTTAAAAACATATATACAGGCATAAGTTGTGTGTTTATAGTTCATAGTTGTTCCTTTTCATTAATACAAAATGTACTTATTTCACTGATTTTGTGCCACGCCATTGCCTTGTTGATATAACAACTTCTATATTTACCTTTATATTGTCATTTGTCAACTCTGTCTTTCATGTTTCCTTACTTTACAATTTTGGCACTTTATTATCATACCTAGTCATTCTTTGCAGTTATCCTGTTGTATATTTTCTATTACTCCTTTTAGTGCTTTTAAAAGTGTATGCATTCATATTTGGCACATTAACTTGCTTGCAAATATATGTGCTTCATACTTATTTTTATGTTGGCCATTTCATTTTTTGTTATTGATGTGTTCAGTATTTACTTGCTATAAATATTTTGTTTTTGTTTCTCTTTGTACGTTTGCATTGAAGCTGTAATTCACCATACCTAAATTATTGTTATATACTTTTATGTAAAAAAACGTCCAGTTTGATTACTGTTCATACATGTACATGTTTTCTTGTACTTGCAATTTGCATATTACTTCAGATACTTGTTCTGACATGTCTTTTTCCAGCCTAAAACTAAACTTTCATTTATATTTACAAAAAAATAAAACATAATCCTTTTATTATGTGTCATAATCTTTATACCCATTCACGTGTGCAGTCGCTCTACCATGTTGTTGCTTATGTCGCTCCAAGACGTTTCATAGCAAAGACATTTCACGCTGTGACAATTTGTCTCCAACTTGATAAACAGTCTAATAGAATTCATATAAGTCACGCGATTGCATGGTTGAAACACTCCTAAGAAGACACATTTTTAACCAAACATCATCTCTTTTCCAACACACTCCCATACACAATTAAGCTTTCTTTGTACAATAGGTTATGCGCTGACTTGATGCTATGCCTTAATGTTTTTTCTTGTATGTACTTTTAATTATTATATTTTAACAAGAAGTTAATATTTGAATAAGTGGATCAGAAACAATCCATATCAATAATACTAAGACTTATTGTACTTAATAAGAAATTCCACACTTTGAACAATTAATACAGATCAATATAGTATATCTACTCAGAAGAACAAATATACTTCTATGAGCATGTAATATTGTCCAAACTAAATGTTAGGCATCGTGTATAAATGCTGGTCCGAGTTTTACCAAAAATGAAACAAAGTAATTTATAAAAAGTCACAGACGTCCGTTGGGTGGTTTACAGAAGAAAAAAGGAGTAACCAAAACGAAAGAAAGGAGCTAATGAGCAACAAATCCATGTAAACAACATACATGTACAAGTATTACATACATTAAAATCAACGAATTATATACCCGTCCTGCATCTGTGTAAGTGCCGCCAAAGGAGCCCATGTCTTTTCGTTGCTACAGGGAACCCCACATACATAAGACAGTGCCTTCCCACAAAGAACTCCGGGAAAACAACACTCCATAAAACATAAGGCACTTGAGGTGGCACAAGGGTCCATACGTAAGGGAACAGAGGCGCAATGAATGGCCTGGCCGACCATAAGGGATAACTAGGAGAATCGAAGATGACAACGAGGGGGAGGGGGTTAAATGGATAGAAAAGATGACAGGACAAGCCAAGACAACCGGCAACAATAGGCCGAAACTGGGCAGAAAATAATATGAACACTATATAAAGTGAAAGAATTGCACAGGGGAAAGGAAAAATATCTTACATTCAAAACACAAAAAGAAATAATAGCCATACAGCGAATTACAGTATACTGGGGATTTAAATCGATTTAACGGCTAGTCAACCTCACACTCAATCGCTATATGGTCATTGACACATAAATTGACTAAGTAGGCAGAAACTAATCATTGAAACAAGCAGCTTTATACTGACCTTGCTCCCAGTAAGACATGCCGAGATGTTACGATTGCTGGCCACTCCAGATCGAAATGAATTTTGGTTATTTCTAAGTTCTAAGATCTAACAGTAAAGTTTACCAACATAATTAATTGCATATAACATACACGCATATTTACTTTCTAAGAAGTAATTACTAATGTGGCGGGCAAGCCAATTAATGACCATGTTCAAATGCTGAAAAAAATAATTATGTCCAGTTATTTATTTACTTGGTACTTTGTGTTGTTTTTGTTAACTAGTAGATTGTATTTTTATGTCTTTGCGAATAATGTATTTGTTTGTGGGAAGAAAGATGTTTAAAACAAAATATATTTTTATTGACATTTTGTTTTTTCCTGCCTGGTTGGTAGGTTCGAAAAACGAATTTGATATTGTCTCAGGTTGTACACCGAGTACATTTATAACGCACACTTTTGAGACGATTTTTATATGTAATTAAAATGTGAGTATAACTTATGTTCTGTGATTTGAGTTTACAGACGCCATACCTTAAATCTACGGTTGAAAACTGGAACGATTCAGGGCTGTTTTGTTCTAGGATTCAGCTAAACCACGCAGACGACCTGAACGGGTGTGGCGACGCCGACACGAGCGATATACTGATGCGTGTACTATAGACTTTAACAGGTGGTGTGGGGGTTCTACACAGTTTCACAAAACTCCATTGGTATTTTTTGATAGAAAGGTGAATGCAAATCTCTATATTAACAATGTGTTGGCACAAGTGGTCGTGCCCTTCTTTCAACAGAATTTTCCAAGGGAAGGTGGCATTTTGCAACACGATGGTGCCAGACCACACAGCCGTTGCGACACGTAACTTTCTGCAACAAAACGACATTCCTGTACTGGATTGGCCAGCGTTATCACCGGACTTGTCACCACTAGAGCATTGGGACATACTCAAACGATGTGTATATGGCCGTGAAAATCCCCCGGAAAATGTCGCTGAACTCCGCGAGGCATTGTTGGAAGAGTGGAACAGTATCCCACTGAGATGCATCGCATCAAAAGTTTTATCTATACGTCAAAGATGTCATGATTTGATTGCTGCTCGAGGAGGCTACACACGATACTAATGATGTGAATTTCATTTACTGACAGTGTGCTTTTATGCATTTGTTTATGAATGAACTATTGATTGGATGTTCATGATTGTCTTCAAATTAGCTCATTAAAGGTTATATCTACACTTTAGAGGCTTTTGGCTGTGATGTAGTTAATACGTTTGTAGATATTCGATAAAATCCAAAGTGTGCGTTTTTAAATGTACTCAAGTGTATAATGGATATTGTGTTACCGAACCATAATTTACGTTATTGGTCGCGTTTCGAGGTGAATGTGAAATGCATTTCCATAAAAATGGAAAAGTATTACAAATCCTTCCTGACTCTCTTGTAGTTGTAATCAAACTCTACGCAAACGAAAATAGACAATATGTAGAGCTACTTCAACCATTTTATTAGGGATATCTTTTTCCATTTTTGGATACATTCAACATCTGTTATCGCCGGCGAAAATGCTTTATCAAAAGCTATGTTCTTATACAGCGATGGAAAACTTTTCAAAAGAATAATTCCAATTATCAGAATATAGTTTTATTAGGAAGGAAGGTTATAGACTTTTGTCATATCATCTAATTAAAGGTCGTTGATCAGAAACATATTATCTAACAGTGGTCTTTTGTTGTTTTAAATAGAATGTACTAGTACAATATAGCTTAATGGGCCTATACATGAATACTATGCCTGATTACGGGATATTTGATCCGGTCACAAGGTACATCATCACTGGAATGTTAGAACATGAATGTTCTTACATATATAAATAGACTAATACTTAATGCTATTTGATCCGATCACGATGTAAGCCTACATCAACACTGAACATTAGTAGAGATACGTGTATAAATACACTAATAATAACTTCAAAACCATCTGGAACGAGACTATGAAACACAATATTCAAGATGTAAATTCGAGCTGAGAGCTTAAGTGGCAAGGATCATTTTCGATCAGCGAGAAACCAACATTGTAGGCATGTTTACAATAAAAAGCTAGCCAGCTATATATACACTTGGAGCCACTTCTAACCCGACACTTTTCAAATTCGATTTTCTCGAATATGGTTCAAGATATTTATTTCAAATTAAATATTTTGTTGTTTGGCAACATAAACTGTACAAAAAAGATAAAATCGTTCAACTGTGACGATCGGTCACTTTTGCACGTGAGACATGTACGATTCCACCATTTCGCACGAGGAATTGTTTGTAAGAGAAAAATATCGATTTTCATTTTTATTTTATTATTCTATAAAGCAATTCAAACCGTAAACACAGAATCTTGATTTTAAAATCAGTTGTGGTTCGAATGAATAATCAATATAGCGGTCGCGCAATTGGCGTGTTGCAGGCCCGCCAATAACTCGGACACATATGTAAATGTATTGTATTTATATAGCAATAAGTTTAATTGCAAACTATGCAGTATCAACCTGTTTCGCTTTAAATCGCAACAAAAATGTAATCGTATTCAAGTCGCCAGATCTCAATGTTATTGAGCATGTGTGAGACGAGCTAAACAGGCGAGATTGGAGGCGACCGGTATCCCCTCACAATATGCATGAACTGGAACAGGCCCTTGCGCAAGAATGGATGAATATTCCTCCGAAACTACCTTCTGTCGATGAGACAAAGGTGTGTGCATGTCGTAAGCGCCATGGGAGGACACACAAGGTTTTAGTTATTCAGTGTACGGATTTTATTGCGATTCGGTGACTTTTCACAATGTTGGGATTTCGCGTTATGTCATTTTTTGAATTCGGATTTTACAGTGATGTTTTAATTTATTCAGTTTTATATGTATTTGTTGATCAATTGCAAATAAATTTCTAAGAAGTACGTATGATGCGTTGAAATAATTATTTTCCAAATTTGAACGGGTTAGAAGTGGCTCTAAGTGTAGTTGCTGTCTGTTTAAGATGGAAACACTGTTGTATTGCAATCTTCCACCCGTGCTACCGTATCTATGATGGTGACTGTACATATTTACGTTGTTTCATCTGTCATACACCTTTCAAGTCTTCTGATTTCAGCCTGGAAGTGAAAAAAACATTGTTGAATTCTTTAATAAAAATGAAATAAACGACAAGATATGTTTGATGAGTCAAGTTAATCTCATCTTCACTTTATGTTCTTTAACCCTCTTGCGTCCATACCATACGTTTGAGACGTTGTTTACGTTATGCGGAAGTGACGTTTGTAGCGCTATGACATTTCAATCGCATTTCGCTACTATAAACATTTGTGTACTTGCGTTTATTAATCGTCGCCACCGGTTTTACCATATGGGCGACGCCTCCGGAAGAATGTTAGTCATTTTAGATTTTGGAGGATAGTGCATGATACAGAAGATGCCCAAGTCCCAGAATCCCCCCTGGTTGTTTTACAGGCCCGATTTAAAGCATCGTACACGGGACCTTAATTTTCAAGGTTAGAGGGCCGCCCGGTTGGATCAGTCGATAAAGCGCCGTACTAGTGTTTAGGTTTAACAAGAAATATCTTTAAAAAAAGACAAACGGCGTAGATAGAATGATGTCTTCCGGTCTGTTAAATGAAATAATATTTTTTTGCAACGTGTTGAAAAATAAATCCTTACAAATTTAACTCGGATCTTTATAATTATAATTCTACTATGGCATGGACCTGTCTTATCAGGGTCATTTTATACATACTTAAACATATTAAATATACGTCCGGCAAAATTCGAACTGATAACGAACGTACATCTTACGAAAATCCCGTTTGGTGCCTCTTTGGTGAACGGAAACCCTGTTTGGTACTTCTTTGGTGAAAATATGATTGGTCAGATTTTTAAAAGCCCGATTTAAGGAAAACATTTGGTTGGTCGAAAATGTAGGTCAAAATCAATGTCATACAGCTACGCCAAGAACAGTTAATTCTAAAACTTTATAACTAAAATGTAAAAGTATTCCATTTGGAATAATTAAAAGAGTGAGACTTAAATAATGCTAATTTTCTGTTTTCATAAAGTTGGGAGACTAAAATGAAAAATAAGTATCGACACAAGATAGTGCAGACCCCTGTTGAGTTGAGAATTAAAAATCAACCTTTATTTTGTGTCCGTTTTGCGGTGACCGTTGCTGTTCCAATATTTGCTAAAAATATTCGTCTTTGACGACTTCTAAAGCAACTAAAACAACCTTCCGTAGTTTTCAGCATTTGTGCGTTAATAAAAAATGATCGAAAATAATAAATGTATATACAAGGATTAAACTGCACTTGTTGATATTGTATCGTAGTATAAATAACCTCCGGAAAATTTCGGACTCCCGCCACTTTGAACAGCCCCCAATGTAATAGCATCAACACGTGAAGTGCAATCATATAAGACAGCCGACATTTACATCTCCCATAGGATGTTACTCTGGAGAGGTTTCAAATGTCGCATTAACTGATCGTAAGATATATTACAAATACAGTAAAACCTCGATAATAAGACCACCCTTGTGACCCTTGAAAACTGGTCTTAAAATTGATGTGGTCTTAGAATTGAGGTTGAAAAAAGAACAAAACAGTGAAAATGGGCTTGGCGTGTTTTCTTAATTTTGAGGTGGTCTTATTATTGTGGTGGTCTTAAAGCCAGGTTTTACTGCGCAAAGAACTGACAAAGTCTATCTTACATTGACTAGTGATTGCATCGTTGTCCTGAAGAATACAGAATTATGTAAACATGAATCGGATGCCATCATGGTAGTAGCGATCAAAGTGTCTGCTGATCGTTTACTGACTATTGAACTGAACAAATCATCTGGGTGTTGTCCCGGTCTTTCGGGTGTGGTTGCCTTTCCTGATACCAAATTTGCAACCATAAAGCACACCAGGAAAATAAAATATCTGAAAAATAAAAACATATTATATTACTTCGTTCGACGCCGCTACTGTACACTGCCAATATAAGTTCATGTCCCTGTCAAACTTTCAATATAAGTTCAGGTATCCGTGAAACTGCCAATATAAGTTCAGGTATCAGTGAAACTGCCAATATAAGTTCAGGTATCAGTGAAACTGCCAATATAAGATCATGAATCAGTGAAACTGCCTATATAAGTTCAGGTATCAGTGAAACTGCCGATATAAGTTCTTGTACCAGTGAAACTGCCAATATAAGTTCAGGTATCAGTGAAACTGCCGATATAAGTTCATGAATCAGTGAAACTGCCAATATAAGTTCAGGTATCAGTGAAACTGCCAATATAAGTTCAGGTATCAGTGAAACTTCCAATATAAGTTCAGGTATCAGTGAAACAGCCAATATAAGCTCAAGTATCAGTGAAACAGCCAATATAAGGTCATGTATCAGTGAAACTGCCTATATAAGTTCATGTATCAGTGAAACTGCCAATATAAGTTCATGTACCAGTGAAACTGCCAATATAAGTTCATGTACCAGTGAAACTGCCAATATAAGTTCATGAATCAGTGAAACTGCCAATATAAGTTGATGAATCAGTGAAACTGCCTATATAAGTTCAGGTATCAGTGAAACTGCCGATATAAGTTCATGAATCAGTGAAACTGCCAATATAAGTTCAGGTATCAGTGAAACTGCCAATATAAGTTCAGGTATCAGTGCAACTTCCAATATAAGTTCAGGTATCAGTGAAACTGCCAATATAAGGTCATGTACCAGTCAACGTGCCAATATAAGTTCAGGTACCAGTCAACGTGCCGATATAAGTTCAGGTACCAGTCAACCTGCCCATATAAGTCGAGGTTCCAGTCAACCTGCCAATATAAGTTCCGTTACCAGTCAATCTGCCGATATAAGTTCAGGTACCAGTCAAATTGCCAATATAAGTTCAGGTACCAGTCAAATTGCCAATATAAGTTCAGGTACCAGTCAAACTGCCGATGTGGCCCTGTGGCTCAGTGGTTAACGCTGCTGACTACGAATCCGAAGGTCGTGGGTTCGATCCCTCGTCTCGCCGGATAAAACAGAAATACTTTTCAGTGTTTCCCACCTAACATAGTACTGGCATGTAACCAGGAAAGTACTGGGTAGATTCCAGGAAAGTACTGGTTAGGTGCCAGGAAAATGGTAACTGTACGATAGGTCTCATTGGCACTGTGCAGTAACCGTCTTTGGCTTCAAAAATTGTCTGTTTGATCTATACTGCTATACTGGCAGGTAAATTTCCCCCTTCGGTTTCAAAAAGTCTATTTATGGTGTGCGGGGGACATACCGGGTCGACCAAAATACCATAAAGTGCATTATAAAATGTGCGCGGCGACGGGCGACCTCATAAACAGTAATACCAAACCACTGCCGATGTAAGTTCGTGTACCAGTCAAACTGCCGATATAGGTTCGTCGACAGTCAAACTGTCGATATAAGTTCGTTTACCAGTCAAACCGCCGATATACGTTCAGGTACCCGTCTATCAAAGATATAACGGAGTACAAGTGTTATATACAAAGGCATTTAAAGGATTATTATTATTCTATCGATTTCCCTTTTCGCTGTGAAAATGAAGCAGCTGACATTGTACTAACATTACATACTGGACTCAATCAGTCTATTCGACTGGACCATATATATTTTCAACTATCTACTCTGAGTGTACACGTATTGATAATATGCCATTCAGAATTTTGTCGACTCAATTTATTTTTAGGACGTTGTCAGCTCATGTGTAAGTCAATTAATTACTATTTAACGGTTCACATTTCCAACAAAAGAATAAATCACAACTTTCAGATTACTTGTTATATTGGTGCGATTGGAAACACTTGCTCATAATTTCGATATTCTGAATACCCTTGTTGTAATCTGCATCATCGTCACTGCGGAGGGGAGCGTAAAAAAATCGCAAAGTACTGTGTTTATGAGGTCGACACTTACCGCGCACATATTTTCTAATGCACTTTATGGTATTTCGGTCGACCCGGTATGTCCCACGCACACCATAAATATACTTTTTTTAAGCTGAAGGGTGACATTTACCTGCCAGTAGAGCAGTATAAGTTAAACAGACAATTTTTTAAGCCAAAGACGGTCACTGCACAGTGCTAATGAGACCCATCGCAGGGCCGTAAATTACATGGAGGCATGTAGGCAGTTGCCTCCTATTGCGGGCTGAAAAAAAAAATCATTTTTTGTCTAAAAAGGGTCCAACAATTTTTTCGTCTCGCTCCGCTCGGCGGGATGCCTCCCCTTCCAGGGGAGGCAATTTACGGCCCTGCATCGTACAGTTACCATTTTCCTGGTATCTAACTAGTACATTCCTTGAATCTATCCAGTACTTTCCTGGTTACATATCAGTACTATGTTAGGGGGGAAACACTGAAAAGCATTTCTGTTTTTACCCGGCTAGACGAGGGACCGAACCGACGAACATCGGATTCGTAGTCAGCAGCGTTAACCACTGAGCCACTGGGCCGCCTTAGAGGAGCGTGATTTACGTGTTACGCAATTTATATGCAAATATATTGTTCTACATTAGCAACGTATTGCGCAACATACCACGATAAATTGCTTCATTAACCTAAGCCATTTCTGCATTTTTTCTGACATGAACACTAGTTTTAAACAACAGGCATTGTGTTCACAAAGAATTTGGATCAATTTGATCATGAAATATATTTGCCATTTTCTGAAAGCAATTGAAAACTTTATGTATGACTTTTCATAAACTAACACAGAAACTTAAAATCTTCTATTTAACATTGTGATAGGCCCCATTGTGACAGGGTCAATTTTCAAGAATCAGTCTTATCTAATTGAATATAATCCTTTTTCTAAATAAACATGAAAGCTAACTTTAATGTCTTAAACGTTTTGCAGAACGTTCATATCTATCACATTAGGTGAACAATGAAACCCATATGCACTAACACAGCTTCTCAGGTTATTGACAGTTTTTTTTCATGGCAATTTTCATCTGTGATAGTAATAATTTGTAACTTTGTACATTGGTAAGTTTAATAATTTAACTTTTTCATTAATTATTCCTGTCATAGAAAACTTATTGTTCATCGTTTTGTCTATTTACATGCACATGTATTTATATTTTAAGAAATGTTTTTCTTTGATAAACTTACTGTGATAACTTCATATGTTGCTAAAAATTCTATGTCACACAATACTATCTATATATTAAGGACCACAATGGAAATACGAGTTTTTACTTAAACTCTTTTTGTGTTATCCTTAACATTTAATGTTGATTTATGTGGCTTTATTAAATAATACATATTGTTTTATACTAATATTTGTCTTAATTTTATATTGCCATGTAAATTGTACATTCTATGTTGCAATAAATCAAAACAAAATCATCACGACGCAAATCAGGCTGAGGTAAAGAAATCGAATTACAAAAGTACATACATAGAATTAGTATCAAGATAATATTAAACCTCATTATTGTAAAAAATGATAAGAACAACTTCTATAAAAGAATTAAAGATATATTATGCTCATTTTTTGTTCATTTGTTTGCCTAAACAATCTTGAGAAATATAGTTTATATACTTAAAACATCAATAACAATGTATTATCGAAGAATACAGTAAGAATTTATTTCTCTGTATTTGTCGAAAAAAGATGTTTGTATTATCATCAAATTAAAAAAACTTCCAGTTTTTAACAAGCGGGTGTCTTTTACTAGTCTTGTCTGTTAGTAATATGATTAAACAAGATTGTTTAAAATGGTTATACATGGCAATGGTTCTTATCAATTATAGTTAGACTATGTAACAACAATACTGAATGAAGCCCATTAAGATGAGCCAGATACGTTTTTAAATATTTACATGTAAGTGTGACATTAACTGTACACCAAGTATATGACCATATGCGAGAGATTGCTTATCCGACTTTTACGCTATACTAACGCTGATTACTACATGTATTTTGAGTATCAATTCTTAAATCTTTTATCGCATATTATTTTTAACCATTGCACATATTTACAATCAAATAGTCAGACAAATATTAAATATTAGAAATAAAGTTAGGATAATTATACCAATTCTTGGACAAAAACGCATGGTGAAATGTAGATTTTAAATGAAATGATGTAATTTGCGTTGAAATATTTTATGAATTCGAATATTTTTTTCCTCTGATTTGTTTGAGTACAATTTATCACATTAACTAAAATCTCCACCGTATCAAAAAACACTGAAAATATGAATGATTTCTTACCTGCGTTCTGCACCGAGTGTCATAGTGTTCGGATAAGTTTACTGCGGGAGTGGACAAACTAGCGAGAGAAACCGATTGAACTGACACAAACAGCGAATGTCCAGCTATATATAAGCCATCATTGACTGAAACGTGTTGTAGGCGTTAATTCTTGTTTGAGACAAGGTATTTTATGTGTGAGGCGGGGTTAGATAATTTGTCGTGTCAAAGTGAACACAAATTTATGTGAATAATATAACGTTATGGCATTTCAATACAACAAAAAAGTTGTTTTCATTATGGATAGCTCTGGCGCACGTATAAACCTCTAAAAGACCACATTCACCGTTCATGTCCATTTTGGACTTATTGGCGCGACAACCGACTTCAAATTTGCATATGTCATATCATAATGTTTGAAATAAAAAAGATGTTTTCTTAAAACTAATGTAAATTAATGATATTTCAATTATGTTAAGTACTTAGCAGAAATAAACACTATCCGAACTAGTTCTAACGTCAGAATATAGGTCTAGTCATGGTAAAAATAAACACGACAAAATACGAAACACGTAACGAATGACATGTTCGGTTAACCGGTTGACCGTTCCGAATATTAAACGGTTAACCGGTTTGCAAAATAACAGAATATTGAAATCCCTACATAATAATAAGTATTATTGTTGTTGCGTTGGTGTGAAGTTAGCTCATATAAAGTAGCAGTACGAGCAGTACTGTTGTTCCTTGTGTCAGCAACGAACATGTACACTAAAACCTCAATAATAAGACCACCCTTGGGACCCTTGAAACTGGTCTCGTTATTGAGGTGGAATATAGAGCAAAACAGTGAAAATGGACCTGAACCTTATGTTCTTAACTTTGAGGTGGTCTTATTACTGAGGTGGTCTTTATGTGAGGTTTTACTATACTTAACATGGCCTAAACAAAATTAACTTAAAACCAATATACACATTAAAGTACATCGTATGAGCAAGTTGAATCAATGAGAAACACAGATATCATTTATTTTAGCCGATGGCGAATTACACGTGCTGTTTCTTATTGAATAGATGTTTTATTTCCGCTTTTGTAATAGAGTGTATATATTAGAGTATAGGTTGTGAAAAGTGGATGGATTCAGAGGTTTATGAACACTAAAATTGTAAGTTTATCACGATCATTGTGTTAAAATACTGTATATCATATCACAAATATCGTCGTAATTCGCTTGCTAAAGCCTCGTGCGGTTTGTTGCACGTACGTTTCCGCAGCTGCGGTCGGGCTGCGGGCAAATCCCTACGGTTCTTTGCGATTAGACACGACTGTAGCAAATGTATAGACCTCCTACAGGCAACTTACGTTCGCCGTACGTCATTGCGAGTGTCTTGCAGCGTCCGCACGAAACACCTACATAATACCCGCAAGTTGAACGTACATCCCCGTGCAGGTGATGTGCAACTGACGTACGGCAAGGTGCGGCTCCACACTGCCGTGTACGACTCCGCACGGTTCCGTAAGACGACTGCCAGAAGCCCATGCGATGTTCGAACGAAGTGCGTACGTGAGCTTCTCGAGTCACGTGCGAATATTTCGAGTGTATATATATACCAGGCGAGTACAAGAGGTCATTTCGGCTTCAAGAACACTGTCTTGAGGATGCCGCGTCCGATCTTACTCCATCGATGGAACTGGAGTCTGAGACCCAAGAGGCGTTTCTTGTCTTGGGTCTCAGACTCCAGTTCCATCTCCGATCTAAGATGATCGTACTTCCGCTCTACAGCGAGCGCAAGTTTGCCGTAAGGTGTGGGATCACCTTGCCTCGTTTTCACAGTGCAAGTACGTTAGTTGTGCGGCGATCTTGCAGCCACCGCAGAATAAATATGCATCTGGTGCCAGTAACAAACCTTGCAGTCACCGCAAGATGTACGTGCAGCTCCGTTCTCCTCATTGCGATGAATGGACGTGTCACGTGTTCACGAAAAAACGTAGCCAACTGTAGAAACTGTTGGACATGTCCAACAGCCTCCTGCGGCGGCCTGCGTGCTCCTGCGGTCTTAAAAAACGTGTGGACCCGTGCGTCCAACGCACAGATTTTCTGCGAAAACCGTCGTAGACCCGCCTACATTTGGGACATTAGCGAGTCGTTGTAAGCGGCTCGCTGAATGGCTGTAGACACATGTCGACTCGCCTGTCTAAATATATAAATATCAGTTTGTGCGGGAGTTATGAAGCAGAGGGTGATTATGAAGGTATCGGAATAAGCGCCCGATGCTAAAGGAGAGTAGCAAAGTCTATGCCTTTTTCTATAGTTCCCATGTGTCAGACTATTTGACCCATTCCCAAAGTCAAATATATGGGGTTTTTCCCAATCAGAAATAAAAATTCCCAATCATAAGCACCTACGAAAAATCATCTACTGGAGCGAACTGGTATATCTTGAAGCACTTGAATGAATAACTCTTGACCACAAATGTTTGCGGACATTTTGTATGTCTTTTTGACAGTTGATATAAGAAATGTAGATTAGAAAGCTTGTTTATATAAAAAATTAGATATGAAAAGCCTGTACGTTTAACTAGGAAAATTCCCAAAATTGGAGTTGAAGCGATTCAAGTTTTCACAATTCTGCAAATTTTACGACGCAAATGTGTTTAGTTTTTTTCCCGAAAATGGACAGAAAAAGGCCTGCATGTCGTAGATGTGATTCGGCACTTACTTTTGCAGCCGTTCGATATGATAACACCAAATTTGTAAACCAACCAAAGACGCTGTGAAATTTACAACGAAGGTTGTTTGATGTTATTTCTCGGCATATTGACATTTTAAAGTCTCGTAAAATGTCAGGTCTGAGTGTTTACACCTTTCCCATAAAACAGATGTAATCTAAGACAGATGTAATCTAAGACAGATGTAATCTAAGACAGATGTAATCTAAGACAGATGTAATCTAAGACAGATGTAATCTAAGACAGATGTAATCTAAGACAGATGTAATCTAAGACAGATGTAATCTAAGACTTGAGTCAGGTGAGCGAAGGGGCAATTGGCAGGTGGACTTTAGCGAAATTAGCCAGTGTCTGATTTTTTTCTCCGAACCAGGCAGTACAATATTCGCAGTGTGTAAAGGAACTCTGTTGAAACCAATAGCTGTCCATAATGAACCAGGCAGTACAATATTCGCAGTGTGTAAAGGAACTCTGTTGAAACCAACAAATGTCTATAATGAACTAGACAGTACAATATTCGCAGTGTGTAAAGGAACTCTGTTGAAACCAATAACTGTCTATAATGAACTAGACAGTACAATATTCGCAGTGTGTAAAGGAACTCTGTTGAAACCAATAGCTGTCCATAATGAACTAGACAGTACAATATTCGCAGTGTGTAAAGGAACTCTGTTGAAACCAACAACTGTCTATAATGAACTAGACAGTACAATATTCGCAGTGTGTAAAGGAACTCTGTTGAAACCAATAACTGTCCATAATGAACTAGATGTGTCCACAGGACAATCATGGATGCTTTCGCTATGGGTTTTATGTAAAAAATGGACATAACTCAACCTAAAATTGGTGCATTGTAACAGAAATTGAACTTGACCTGTATCTGATTCTCTTGTAAACGAAAATTCATGGCCAGGGTGTTTATGCAGTGTAGACAAGGTGCTAAACAGAGATACGGAAATATGCAGTTAGTTTTCAATTATACTTAATAATTGTTGGCGGATCCGTAAAGCAAATCATTTAATAGCTGATTGGCCTAACATAACCTTGTTCTAAATACAAGTCTTTTTGCAAGAAAACCTTTTGTTCATAACATAATGACCTTGGAAAGTGCAATTGGTATTAAAATCAACAGAGTGAAATACAAATGTACTAACTCTCATTACTCTATTAGAAACGTCACATACACAGGTGATCAAGTCTCCATTTTCAAAAAAGTAGGGCTGGTCTTTTTAAATGCACCAACAAATTGTTGATTTTGCTGCTTAAAAGTAGGGCCAGTAGGGAAGTATTCCTACCTTTGGAATATCAGAAGTGGTAATTCAACTCATTGCGCATGTTTCATGATTAGAACTCTGTGCTTCATGCAGATGGAATATTTTGTACTAACGCGTCAGATTTGAATTAAAGTAGGGTTAGTTTCAAGGAAAAGTAGGACAAAGTACTTGGCACTTCAGTTTGTGAACAGTTCATGTATGTGGGGAATGCAGACATAAGAAAGGCAAACAGAAATACATTAAAATTGCAATAAAGAAAACAAATGCTCATTGCTGCTGTTCCAATTCATCTATTATGTAAAAATGTTATATCTAGGTACAAAGAACATAGTATGTAAAAAATATTACATGTATACCAATAATTTCAAACAAATGTAATGTTTATAAGGAAAAGAATGGGAAATAATTATATCAAAGGTACTTGTGAATAAACATGGAATAGAAATTTGCAAAATATTACAGATGATTTTATTGAAGCGATGTGGTCAACGGATAGAAACGGCCCGACTCCTAAATTGAAGAGTGGGATTTCCTATCCTGCCCTTGGGCAAGGTTGATAGGTATATGTCACAATCCCTGAATTTGTTGCAAGAACAGGTTAGTAACATGTGGGAAGCAGTCATTTAGAGTAATTATGCAAGAACTTGCTTCACAATTGATGAACAACAAACATTCAAGTTTTCACTAGACAATATAGTAATAATATACAGTATCAGTAAATATCTTACGAGACAGAAGTCCAGACTTTGCCTTCTTGAATTACCATTCTAGTCTGCTACATAAACATGTTTATATGCAAATGTTATAATGTTCGTTGTCAATGAGCATAGTATGATGCAGAAAGTAAAATTTGTTAGTTAAGATAAGTCGATAGTAAACACGACCATACCGACTTTCCAATACATGTAAAGCAGCTTACGGTCATTATCATACCTATTATCGTCAGGATTAGTATTAAATTGTGATGAAATATCGCTCAAAGTAGACAGTAGCGATAGTTCAATTGGTAGTGCTTCTCATGACTAGTAACTTCGAGCAATAGATAGGGTGTGAGTTCGAGACACATTCCTGCCTTCCATTGTTTAAGGACAATATGATTTTTTATCCATTTACTCAGTGCTTGTCAATCACTTGCTGTTTGTCGTTTCTGTCTGTTTATTTTTGTGTTTTTTTTGTTATCGTCTAATTGCTGTCGTTAAATCAAACGTGTTTAATAATGACCATAGCGTCGTGGCTAAAATGTTCATTTGAACCCCTTACGTTTTTCGAAGTAGCCATACCAACTTTGTTCCATATACTGTGCTGTGTAGCGATAAATGTACATGTAAATCTACTGCACAATGAATCGTGCACTTTAAAAATCATGAAACCATATTATTAGTGAATAGCTTATAAATATACATGCTATACAATGTTTTAATTAATGATATTAGAGCGAACATTAATAAGAATAAGTCGTGTAAGTACAACTGTAGATGATCAACGAAATATATAATATTGTAATGAAAAAAACAACCACCTCATTGCATGACATCACTCTCAACTTATCGTGGTAAACTTATAGTTTGTTACAAAATAACGGCAATAACAACAAAAGATAAAAAGACTGTTGTTAAATAATAAGCATCATTATGCAATTATTTCAAGTGTTATTAATTATAGTAAATATAGTTGGTAAATTTACTATCGCACATACAGATGTTGTTCACACCTTTAAAAAGTACATGCGTGACTGTTAAAGCGGTAAACAACATAAAATGACACCTGTTATTTAACACATTCATTACTGCCTCATCTTTTAATTAACAGTATACACTTCGACACTTAAACAAAAATGTAGTAAATCTGGTTGTCAGGGGGTAACATATTATTACAAAATGTAATACAATATCTATCAGCTGCCACAAAAAGACATCTGAAATTCAGAAATCACGTTTTTTAGACACTTATATGCATTGAATTAAAAAGAAAAACATATGGGACTTCTAAAATCGTCAAATTTTCTGAGGATTTCATTTTTTTATAGTTTTCTGTATCTAGATTACTGACCATATAATGTATGCACCTGTGACAGTTAAAGGTAAATTTATATGGAACTAGATGGTTATGTTTTAAACAAAAACATATCTCTCAGATGGTAGTTTTTCAGTCATACTGATACCACAGGTGGCCGGTGGTTAGCCATGACATTTAAAACCCGCATTGAAAAAAAATTTTTTTTTCACTCTGTTCTTATAGTAAGATAAAGGTGTACAACTTCATACGTATTTACAATGAAAATATATACACACATTTGCTTTGACGTACTTTTCAAAGCCATTTCTCAACCGATTTTTATCACTTATGTCTTAAATTACACAATTTTTTTTTCAATGCGGGTTTTAAATGTCATGGCTACCCACCGGCCACCTGTGACTGATACAGGATGTTTGAATAAAACATCACGCAAACAAGACTTGTAGTCATATGACCTTTCTTTGATCAATTCACCATGCACTGTATATATATAAAAACATCAAAGGGCCATAACTCACTGAAACATTATCTGAGCCAAACAAACGACAAGGATGCACAACTACACTTGATGCTTGGTTGAAATCCAAATAGTCGTATTTGAGATGAAGCGCGGACAAACTTCACCATGCACTGCATAAGTATAAACACATCAAAGGGCCATAACTCGGTGAAATATTATCTGAGCAGAACGAAACAACAAGGATGCAGAACTATGTTAGATGCTGATCCATCCTGTGAAGTTTGGTTGAAATCAAACCAGCCATTCTTGAGATGAAGCGTGGATAAACTTCACCATTATAAAAACATGAAAGGCCGTAACTCGGGGGAAATTATCCGAAACAAAGAGGATGCACAACTACACTTGATGCTGATCAAACCTATGATGTTTGGTTGAAATCCAACCTGAAGTAATGGAGTTGAAGCAAGGGCAAGTTAAAATGATACAATTATTAAGAAATGAAGTCATATGACTTTCCTGAACAAAGTGAAGTAAAATTGCAAGGAACAAAAAACTGAGATCATGTACAAACGGACATTTTTTAAAAGACACAAACATATATTTATGAGCTGTTAAATGACAATTTAATTTTGACTTATAGAATTATTTTTTGAGTGTTGTGTAATTTGTGTTTTTCAATTGAAAAACATGAGATTTTTTTAAAGACTTAATGATGATTTGAGAGAAGCATTTCTGACGTGATGTCATAAGAAAAGCAGATGTCTGTTATTAAAATGTTTTGGAATTGATTGAAACTATAAGAACACATCTGTTACAAAATGAAAAAAAATCTGAAAATAGATATTTTTAGTCATTACAGGTTTTGTTGCGGAACAGCTCAGGTGGTATGTATACAAATTAATAACAGCTAGATTTGTTTAAATATAAACAGTAAATCTAACAAGTGGGTCATGATAGCCCTATTTTACTCACCTGAGTACACTGCCATGTTTTTTTATCAAACTTAATAATTCATGCAATCTTTTAAGAGGACCACTAGACAATGCTAAACACCAAAAAATATCAAAGCTCTAGACCTTACGGTTTTTGCACAATAAGATTTTCAAAGTTTTCACTTCTAAAATCAATTTTAACTCCCATGACCTACTTATGAACAGACCAAAATATTTTATATAACTTTGGAAGAGGACAACTAAGGAATATTTCTGTCAAGTTTGATCAAAATCCATTCAGGGGTTTAGAAGGTCAGAAGACGTTTATAGTTTCCACAATATACATATAGGAAACAAGGCCCGATCCCTGGCGGCCATGTTTTTCGACAGAAATTTTTAATAATTTATGCAATCTTGTAAGAGGACCACTAGAAAATGCTACACACCAAATATCAAAGCCCTAGACCTTATGGTTTGGGACAAGAAGATTTTCAAAGTTTACACTTTTAAAACCTATTTTTAGCTCCTGTGACCTACTAATGCAACAGACCAGAACGATTTATGCAACTTTGAAAGAGGTCCACCCAAGGATCATTCCTGTGAAATTTGGACAAAATCCATTCAGTAGTATGGGAGGAGATGTTGTTTAAAGAAAATGTTGATGCACGGCGCATGATTCATGACGACAGACAACGGACATCCAAGGATCCTAGCTAAAAACACAACTGATGATTGATTTAATACATGTACATGTACCAGGAATAAAAATACGACATCAATACTGATATCAACTCTTTCGTAACCTTCAAATATAAACCATTTTCTTAATTTTGTTATCTCAAGATGACACAAAACTGACCAATCAAGCTGTCAGTTACAGTTACATTTGTAAAACATGTACATACAATATAAGTTGATCTACGTTTTTGTTCTTCTGACACATGCCTTTCTTTAGGTTCTACAAACCTTGTCCTTGGGCTCTCAGGATGCCCTTCTTTCCATCGTATCAATTAGCCGATGAGCAATTTACCAGTAATAATGTGAATTTTATTATGATATCCGGGGTGTCAATAAGAGCTGGGAACCAGTAAAATTACTCGGTTACTTAAAGTTATACTATGCTCATATCTTGTTCATTTGTTTACCTAAGAAATCAGTAAATATGCATTCCTCTGTATTTGTCGATAAAAAGTTTGCATCATCATAAAATTAAAATTTCAAATATTTTGAACAAGTGGGTCTTCTACAGGTTTTGTCCTGTCCGTTAGGAATAAGATTAAACAAGATCTATTTAATTGGTTAAACATTGCAATGATTCTTATTAAGGATGTTTTAGCCTATGTAATAACAAAACTGGATGAAGCCAATTAAAAAATTTAGGGTTCAGATGGGCCAGATAATAAGGAGAGTACCCCCACCTAATTTAGATGATTTCCTTGCTAATTCAAAAATTAGTGACACCCCTGTGATATTCATCCAAGTTCATACATGCAATCGCATAACAACGCAAGTTGAAATAAATCATTGTAGACATAATATGTCACTGTGATAGAAGCAAAACTGCTGACACGAAGAGTCTGAAAATCTCGGTTGATCATTTGAAAAAGCGCTTGATTTGACCAAACACCTCACTAATGTAGACTAACAGATTTCCACTATGGTCCTGAAGGAATCACCTTTCATACTAACAATGGTTCAATAACCACCTAAGACATTTATATTCATATTTCTACACCACCGGCACATTCAACATTAAAGGTGGGATCAGTAGAAGAGTTCTCAAAATTACTCAGATATTCACACTTCTTCATCAGGAGAGTCCCATCCAATCATCATCTCCCGATATGTCCAATATGACCCTGAAAATGTATACAAGAAGTTACTGTACTGCACTAGGTAGCGGATCAGTGTTGCAGTGGTAACACGCTAGACTAGTAATCCAGGTTTGATCCCCGCTCCACCACTTACAGTACTAAGTTACTAACAGTCTTTCGGACGAAACTTTGAAATACCGAGGTCCTGTGTATGATGCTTAACATCAGGCACGTAAAAGAACCAGGGGTGCTTCTAGAACTGGGGCATCTTCTATATCAAGCATTATCCTCCAAAAATCTAAAATGACTAACATTCTCCTGGAGAAGTCGCCCATATGGGAAACCGGTGGCGCCGATAGATAAACCCAAATACACACATTAGTGCTTACAACTGGAATCTATGTCAAAGTACACCTATCAAATGTACTGGAGACTTATAAACAAACACTTCAAGACTAAAAATGAGAAATATCTTGAAACAAAATGGTCGGCGCAATTTGAAGGTTAAAATTTGTTGTGCAACACTCCAGATCCAAAATGGATTTCGGTAAATTTACCAAAATTCAGTGGCTTTCGGTAAGGTTACAGGTACCCTTAATCGAAAGGTTAACCATTCGCGTCAAGATTACAAACGTTAATGGTTGAAGACACATTGCCTTGGTGGTTAACATAAGATTTGATTAGTTTACACAACACTGATATGCAAATAGCAAAACCATATTAGTACGGCTGTGCTGGAAAAAATGACCAAAATGTTACGCCCGCCTCCCCAAGCCAAAATCCTGAATCTGCCCCTGTTGCCAGCATTCATAAGTACTACTCTGATTATACTGAAGAATACATATGAATATTAGACAAATTGCAGGCTTTCCAGCAGCTTATGAAAAAGAATACGGCTTATTTTAGGTCTATTCTGAACTTATTTTAGGGCTAAAATTAGGCATTCTACAATATATTAGGGCTGTTTCAGACACTACTAACCTTTGAAAAGTTGAGACAAAAAAAATCACTCATATAGGAAGTGTCATAGGAATGTGTACCAGTGCTCAATAGTCTTCAGCTGGCCTTGGTTGTGTACTCAAAAGTTAAATCTTTGTACACCAGTCACAGCCAGTACCAACCTGAAGCTAACCATCTACTGGTAAACTGTATGAAAAGCCGTTGTTTAAAAAAACAAGGGCATTGAACATTTCAACCCTTTTGTGACGTTTGAATTTGACCTTTGAGCTACGGATATGGGTCTTGCACACGTCACTCTGTCTCATCATAGTGAACAATTGTGCCAAGTCATTTGAAAATGCTCTAATAAGTGAAAGATTAATGGTCCAGACAAAAAAATCTGGACACACACATCACATACACCGGACTGCCATTGTGGCGACTTTATCGAGTTCACTGCATGCGGCTCAACAAAATCTAGAAGAATATTGTAAAATACAGCTTAGATATACCCTATAAACAAGTAACATAAATTGAACTTAATTTACATTCACTTTGAAAAGAAACATGACAATTAGGAATTTCAGTGAAAAATAGGATTTTTTAGGCTGCCTAAGAAAGCCTGAAATTATGTTATATACATTCGAACATTAATATAAACAAATTTCTTTCAATCATTTTGAAATCATAAGGAGTGGCATGTTAGCATTGGGTTTCAGCAAAACTGTTATCAATAGATAGTTCCCACATTTACAATATTTACCTCCCTTGTTCTGAATTGTCGGCCATATTGATAGGGAAATTTCCTTAAGGTTTATACTTTATAGGGAAAATAATGTAAACGATGACAAACTAATCAGATATAATAAATAAAGTGGTTATCACATGCAAATTCTCAATTACCACCTTTTTTGAAATTACTCATATAAGGGCTTATCAGTTTTGCCTATCAAAATGGCTGATACTTACGAACAAGGGAGGTAAATATTGTAGATATGGGATCTATCTATATCCAGTATGCAAAACTGAACAGAACAGAAAAAATACCCTAATGATGACACTTAAATTAACTTACAAATATATACAGAAATGAAGCTTCCAATGATTGAAATCAATGTAATTTTTATTTTTGTTAGAAAAATAAAGCTTAGTTATACTATGCTCATTTTTTGTTCATTTGTTTAATTAACCAAGTATGAAAAATATATTTCCTATGGTTAAAACATCACTTAACATGCATTTATAAAGAATGAACTCATAATGTACTAATCCATATTTGTTGAAGAAAGATGTTTGAACATCATAAAATTAAAAAAAACTTCCAGTTTTTTTAACAATCAGGCAAGTTTGGTTTTGACTGTAAGTAATATGATAAAAAAAGATTTTTTTCAATCGGTTTTACATTGCAATGGTTCTTTCTTGGAGTTGAAGTGATTAAAGTTTTCCCAAATTGGCAAATTTTATAACGCAAATTTTCCTAATTGATCTAGAATACTTTTCCCAAAATGGACAGAAAAAGGCCTGATAATGTTTGATTTTATTTCGATTATCTGGTTAATTATTTTACTAACCAATCATCAGACACTCGAACGCGTAGCTGATTAATCCGTTAACCGCTGACATCCCTCATATTTTTATGTTAACACCAAGCAGCTTAACCTTCATTAGTAATAAAATATCTCACAGTAATGAATTCAACGGGACAAAAATTGACCGAGCTACTGATTTGAATAGGGGATAAATGTAAGACTTATTATAGTGCATATAGTACATGTACTTACCGGTTCTCCAGCCTGGCATCGTGTGCATATTGTAGAGGTAGAGTTGTTGTTTGTAACTTCAAAACATGACATATCTCCATTTTGCATTTCAGGATAGATCAAGGTGCCATTCTGAAACAAAAACCAGTAGATATAATAACAAGGTGTTACAAGATGGCACTTCTAGTTGTTGTTGTATATGCTTTTATTTATCGTCGCCACCGGTTTCCCACATGGGCGACGCCTCCGGAAGAATGTTAGTCATATTAGATTTGGAGGATAGTGCATGATACAGAAGATGCCCCAGTTCCAGAAGCACCCCTGGTTCTTTTACGTGCTCGATGTAAAGCATCATACACGGGACCTCGGTTTTTAAAGTCTCGTCCGAAAGACTGTTAGTACGGTCAGTGATGGAGCGGGGAATCGAACCAGCGATCCCTGGATTACAAGTCCAGCGTTTTACCACTGGACCACTGATCCGCTACTAGTTTCACACATCATACACATTTGTATTCAATCCCTTTTGTCTAAATATGTAGTTGTATACATATATGTACATGTATCAACATATTTTAATGCCTCCTTGTGCTATTGGGATGGCTTTGCACTAAGCAAAAAAGTATACAATCTGAAATAGGCAAGGCTTTACATGGGTTCCCCTAGTTGCTGAATCTCATGGGTCATTTTGATAATTATTGACCATTTTATAGCCACAATACCTATAATTTAAAGAAAAATTGACACTTCAGCCAGAATCCTGAGGGTCAAAATATGGCTTTTTGGAAATTCCAGGGGTCAAAGGGTCAACTCAAGGGTAAAATGAAACCCCTGCATTATATATTGAACTAGGTTATTAGTGAAGTAAATAAAATGTAAACATGGACTTGTTTATGAACCCTAACATGGTACCTAGCAGTGGTACAATTGTGATATGAACTCCGTTACTACGCGGTCCGTTATAGCGCGATATCCATTATAACGTGATGTCGTTGTGGCTCTCGATTATTTTCATTAACAATCCTAAAATTGGCCAAAAAGGAAGAAAAATTGATCAAAATCGTATTTTTCCGCGATTTGCTGTCTGCTCTTTCGCGAAATCACAGGCTGTTATTGTTAACGAACCGCAATGTCAATCATGGAACAAAGCAGTGTTAATCCTTATTAAAGTAAATGACAATGCAAACCTGTTTGCCATATCCGGATTCGCTAATTACGATTAATACAGCACTTGTTGTTCACACATATCTACTAGATGCGTCGGTCGACTATTCAATCTGTCACAAAAATAAGCTGTGTATAGACCGCGTCTTTGGACCCACCCCCTGATAGCGTTATAATGGAGTTGCAGTGTATATAGAGTGAATGTTGGACATTCAATATCATGAAGGGGCTTTTGACCACCTATGCAAATTTGAACTCGGGGGGGGGGGGCTATTGTCCTAGGGGTTAATGTCCAATTAATGTCCGTCTACCATATAGAGTATAGATATGGGTATTTTGCAATTTCACACTTGATTCTTTAAATCAAAAGTATTACTATAACTCAGTTAAGATAAGTCGATAGTAAACACGACCATACCCACTTTCCAATATATGCAAAGCAGCTTACGGTCATTATCATGCCTATTATCTTCAGGATTAGTATTAAATGTTTATGAAACATCGCTCAAAGTAGACAGTAGCGATAGCTCAATTGGTAGCGCTTCTGACTAGTAATTTCGACCAATAGATAGGGTGTGAGTTTGAGACACATTCCTGCCTCCCCTTTTTTATGGACAACATGAATTTTATCCATTACTCAGTGCTCGTCAATTACTTGTTGTTTGTCGGGTCTGTCTGTTTATTTTTATATTTATTTTTGTTATCGTCTAATTGATTTGTCGTTAAATCAAACGTGTTTAATGATGGCTATAGCGTCGTGGCTAAAATGTTCATTTGAACCCCTTACGTTTTTCGAAGTAGCAATATCAACTTTGTTCCATATACTGTGAGTGTGTAGCGATAAATGTACATGTAAATGTACTGCACGATGATATTGTGCACTTTAAAAATCATGAAACCATATCGTTATTATTGAATAGCTTATAAATACACAATCACGCTATACAATGTTTTAATTAATGATATTCGAGCGAACATTTATTAGTATAAGTCATGTAAGTACAACTGTAGATGCTAACGAAATATATAATACTGTAATGAAAAAAACAACTACCTCCCGATGGTCTCGAACTCGGACCCAAAACTAAAAAGCTTAATTAGCATTGTAAGGACTCGCTACCATCTGGGCTATCACGGCTGTTAGTTTAACGAAATCAATATCACAATAAATAGTTTTGCTTGTTATTTGATTTACCTATTTTGATCAATAAAGGTGGTCAAACCATGTAAACATTGCATGACCTCACTCTCAACTTATCGTGGTATACTTATACTGTGAGTGTAGTGTTAGCCTAGTGACATGTGTTTATACGTTTTGCTAACAACTTGTCACATATATACAATACAATACATTGTTCTTCATGTGATTTCAGTAGTGCTATTAAAAACTAAACAATATATATTCCTTGTTTTCCTAGCAGTATGCTGTTCATAAAAAAGGTTAAATACTAGTGTGCATGTTAGTGTTTGTAGTGTCAACTTGGACAAAGGGGTTCCACTAGGTGCTGAATCTTATACTTGCCGATAATTTTTGACTGAATTTTACCATTTTATAGCCAAAATGCCTATGATTTGGAGAAAAAATGACTTTTCAACAAGAATCCTATGGGTCAAAATATGGCCTTTTGGAAAATCCAGTGGTCAAAAGGTCATCTTCAGGGTCAAATGGAACCCCTGTAAACAGTCATAGGCTAAACTGTACTGCCTGACCTGTCAACATTTATAAAAAATATACATAACATATTCTGCACAAAATTGATTATAATTATAACGTAGGTTAGAACACAGACCTGATCAACAAGAGCCCCTTACAAATTGACCCCTATCAAAAATGCAATAAGTGTAATATAAATCCCCAGGAAACATGGTATATGATCAACTAATGTCGAGAGATAATTAGGACAAATGAATGGAACCGTTCAGTTTAATGCATACTGTTTACTTTTTCTCATTTCAATGTAGACACATTATTTGTATTCCTTCTTTTCTAAAAAAATAGTGGGCATCCTGCTCCGACGGTTCAAGTCGCATGTTTGTAATTTAAACTGGTATTAAAATGAATATTCTAAATCATGCAGACGATTAAAATCGCACAAAGCCTTTTCAGTAAAACACCTAAGAGATCATGTCTATTTTACCGTTCAAATATGCTGCCGAATTCTTTCTGTTCAAGTCAACTCGAGGTCAGCAGATAAAAAAATAATACAAGGAACTCATAACTATTTTACTTTTATTTTGTTATTGGTAAAAAGTGGGTTGGCACTCCCGTAATTTTTTTTTTAAAAATGCCTGCCTAAATTTTGGAAATAATATTTACCAAAAGGCATGCACAGTGTACGTCGAGCATTTCAAAGTTTCACAAGTCTGATTTTCACTTAGAATGACCATTGTGAGTTGGCAAGGGAAATTATACATGTTATACACCCCTGGTGTGGACATAAGAATAGCTTGTTGAAATCTGTCCACAGTTGCAAGTAGACGTCCAGGGCCCAAAACATCTCAAATAGAAATCTCAGCTCAATCTGAGATCTTGCTCAAATCAGAGCCTGAGTTTGAGACAATCTCATTTTTGATCGCTTAAAAATGTTCTGAAAAAAAACCCTCATCTCATCTTTTTTGTTTTGTAATATCGATTTTGAGTCTGTCTAAGATGAGAAAAATCTCAACAATTTGAGGCAATATTTGAGTTGAGATTTGAACTCAGATTGAGATGCTTCGCGAGATCGTGTCCAGACTGCATGTAAAGAGAATACAAACAAATGATAAAACTTGCACAGAGGTATGAATAAATAGTTAAGTTACTTTGCAAAGGTTTCCAGGATAACTGTCATAATCCATCTCCACATGATCGCATGTACTGATACCAGATTGTTTTATTCCAGTCTGTGATGTATTGCTGCATTTGGAAGGCAAACATGGTCTTTTCTGAAATTGAAACATTAAATGTGTATAACATAGCAATTTGAAGCTCAGGCAAAATATATGAAGTAGCTATGTCATTCTAAGGGAGACAACCACTGGATTGCGATTTTTTCACTCAACCTTCTTGGTACTTAGGTTTTTCCACTTCTGTAACAAGTTTAACAGTACCTTTCCCAATCCCAAAGAGTATATTTGCCACTTGCCGTTAATATTTTTCCTAACGGAAGGTATACTATTTATGAAGTGATTGACACAATTTGTTGATTGCCAAAACCCCCACTTTGCAGTTTTTGTGATTCAGTTGCTTTGATTGTTGAGATAATACTAGCTCCTGTCATAAACTCTTGATGCTGATTACCACTACCAGTGAGTGCTGATCACCAATTGAGATGAAAATGTCTGATTACTATACCAGTTTGTTTATATTTTTTAAGCATTTTTTAGTTCTTCAAGAAAAAAATGATGTTTTTACAGGCACAAATCTAAAAACTGCCCGAAAACAACATAGAAATTCAGTACACCTCTTTTCCTATGAAAAAATACCTCAATCCCATTTATTTTAGACCAAAGTATAAAACAATTCATGCAATTTCAGAATGGGGCAAATGTCCACATGTGCAATATCAGAATGGGGCAAATGTCCACATGTGCAATATTAGAATGGGGCAAATGTCCACATGTGCAATATCAGAATGGGGCAAATGTCCGCATGTGCAATATCAGAATGGGGCAAATGTCCGCATGTGCAATATCAGAATGGGGCAAATGTCCACATGTGCAATATCAGAATGGGGCAAATGTCCGCATGTGCAATATCAGAATGGGGCAAATGTCCGCATGTGCAATATCAGAATGGGGCAAATGTCCGCATGTGCAATATAAGAATGGGGCAAATGTCCGCATGTGCAATATCAGAATGGGGCAAATGTCCGCATGTGCAATATCAGAATGGGGCAAATGTCCGCATGTGCAATATAAGAATGGGGCAAATGTCCGCATGTGCAATATCAGAATGGGGCAAATGTCCGCATGTGCAATATCAGAATGGGGCAAATGTCCGCATGTGCAATATAAGAATGGGGCAAATGTCCGCATGTGCAATATAAGAATGGGGCAAATGTCCGCATGTGCAATATAAGAATGGGGCAAATGTCTGCATGTGCAATATCAGAATGGGGCAAATGTCCGCATGTGCAATATAAGAATGGGGCAAATGTCCGCGTGCAAATTTTAGCATTGGGGCAAATGTCCGTCTACCGTCAACATAATGTAACAGCACTGATGTAGCCAAACATCTTCCCACCTTATTTATTAAATGGTTTAATTAATATACTGGCGTAAACTTCTAACCAATATGATTATTTGATATTTTAGTGCTAATAAACTGGATAAAAGTTTGAGTATGCCCTCTGTTCTATAAACTTCCAGTCAGATGATGTTTTTGATATATATAGTTTATTTCAAGATTGTAGGCCTAAATTGGCCCATGAATCACATGTATAATACAGAGAATATAGTATAAAGTCACATGTGTACACAGTACATATAGTATTCAGCATAAAATTGTACAATAGTAATTATAATTATTGATCTATTCCGGTGAATGACAGTTACAGACTAGAATAACATTTATAAATCTAGTAAGATAACATGTCGTAATAACATTGAATATATCTAATTTGTATCAATAATAGTAATACGTTTTTAAAAGGTTTAGTAATTTACAGTACAGTACATGAGTGGAGAAAGTTAAGAGTTAAGATAACATAAATTATCTCGTCTTTCAAAGCTCATAAATACATAAATCGATAATTTTTTAACAATAGATTGGGTTCGTGGATGAGATTAGTTCAATAAATTTAGGAATGTTAGGTCTTTTCCAAAAATAGCATTTAATGAGATATTTTCTTAAATCATAGAATAAAGAACATTCTAACATGAAATGAAATTCATCCTCTAATGTGTTGCATAGTAGACATTTGCGTTCGGGCCTTGGAATTTTATGAGGTTTATGCCATCTACCTGTCTCAGCTTCTAATCTGTGAGAAGATACGCGTAATCTAGATAGAGCAATTCTGAACTTACGAATTTTTACAAAATCAAAATATTGTTTAAAACCAAATTCTGAAAATAATACGTATGAGCTAGCTCTTGTCAAATTGTTAAGTTGTCCTCTCCAGTCTTGAATGAATACATCATTAACTCTTTGTTTGAATTTTTTTAAGAAATATTCTACATTATTCACTCCTTGGTAAAGTCAAACTACATAAAAACCCAAGTTTTCTAACAGTTGTTTTACTTGACACGCCCAATTGCTTTTATGTGGTAACAACACATTATCATTTAACATCATTTTACAGATAAGTTTTATATATTTTCTTTCATCATTACAAACACTTCAGCCAAAAGCGTATTATATTTACCATTCTCATTATTTTTAAAGGTTTACGACCAAATTCCCCATATATATAAAATTGTTTTGTGTAGATAGCTTAACTCCTAGAAGGTTCTTTAAGAAATGCAAGTGAGTACGATTATTTTGATATCATCAACTTGGGTGAAAGCAACAACTGTGGACATTGGACACATTTAAAATAAGACATTCCTTAGGAGGGATAGCTCATTTCTCTGTCCTCATTGTGTTTAAGGTATTGATTTCTTCTGTGATAGAATCTATGTCAGTATGTGTTAGTTTTTTAACACCATCGCCTTTATTGTAATTTTGAACCTCAGTTTTAAACTTTCACAAAATTGCTTGATGAATATTTTCTATTCTGCTTGTGCCAAATATCCAAAAGAAGTTCAACCCTGTATCAAGTCGAGGGTTTGGTGGAAAACTATTGTAACTAGGTATTTTCCAGAAAATGATTAGTAGAAACTAAAAAATGACTTTTGACCTTGACACCGGTTTTTCAAACAAGTGTCACTAAAAGTGACGATGAGTGGTTGGCTTGATTGAAAGGGAATTTCATCTAAAATATGGAATTAATTATATAAGTTACAAGTTAAATGTAAAGTTCATTTGTAAAAATGATTAAGTGTTTCATCACCAATTGGTAATAAAGTATTTGAAAGGAACTTAGGTCTACTAAATTCCACGAAAGATTGTCTTAGATCCATGATATCAGTCAGACCCATATGTAAGCAGTCCCAGGCATTTTTCTATAGTTCCCACGGGTAGACTATCCGACCCATTCCCATAGCCAAATATATGTTTTTTTTCCCAATCTGAAGCACCTACGAAAAATCATCTACTGGAGCGACCTGGTATATCTTGAAGCACTTTAAATAACTCAGGTCATAAATGTTTGTGGAGATTTTGTGTGTCTTTTTGACAGTTGATATATAAGAAATGTAGACAAGAAAGCTTGTGTATATAAAATTTAGATATGAAAAGCGTTCTTTTGACTATGAAAATTCCCAAAATTGGAAGTGAAGCGACTTAAGGTTTCCCAAATCTGCAAATTTTACGACGCAAATTTTTCCAATTTATCTAGGGTCTTTCTCCCAAAATGGACAGTAAAAGGCCTGGACAGTCCATACTTACAACAGCCCTGTGTTCAGTTACAGCTTACAGTTGCAAACGTTTTGTATTTTATCCCTTGCCATCTGTATCACATTGATTGCACACAGGGAACCAATTTGCAAAACATTATGAAACGTGACCCGCAAATATCTTTACTGAACCAAGGACATATATATATATATTATAAACCATAGATTCGAAACAGGCTGGAATATGTATTTAGGTATCTTAGGCTCACGGTAGCGGTGAGATTTTTTTTTCCGAGATCAAACGATCGAAACACCTTATACAATTCTACAAAAATGATCTGCAATAATGAGCCAGGTGCTCCAAATAGCGATAAAATATTGGGGACGTCTGCCATCTTGTTTCTGAATCGAGAGAATTTGACATTTTGAACTGCCATAATCATCATGTTTACAGCAGCTATATATTTCTTGATGGTATCAGTATATTTTGTGTTTATCTTGTTGTTTGCATTTTTTGGTTCAATACTGAGTTGTAAGACTGAACGCGGGGCAGCTGTTTGACTCGTTTGCTTTCTCATTGAATTAACATTGTCACTGGATGACATGAATATATCACCCGATCCTCAACATAATATGAACTATAGATAATACATTCAAATAATTATTTTATCACCAAGGGTTGATTTATTAACACAGCAGGTCAGGCAAACACCTGTGGTACTGTTAAATTTTAAATTTCCCTCTCATTGCATCGCGAAATCTAATGACTCTTAAATACGATTCACCAGAATGATGAAAACATCAAAATTCAAATGATCGTACCACAGAAATGAAGTCAGGTAACGATGTATACGGAACGTCTTCATCTGAAAATGGAAAAGCTCTCTTTAATCCGGACATTTCACTTATTTTCCGATTTGTTATTGTTTCCGTTAACCAGACGCATTTCGTCATATTTCAAGCGCTTCACTATCATGATGTTTTTATACTCGACGTGTTCCGGTAGATCGGAGTTTTCCGGGTATTTATCCTAGACTATGCTATTTTTTTAATGCACTGTTGTACTGTATTATGTCATTAAGCTGTTGTAAAAGTTTAAAGACGAAGTGAATGCTTAAAATGGCTAAATTCAAAAAAATATGGAAATGAGCAGTGCTCGGATTAAACAATTTTCGGATGCCTAAAGTTCCATACAGTATCATTTATCTTAAATTATTCATCTAGCATAGTTACAATTGTTATGTTATCATTTGATAGCATAAAACATGGAATGGAAACTATCCACTTTGTCTATATAGATTTGTTTGAACGTGAGTTCAGAGATTTCTTCCGAGATCAATCTCCTCATAATGACATAATCATAAATCTTTTGCGATGTCTGCCATATTTTTTCTTCCACAAGATAAGATGTTGACTGCCAGTAAAGCTTAAACGGATGCCAATATTTCCATTCATACAAAATATATAATTTGCTGTGGTATGGTGATTGTAATATATATTATTATTTATTTATAACAGAAATATAAGGAAAGGAAGATGTCGTGGAACTAACGACTAACAATAGATGTTATTTATTTAATACTGTATTTATCTATTTATTTAAAACTAATCTGACCACCCGAAAGTTGGCAACATTTGAAAGTTTTAGTTGCAGTTTTAAGTAGCGAAGATTGTCAGTGAACTTCAAATGATAAATGTGGGAAAAAAGCATTTACAGTGCCTCAGCACTTTTGGTGTTGTTTTGAAAAAGAAAACTCTTATACTGAATATACTAATTGTACTAATCAATTGTGGTGTTCTGAATATCGATTGTGATTTTGGAGTCGGATACCCAACACTAATTCCGATGTTTTGACTACAATTGTTCTTGGTCAGGGAGGTAGGGTATAACATTTAAGTCTCATATAATTATAAACAAGTCAAAAATCTCTTTCAGGTAAAGGTGCTGTGACAGACCATCATGGACTGAATTACTGATGTACTTGTAATGTTCCTGTTGCATGATTACTGACTTCTGGACATCATTTACTTCATCATAAATTTAGTGTCATTCCTTATTCTTGAAGATTAAAGGCAAGACTTAAATTGGACGGTATCATAAATGGCAAAACGAATTTCACTTTTGAAACTGCTGGCATGTGTGACTCTTGTGTACTCAAGCGCTTTGACGATAATGTACCTCTCAATGAGTTCGAATATCAACTGTGGAACAGAAAAAGTTGGTTTGACTGTCTCAGATTCAGAAATTCCAAATGATCAATTTATTGAAGTTGGCAATGACAAAAGAGGTGACTCTATATACAGCATTGGTGATAACAAAGACTGGGGCCCTCATAAACTGGCTGTCATTATACCATTCAGAGATAGGTTTGAAGAGTTAATGGAGTTTGCCCCACATTTACATTCATATCTTATAAAGAAGCGAGTGAGACATAAAATACTTGTTGTTAGTCAAGTTGATAATTTCAGGTGAGATGACAGTTGTTTGCAATGTTAATGTCTAGCATACTTATCAGACAATTTTAATACTTAATTATTTTACAAATTTGATATTTACCCGTGTTCTGACAGGTAACTTATATTGCTGGTAAACCCTTGCATATGATCCTTTAACTTTGAAAAACACTAAAGAATACTTTCCTTGAACTTCATTAAACATTCATGTTATGGGTCAGTATAAATAATGACATGATGATTATGTCAGTACATGTAATACCAAAAAAATTTTTGTGTGTGACTTTATATTTCTGACTACATAAATTTTCTGTACTCTATGCGACGTCTTTAAACATTATAGAACATTGTCTTATGTATTACAGGTTTAACCGTGGATCCTTGATCAATGTTGGTGTTTTAGAAAGTGGAAATGACTGTGATTACATAGCTATGCATGATGTAGACCTGCTTCCCCTCAACGCTGACTTAGACTATTCCTATCCAGAAAGTGGACCATTCCATATAGCTGCACCAGATTTACATCCGTTGTATCACTATCATTCCTTTATTGGCGGCATTGTGTTACTCACTAAAAATGACTTCAAAATGGTGAGTTGTTGAAATGAGGTATACAGGCGTGAGAATGATCCTCGTCTACCGATTTCCTCGTTTTGAATATGTCGGATTTTGTCAGATGTGTTAAAAGTGCCGCAGTGTTTTTTTTTGGGGCCTTTTTTGGGCCGAAATTCGGACCCATTCCCCTCACTCAAAAGTATGTTTTTTCCCCTATCCGGACGTTAAAATTCCCCTCCAACAGCTTTTTTTTTTAAATTGGAGATGTCGCCAGTATTGTTGATATTTTTAGTCAGAAAGATAGAAACATTGACCTGTAATGAAACTAACTGATCTGTTAGCATATTTACATGTTTACATCACTGCAACAAAGAAGTGTAGTGAATACAGACATAGAAATGTATACTTTTTTATGCACATTAGTTTTCCCCTATTTTCCCCTCCCAACGCTATTTTCCCCTATCTAAGGGCCAGCCACCATTCCCCTAGAAGTGAAAAGAAACACTGAACTGTGGTATTATTGTTTAAGGATGTAGCATGTGGTTTCCTCTGATATTTCCTCCTTTTTTTTCAATGAGCATATCGAGGGTTCAGCGCAAGACTTTACTAACTCCTATGTATTTATATAGGAGTAAGTATAGTCTTGCACTGAACCCTCGATATTCACCTTCTGGTGGAATGGTTGTAAGATATTACATGCTCTGAGCTGTGGTTCATATGGTAATAATTATGTTATTGTAGAATTATAATTGAGTTTAGTATGTTAGAAATGACAGTCATATGAATGACTTTGTTTTGGTCACTGTGGCATTAGAAATGTGTGGTTCAGGTATCCAGAACAACCCTAGTTTCCATGGCAACCTTAATTTTCTATAATGTGTTCTGAAGACTGAATAAGTTTTCTGTAGCCAATTTCAAATCCCACGAAAGAAGGATGTAAGCCATTTTCTGGTCAGTTTATGATCTAAAGTGTGTATACCTATCAACATTGAAGTTATTGACTGTTAGTGTTATACTTGTCATATACTGACCATATTGTTTTGGCCTTGTTATCTGAACAGTTCAACTGCACATATTTTTTGCTGTATAAACACCTTTGCCTACTTCAATGGCTAGTAACTATTCAAACTGCTGTAAAACCTCAATAATATGACCACCCTTGGTAACATTGAAAACTGGTCTTCTTATTGAGGTGGTCTTAATGTTGAGATTGAATAAAAAGCAAAACAGTGAAAATGGACTTGGAAATTGTCTTCTTAATTTTGAGGTGGTAAAATCCAGGGCCAGTTAAGAGTGCATTCGTCTTAAAGTTAAGAACATACGTTTCTGTACATACATTGACTGATGATGGGTGCATAGGATTTAAGTTTCTCATTTGCACACTACCATTGGGGGTAAAATATTAAACTATTGGTTTTCAGGTAAATGGATTGTCTAACAGATACTGGGGATGGGGAAGAGAAGATGATGAATTTTATGTCAGGTTGAAAAAGGCTGGCCTTTTGGTAAGTTGTTTTTATGGGGGGCATTAAGAGTTGCTCCTGTCCGTGTGTGTGTGTGTTCGGATTCTTGTCCAGGTTATAACTTCATTATGGATGGAGGGATTTCAAAATAACTTGGCACATGTGATCACCATAACAAGATGATATGTTCATTTTGACACAAATTCATAATTCTCTTGAATTTAAGTTCAAGGTGGTGACACAATACCAGTAATATTGGAAAAATGTCCATTTTGTTGCTGTGTGTAATAAAAAAAATTGGCAAAATAATTGAAAAGGGTTATATTGGCTAATTTCAGGAAGAATAGTACTGACAAATTATAAGTGTCATTCAGTGCATTTCACAGGTTTAATGATGAAGTCTGTATCGTTTAGGAATGCAACTATTTCAAACTTCACTTTTTCTTTGAATCTAAAATACCAAGTGTAATTTCGCATTTGAATTAATGTTCATGTATTTTTTTATTTGTAGAAGACGACGTATGTTAAGAAGGGTGGTGATATAGTTGCAGAGTATGAGGTATTACGTCAAATATATTCACAACATTATAATTCTAGCAACAGTGGGTTGTTACAAAAAGTGCTGTGTCCACATTAAATTCCCCAGTGCAAAAATCTTTCTTTTTAGCTCACCATGAGCACGAAGTAGCTTTTAGGATCCACGAATGTCCGTCGTCGTGAATCGTGAGTCATCCATCAACATTTTCTTTAAACAACATCTCCTCCTATACCACTGAATGGATTTTGTTCGAATTTTATTAGATGGAAGAAAACTGGGCGGATGGGCGGGCAGTCAGATGTCTGTAACAATTTTGCGTTCAAGTATCTTTTGCCGATCATAACTTCAACAGTTTTTATCCATTTCAAGAAACTTGGACAGGATATTTGTCTGTATGTTATCTTAGACAAATGTAAATGTGGGTCATCTCCTGTCAAAAACAAAACTCGGGCTTTAATGCGGTTTCTGCATTGACCGCTTCTTACTAGACATGTTCAGTAATGAGACTCATTTGGCAAACTTTTATTAAAAACAGATTTGAATAGTTACAGTATATACTTGATTTATTGTCTCATCGTTTTCAGATTAGAAGACCGAAAAACATAACAACGGGTAATAAAACATTTAAACATATACATGACAGAAAACGTCGACCTAGAGACAACAAGAGATACTTCAATCAAGTTGAAGTAAGTTTATTGTGTGTCTTTATTGTTCAAGTTTTTTTATAAGTTTTAACAGTGCTGTAAAAGGGGACATTTTTGCGAAAAAATGTTTGCGAATGAAAATTTTCTCGAATTACTGAAAAGGGTATAGTTATATTGAATGTTCAAGAAAAATATACTCGTCCTCTGTAAACAAGGATTTTAAGCGGCCTGATAATATCGTGAAATTCACTAACATTTAATATTCAAAGCTTTTATGAACTTTTTGGGGTATTATCTGGTAAGTTCCTGTTGAAGATAGTTCAATCAGAATCAAATAAGTTAAGTTTTCGATAGTTAACACACACCACATCTCTACTAAACAAATACATTACTGTGGAAGTAAACATAGTGGGATAGATTTGTTGTTTCTTGTTTGAAATTCATGTAACAGATCTGGTGGTAATCGAAGATGTGGAAGGTTGCAGGCTTGAGTCCTGGCCTCGACATACCAAAGTGGTGAAAAAAATGGAGTTTGCTATGTTCAGCATATCATTATAAGAGTTTGACTAGGACTGATTGGCCTGATGCAAGGTTAATGTGACTGGGTGAGGTATCGTGTGACATGTCTGTGGTATGGAAACACCATGTAGCTGCAAATAGACACCGTCACCTAAGAAATTATGGGTTGGCCATAACCCCCAACCCAAAAATTGAATTGATATTCATGTACACTTCACAATTTCTTGAATATGAAAAAAGAAATTAAATTTAAATTATAGGTTATCATGCATCAATATTGTAAATGTGTTGATATGAACTGATGCATACATTGTGAATTTATGTCTATGCTATGAAATGGGCACTTTTTTATGTGCATATCTTTATTTTTCCAGAAAACTCGTAGATTGGATCGAGAGACTGGACTTAGCACAGTGAAATATGATATTTTTAATCGTTATGAACTTGTTATCAATAATGCACCAGTAACATTGGTTGAAGTAAAGCTTACCTGTGATTTTGAACATACGCCATGGTGCCTTCAACAGGAAGATCATCATTTGTTAAAGAAAATGGTTACCCCCGCCCTGCCAGTATAATGAAGATTATAGCCACTATCACCATAGACAGTTAAACCTCAATAAAACGACCACCCTTTCAACCCTTGAAAACTGGTCTTAATATTGAGTTGGTCTTTATATTGAGGTTGAATAAAGAGCAAAACAGTGAAAATGGACTTGAAAAATGTTCTTAATTTTGAGGTGGTCGTATTATTGAAGTGGTCTATTGAGTGAGGTATTACTGTACCTCGATCACAGCAAACCATCCAATCGGCAGCCTCTATTTCAACCGTTTGTATCATATATACATTTCATGAAGTTCACATGGTCTAAGTCAAATAGACAGTTTTGTGGCATTACAATCCTATACTTTTTATTCAGTAATAAAACAATTATCAGGTGGAATCAAATAATCGTCGCCGACAGTTTGAGGTTGGCGACAACTAATTATCAAGATCTTGGTTGTGACAGGTATTTAGTTGTCTTCCTTGGTGCATTTGTATCACGTAAATGGTGCTACAAATGATTTTTGTTGGTAATTCGTGAATTTCAATGACCCACTAGTATTGTTATAATGAACATGCTTTCAACAATTAATAAATTATTCTGGTCTGAATGTTTTAGATTTTCAGTGCTAGTAAGAAGAACATGCTCTGTTCTTTCCAATGTTAGTGTATTGTTTCAATGTTTGCTTTGGATTTGTAAGGGCTAAATGAAGTTTCAAAATTGGGAAAAATGGTTCTGTAGGTATATTCTATTTTTTATGATTATTATTACTAATGTAGCACGCACGGTACAGCTGTTCAGAGTATTGGTATATTTTTTTAGAAAATGAAAGCAATTTTGATAATTTTACCGATTGTGTATTGAAAATACTCTCTTCGATTCATTTTGATCCTCATTATGTTTGGAATCTGATTTTGAAGCACTACTAATGTGTCTACTTACCTTGTGGTATTGCACATTTTTTGTGAAATGATATATATAATGATGAAATTCTATGGTGTAGAATCATTGAAAAATTTAGAGGACTGATGCCTTACCTGAGAACTGATACCTTATTTGTATGATCATATACATTTCAAAATATACATTCAGTGAAGTACATGGTGCAGAACGATAGTAGCTGATTTAAATCAGACTTTAGTGTCAACTTCCTGGAAAACATCTGGTTTCTAGTCTGTAACTGTCCTGCGTTCAGTAAAGGTGTTTGCGGCTAATGTTTCGTAATGTTTACAATTGGTTCCCATGTACAGTGAATGTGATACGGTGGGTCAGGGACACAAAACAAAACAGTTTTGTAACGTTAGCAATTGTTAGCCGTAACTGAATGCAGGGTAGTACAGACCCTATGTTTTATGAGAGACAGCTCCTGTAGCTGCTCAATTATGAAATAATGTCCCTTTGCATCTCAAACATAGATAATCAGAGCCAGAAATTCAGAGCCAATTAAGATCTAGTTGAAACATAAATCTATACATATTATCTAGTTGTTAAAACATATTATCTTGTCTGTAGCCAGACTATGGTTTCTGACAAGGACATGCAATCCGGATGCCAGAGATGCTGGGATGTGGATCCTCTCCGTGGAATAAGTTAGTTCCTATCCAATCAATTTTGCTCCTTTAATTTTTTTGCTTTGTCGTTTTTTTCTACATTCTAGTCATGGATATGAATTTCAGATTGTGATGTGATTGTAGACTGTTTACGTATGCAATTTTTGTCTGAGGCCTAAACAAATTTTTGTTTCCGGTTTCATGCCCCAAAAAAATAGGGTAGGTAGGTTGCAAATTTTTCTTTTGGAGACTTTTTATTTTCAAACGAAGCAAATTAAACATAGATTTCGATGGATATATGTTAATATGTATAATCTTCTTTCCCTTTGAACATGGATAATGTTTAGTCAAGGTGACTATAGTATTCTATAGCTGAAATACTCGTAAAGCGTTGGGCAGTCATATGAACCTTAAGAAAAATTCATGCAAAGAAATTTTACCAAAAGGTAGAAATTTTACCCCCCAAAAAAATGTTAACACGCGAAAAAAATGTTCTAGGGTCGGGTAAATAAATAGAGTAGGTCGGGAAACCTGAAACAAACATATTTTTTTACGCCTTCTTAGAATCTTTCTGTTTTTTTTTTTATCTTGATTTATCTATGTACATATTTGTTTTATACGTTTTTTAGGTGGTACTATGCACATTGTACTTCCATATGACAAAAACTTACATTTTTTACCGTTGAAAATTTCAACTGTTAAGTAAATTAATCAAACAAGTTAAGCATGTGAAGGATAAGTATTGACTCTATCTTAGATGGAGTTAAGAGTTTATTTACATAAATTATAGTTTCACTCGTAGACTATTACAGTACATACGATATAGAAACATAAGGATATTTTATACTCTGCCAAATTTGGCTTATGGGACCTGATTACTTATGTACAATATCACTGAATATCTTATTGAAATGTTGTTCATATTTCAACATAGTTAAAATATTTATAGTATCATATATGGATCTAAAACGCACTAACTCTATTAAAAATTCTATATATGGTTTAGAAACATAAGGATTTTTTATACTCCGCCAAATTTGGCTTATTGGACCTGATTACTTATGTACAATATCACGGAATATCTTATTGAAATGTTGTTCGTATTTCAACATAGTTAAAATATTTATAGTATCATATATGGAGCTAAAACGCACTAACTCTATTAAAAATTCCATATATAGTTTAAAACATGTTGTCGTAGGGTTTAAAGGACCAAAATACATGTAGATTGCACATAGCTAAAATATTTATAGTATCATATATGAAGCTAAAACACACTAACTCGATTAAAAATAAATTCCATATATAGTTTAGAAACATGTTGTCGTAGGGTTTAAAGGACCAAAATACATGTAGATTGCATCAGTTCATGTACTTAGACAGCTGAATGGTGTTGTATGTGTTGTTGTTTGCATGTGGTTATCATAATCAAAGAATATTCAGAGTCGTCCAATGCATTGGAATGAATTATAATGAATTCAGATAATTTATGAACATGACATATTTTATACAGATATGTGTTTTATCAAAAAATATTTATGCATAATATATTGGCCATCACTGCGGGTCATTTATATGGTATTTTGGGTGTTATTGCAAGTCATAGACATCATCTGTGATATAAACTAAAATTGTTGTAATTTGGGTGTATAATATTTGACAGGTTATTTAACTTATTACTTTTCCAAAATCAAACTCTACAAAACATGTTACAATGTTGTATACATATAGATTTTGGGCTATGAACAAATGGTATTTGCTATGTAGTTCAGTTATGCTTTCTTGTCATTTTTACATTTGAGCACCGCTGTACGATTTCCAACTTCTTCTTTAAGTGACGTCATTTCCAGAAAACGTCACATGTGATGTCACCAGGTACTGACAGTAAAGCAATATTTGCCGCATTTGACAACATGAAAATGAAGTGACCATATGGAGTAAGTAGTGTTTCGTGAATGCAAATAGTGACATCACATGTTGCGTTTTCTTGAAATGATGTCACTTACAGAACAGGTTGGAAATGGTACAGCGGCGATCAAATGGTATTTGCTATGTAGCCCAGTTATGCTTTCTTGTCATTTTTACATTTTTTTTTGTCGCATTCTACCCTGTCGTTGGGTTTGCATATATTTCATAGTATTTGTCACTAATGGTATGTGGAATATCTGTTCTGTAATGACCAGCACTTGAGATTGTACATTCAGGGTTCAACACTTACAGTAATCAGCCAGTTCTGTGTCCCAGCAAGTCGACCCTGTACTGGAAGTTGAACAGGATTGAAAACAGCTCCACACCCCACAAGGTTCTTTTTTTACTCTTTTTGCGTTCTTCCAATTTTCATAAAAATGTCCCCTTATTTCGATACTGGGTTACTGTCTCTGCATTGTCGGGACCACCTCATTTACTAGGGGACTACTACCTCGGGACTTCCAGGTTGGAGAAGTAAGTGTCGAACCCTGATATTGTGACTGTTATAATCAGTATTGCACTTGTTTTGTTTCTGTTATAACACAATAGTATAGATTTTTAAAATGTCATTTCTACACTTGCATGTACATACATGGTCTGCTATTTGTTTTTACATTATATACACTGGTTTATTAAGGTATTAAAGTATTTATATTCATGACGGTGTTTCTTCTGTTTGTATCCCTCTGTCTATCCGGGAGCAGCTTTATTATTTCACATTTCATTATCATCAAATTAATACTTTATGAAATGTGAATTTGATGTAATTATATGTTGCACTTAATACACATTTTTGAGTATACATGTATTAGATCATTTGAACAAAGGAAGAAGTTGAAATCAAACATATGAATGTCTTAACAAAAAATATCTTGAAAAAAGATGGTCGGCGCAATTTGAAGGTTAAGATTTGTTGTGCTACATAAAAAAGCCTTGATGTTACGATTGCTGGTCACTCCAGATCCAAAATGGATTTCAGTAAATTCACCGAAATTCAGTGGATTTCGGTAAGGTAACGTACCCTTTATCGAAAGGTTAACAATCCGTGTCAAGGTTACACACGTTGTTTGGTTGAAGAGAAATTGCCTTGGTGGTTAACGTAAGATTTGATTGGTTTACACAACACTGATATGCAAATAGCAAAACCATGTTATTACGGTGCGCCGAATAACTGAATCTGATGACATGTAAATTGTAATTAAAAAAAAGTTAGCTCATTGACATTGAAGCATTATTAAATCAGTCGATGACTCTTTTCCAGAATCAGTGTCAAATCTTGCCTTATCCTGCCCCTAGTAAGTTATAAATGCTATTGACTCTACCTGGGACGATCTATTGAATTGATTTCTTCTGTTTTGTTAATAGTATGTGTGTGTTTTTTATGAATTGCTATTTATATATTTATATGACCTTATGCTCCGACAAAAGACACGAGAATGAGTATGTAAGTAATGGTAAGGTAAATAGAAATACTGTCGGTACAAATAACATAAATAACAGCCCAAGCTCTTCTAAGACCTTATTCACAGACAAGACCAAAACCAATGATACAAGCGTCCTATACGTGTATTTTCTATCCTGAGTTATAGGAAATTCCTGTATAGGACTCGTGTTTTGCAGTTCCAGAAAATGGTCAAGAAAGTGAGTAATGCAATGTTTTACTCACTGTACGTCTGTATGAAGGTATTAACAAGCCATTTTCTCAAACATTATTACTTATTCCATATTTTGATAGAAAAAAAGAATATATGCCTTCAAATAACAAAGTCATACTTCTATTTGTGGAAATATTTTTGAATATCATCCAACGTTTCAATATACACACAAAAACGTATTTAGTTAAAATTGGAAAATCGCAGTCAGACTAACATGTTTATTGACGTCAGTTGGACAGGTACTAGGGCGAAAATTTTGCCAGTTCTTCTAGTACGTCAGTTGATGTATGGTTTAGCTGACGAAAATCTTCGGCACTGGTGTGATAAGGCATTCTAATGGGTAACTGAATTGACCGTTTTCTTACATGTCTAGTTGTCTGTGAGTCTTTTGTTCGAGGTTGATCACGTGTTTTCGAATTCAAAGTTGTGCTAGTGCTGGTCACTTCCCCAACGTTAGCTGTAGCTGTATCGTTGATGGCAATTACATCAACACTTTCGTTAGACTTGGCCCGAATATCTGACACAATGACGTCATCAGACTCATTATCCGGTCGTTGTTCTTTGTTAGCTGGTGTGTCTGTTGTTTCTGTGTTAGAGATTGGTTGTGTGGAGGAGACAGGTCTGGATCTTACTTTCCGTGGTCGTCTTGCTCGATCTCTAGTAATAGCTTCACGCTTGGCTTCTAATTCATTGTTTGCTCTCTGAACTTGTTGAGCGATTTGGTCAGACATTCCTGCAGTGGATAATGAAGTTATATTTTGCAAATTCTTATGTTCATTTTTTACCTAAACAAACGTGAAACATGTTTCACATAGCAACAACATTATCAAAGAATACACTAATAGTATATTCATCTGTACCCTGTTTGTGTCGAAAAAGAAGTTTGTAATATCAGGGACCGTATAGTGTGTGCCAGGTAATATCTTTAAAAAAACAAATCCAGTTCTTTAACAAGGGAATGTTTTACCAGTTTTTGTCCATTCGTATACCATAATAAAACCAGAATTTTAATCAGTATTACATTGCAGTTGTTTGCATTCGATGCCTTAGCTTACGTAGCAAAACACTGGATGAAGCCTGACAATTACACATACATGTATATCGGCTGGTGTTTACAACACGACACTAGCACTGTTTGATACAATTAAAAACTCTGAATTACTGTAAAAAGTGTAAAATAAATTGATATCAGTCAATAATTTTGTTTCATTTGTTACATGAATCAATTTGAAAATGTTTAAAAAAAGTGCACAGTTGAAGATTCATTTAATTAATAGCGACACAGGCATCAGTATCTCACTGAGAATGAAATTTTGTAACGGGATAAAAATATGGATGAATAAAATCGTCATTTAAATGTATACTTACGCTTAAAAGTAGCATAATCGGACATTTTTTCTGCCATTAGTTTCATAAGGCGTGTCCGAATCCGCCAAAGAGATGTGTCCTCCATTCGTATTTGTCCACCGCTAAGTTCCGCCTCCTTCATTTTCATAGCGGCATCCCTGTGTTGTTGTTGTGCTAATAGCAATTCTCTGTGAATTACAAAATTTACATTAAAATTAACAATAATGCCCAACAAATTGAACTTTTAACTTCATGTCATCGATCAACATTTTATATTTAGAGGAAGGATTACGTTGTTACAGGGAACACAATACCTCCCAACACAGATCCCTGGGAAAACATCAGCACACGAAACATGTTTAAGGAGTTGATGGGGTTTATTTGACTTTCGAGGTAAGGAATTGTCTGGCTGATTATCAAAAACTGTATATGGAAGAATTTGAGGGGACAACAAATGATGAGATGGAAGGAATATCTTATAGGACAAGCTGAGAAACCAAGTTGACCACGGACAGAAAGGGGGAGGACACAACTATTCCAGGAATTGTACAGAATTGTATAACTTGAAGGTGAAATTAATCCTTATCTAAAACATAAAGGGATATACATGTAATGAACATTAGCGATTTACAGCCTTGCAAAATACTGGTTGTTTCAATCGATTTAACGGTCAGCTAACCTCACACTAAAGTGTTAACCTATACGACAGATCAACGACAGCACCCCTAAAATAAAAAAGTCATAAAACAATAATGATAATATATGGTATGATCTCTTAAATAAGAACACAGTGACCAACTAGAAGTTTTGCTTCGTGTATACCCCGAGCACAACGTTTGACATGTGACCAAGGTAGTATAGGATAATGTTAATATTACAATGCAAAATGTATAATAATTTGTGCAATATGTCATGAATTGCAACTTTTCTCAGCATGTATATAACACTTACATACGGGTTATAGTTATACAATGACAGAAACCTACACTATAACTGGAATATTTTCATATTGCCGTATTCGTGTCAAACTGATGTCTCTCTAAATGCCGTACATGTTTATTGAATGATAGAACAAGGTCATTCATAGATAGACTATTTCAGTTGCATTGCTAGCTTCTCAGGTTAATGACAGGTTTTATTCACGTCTGTGATAGTAATAATTTGTAACTTTACACTTTGTTAAGATTATTTATAGCCTTTTCATTCATTATTCCTGTCAAAGACAACTTATTGTTCATCATTGTCTATTTTTATTTTTATTTTATGTAACTTAATGTCTTTCTTTGATAACTTAATATACACTGAACAAAATTTCTAATTGGTCACTAGGGTTTTTATTGATATTTTCCAAGCCGTGAATAAAAATCAAACAACGGAAGAACAATAGTAAACATAATTTCTTTGTTCAACTTTTCTGAAATAATTAATCCACTTGGACCCTGAGATGAAATTTACGACCGAACAACAACAACAACCCTAAAATTGAAAGTCATGAATCAGTAATATAGGGTATGGTATCTTCAATAAAACCGAAGTGACCAATTAGAAATTTTGCTCAGTGTATTGCTAAAAAATTCTTCCTATGTCACATAATATCAAATATTAAGGAACACACAGGAAATAAGAGTTTTTACTTGATTTTTTTTGTGTTACCCTTAACATATAATGTTTTTGATAAGGGTTTATTAATTCATAATTATTGTTTTACTTATGTATGTTTAAATTGTATAGTGCCATGTATATTATGCATTATATGTTGAAAATGCCAGTTATGCAATGTTATCGGAGATGTATTTCATTTTTGTTTGAATGTCCATTGTACCATGAATTGTTGTTAAAAAGCTGTCATTGTTTATTCATAAAGCTTATAACCAAAGAAATAAGTTGTATTATATATAAGTAATTCATTTGTATTGTATTTTCTCCTCACTATTCGATTATTTTGTCACATTGCTTCAATGAAAATGAATGATTTATTTTATGTTCATCAACCATACTATTGTGCATGTCAAATGATGTTATTGCCATTGACCAATGTATAATATTTCGTTATTTTTGTAAATAGATTTGCATTGTTTAAGTGAAATCATGGTCAGTATGCCTAATATTTCGGAATAAACTATCTATGTTGAAATAAATCTATCTATCTTTTATTGATGGACTTACGTGAAGTCTATCTCTCCATCTTGATTTACATCCAACTTTTTTATCAACACATCTATACACTCGTCGCTGAATGGGACATTGGCCAACTGTAGAGTACAAACATATAATATCGAACACTTACCAGCATTACTTTACAGTTATTAAAATATAGATAATATCTTTATAGACCGGTAGCAGAACATATAGTAAAACATATATTTGTATTGATGAGCGAAGGAATTTGAAGAGGCGTCTAAGTAGTATCAGACGACACTGAAATGTATACGCTACAGACCAGCTATACTCAGTACATTTAAAAGCACAATTTTAGTCCTGCGATGTATTTTTAAAAGCGTCATTATATTATATTTTGAAAGTAATTTTACATGAAAATACTTGTTAATTGTAATGATCTTTAAACGTACTATATCTAACAAAAACATATAGCCATACATTTTACTTCCAATACATGTATGTAAGTTTCATGAACAAAAAACTATAAAAAAGTCAACAAACGTCAGTATGTACCCTTAGGCCAGACCGAATTTCATCCCTGTCTAAAGTACGGCTGCCATCTTTGTCCAAGGACGAAAATAAATCGACTAAACGGAAACCCATAAGTTTACCAAACTCTATTAGAACCAATGCCGGATGTTCTTCTATCAAACTTCTCTCAAGTTCTGTACTTTTAGATTTCATTTCTCCAATCACGTGACCATGAATTACTTTAAGCTGTCTTCCTTGAAGATGGACCTCATTGATCAGAGCGAGACAATGCTGGTCAACTTGTTGTATCTACAACAACAACAACAATCTAAAACTCATCAACAGTTTCACACTTCGAAGATTCATCATATTTGTGTGGCAAAACTGCACGCAAGTTTGATCTAAACCATAGGAAATAGTAATATTCTGCATGCGAAGTTTGATCAATGTCACTGAAAACAACTATACTCTTCGTGCCAAGTTTGATCTATGTCATAGGAAATAGTAATATTCCACATGCCAAGTTTAATCAGGCTATGTCATAGGAAGTACGAGTATTCTGCATTCCAAGCTTGATCTATGTCAAAGGAAATAGTAGTATTCCACATGCCAAGTTTGATCTATGTCATAGGAAATACGAATATTCTGCATGCCAAGTTTGATCTATGTCAAAGGAAATAGTAGTATTCCACATGCCAAGTTTGATCTATGTCATAGGAAATACGAATATTCTGCATGCCAAGTTTGATCTATGTCACAGGAAATAGTAATATTCTGCATGCCAAGTTTGATCTATGTCAAAGGAAATAGTAGTATTCCACATGCCAAGTTTGATCTATGTCAAAGGAAATAGTAGTATTCCACATGCCAAGTTTGATCTATGTCATAGGAAATACGAATATTCTGCATGCCAAGTTTGATCTATGTCAAAGGAAATAGTAGTGTTCCACATGCCAAGTTTGATCTATGTCAAAGGAAATACGAATATTCTGCATGCCAAGTTTGATCTATGTCACAGGAAATAGTAATATTCTGCATACATAGTTTAAACTACTGGCATGTCATAGGAAATAGAAATACAAATGCACCCTGCTTGCAAAATTTGAGCTATGCCGTAGGGAATAGTAACGCTCTATTATTTGATATTTATGATGTAATACACAAGTAAAGACAAATAAAAACAACCCTTGCAGAAAAAGATGTAACGTATACATTGATCTTTCTTTTGTCTTTAATAGTCATGAAAGTATAACAGCCAACATCCACTGATGTTTGTCTCTCGTCTCCGTGGCCGAGTGGTTAAGGCATCCGCCTTGGGAGCGGGAGGTCAAAGGTTCGAATCGCGGTAGGAGTCTGTTTTGATATGGCCGGTTGGTGAGCTAGTTATAAAATGGTTACCATGCGCCTACCTGCATGGCATTAACGGATAGTAAATGTGCTAAGAAAGAAGGTGTCTCATAAGTCGGAAATGGATGGCCCTTTAAGTAGGGGTGACACTATAATGAATAAACACTTTACTTTTTTTATAAGACTAACCCCGAGATCCACAAGTTTGATACGAGAAATCGGACAGTCAGCCAGAAACTGTAATATGTCATGTGCCCCATCGCTTGTTAGTGGATTAAACTTTAACTGAAAACAGAATCGGAATTAAGGATTAAAAGCCCACTTTCAAAGTGACAGCACCCGATTACATAAAATGTTTACATTTTGTATTATTGGATGGCACCTCGGTACTAGACAGCTAAGTCTTGCAATCTTGTCACACACTTGTTAAAGTCACAAGCCTGGTGAAGAAGTATCATACTACTTGTTAATGATAAACCTTGCGTAATTATTTAATATAAAGACTTGTCCAACCTGTTTTGTCCAAGTGCTAATATTTACGGATTCTTTCATTTGTCAATTACTCGTATTGTCATAAAGGTTGAAAAACAATCACACGTCTTCTAATAAGGTGAGAAAAAACGAGTGTTGTGGTAAGGGTGCTAACATAATCATGACACTTAAAAATACGCAGAAAAATTTATGACAGTCAGCGTATTGAACGTGTGTCTCTGGAGGGGGGGGGGGAGATTTACTATAATACCGACATACCACAAGTGTATGAAGCGTAGTATTTTTGGCCAGACCATACGATAGTTGTTCGATACATTCTCTGTTAATTCTATTGTTGGTCAGATCGAGGACTTCCAGTGTTGTGTTGTATAACAATGTTTTCTGTAGAGCTATACAACCCTCGAGATAGAACCCATTCAATGCCAGTGTCAGTTTCCTCAGTGATGTGTTGTCCTGAAGTATAATGCAATAACAAACCTCCACCATACTATCATAAAAGTTCACTCAATGTGTCTGACATATGGTCAAGTAAATATGGAAATTTTACAATAAAAGAAAAGGAAATATTATTCAGTCTGGTAAATGCCGACTTTCACAGATGGACCCAGGGGGTGGGGGCGGGTATTTACTGATGAAAACAATCGTGTTTTATCATGTTACTTACAGACAAAAGTTTTTTAATTTCATGATAATACAAACTTCGTTTTTCAACAAATACAAAGGAATATTTTATTAGTGTATTCTTTGATTATGCATATTGATTCACGTTTTTAACTATATGAAGTATATTCTTCATGTTTGTTTAGGTAAACAATGAATAAAAATGTGAGCATAATATAACTTTATCCTAAGAAAGTAATTGGTTAATATTGCACTAATTACCATTAAACCTTCGATTAATCCTGTGGCACCGTCACGTCTAAGGTGATTCCAGCTGAGGTCTAACTCTTCTAAACCATCATTATAACTCAAAGCTTCACCTAGCAATACACCACCCTCTTCACGAAACTCATTGTGACTTAAATTTAGATATTGTAGATTTCTCGTCTCCTGTTTGCAATAAATTAAATCAAGGTAAATATGTTACATGGAAAGAAATGATATATATACGGATGCGATTAACATCATACATTAAAGTTTATTTTCTTTAACGTTTTATTAAACATTTCGAAGATTGTTCAATTTTGAAACAGCTAACAAAAAGTGAATCCGGCTCCATACCGGTCCGTATTCAGTGAATTCTGTCTTTCAAACAGTTCATAAAGATAATAGAAATATATAGTATCACTCCGTGTAGAATGAAATAACATCTCACTCGATTGAAGTATACACACATGTACATGTATAATTAGTATACCACTTACTGTTTCTATTCGAGTAGTAACCCCTGAGTATTTGTTTATTCGAGTTGTTTCTCCTAAGTATATTCTTTATTCGAGTTGTTTCCCCCGAGTATTTTGTTTATTCGAGTTGTTTCTCCTAAGTATATTGTCTATTCGAGTTGTTTCTCCTAAGTAAATTGTTTATTCGAGTTGTTTCTCCTTAGTATTTTGTTTATTCGAGTTGTTTCCCCTGATTATTTTGTTTATTCGAGTTGTTTCTCCTTAGTATTTTGTTTATTCGAGTTGTTTCCCCCGAGTATTTTGTTTATTCGAGTTGTTTCCCCCGAGTATTTTGTTTATTCGAGTTGTTTCCCCTGAGTATTTTGTTTATTCGAGTTGTTTCCCCTGATTACTTTGTTTATTCGAGTTGTTTCCCCTGATTATTTTGTTTATTCGAGTTGTTTCTCCTTAGTATTTTGTTTATTCGAGTTGTTTCCCCTGATTATTTTGTTTATTCGAGTTGTTTCCTCTGATTATTTTGTTTATTCGAGTTGTTTCACCTTAGTATTTTGTTTATTCGTGTTGTTTCCGCTGATTATTTTGTTTATTCGAGTTGTTTCTCCTTAGTATTTTGTTTATTCATGTTGTTTCCCCCGAGTATTTTGTTTATTCGAGTTGTTTCCCCTGATTATTTTGTTTATTCGAGTTGTTTCTCCTTAGCATTTCGTTTATTCGAGTTTTTTTCATCTGATAATTTTGTTTATTCGAGTTGTTTCCCCTGATAATTTTGTTTATTCGAGTTGTTTCCCCTGATAATTTTGTTTATTCGAGTTGTTTCCCCTGATTATTTTGTTTATTCGAGTTGTTTCCCCTGATTATTTTGTTTATTCGAGTTGTTTCACCTTAGTATTTTATTTATTCGAGTTTTTTTCATCTGATAATTTTGATTATTCGATTTTTTTTCATCTGATAATTTTGTTTATTCGAGTTGTTTCCTGTGAGAACAACGTCTATCAGCATACTTGTGTTCAATAACCGAAACAGGTTTATTCAGCGAGATACCGCTAGTTTGTAGTGCTTAAAAATATTTTACATTCTCTGTCCTTGTTGACAATTTCATTTTACCTCAAGAAGTTGTTTGAAAATTTCTGCGTCCTCATCTTTGAACCCATTATCTGTAAAACATGGTATTTTCGTTAAAATTGGCCGTCTGACATAAAATGTGTTAATGCGAATAAACATGTATTTTTTATGTCTACGTTGAATGAACGTGGGCAATGAAATTGAAAATTAGAATTTTTAAAAACCATTCACGAAAGAAATACCAATGGATCGAGTAGTTTGGCTTTGTAAGGTTTATTAACATTTGTAAACAAATAAGACGAGTGTAATAAAAAACAATCGTCTTTCATCAAAATATATCCATGAAATATAACGAATTTTAAGAATAAGGTATAAAGGGAGAGAACTCTAGAAATGATAAGGGGAGATGTGCTTTAGAAAACGTTAAATGCTTCAAATCTTTAAAATGAGAACAACATCGAAAATGCTACGATGAGCAGTGTCGTTGGACCGAAACAATGATTCAAATGTATTGATTACTATTTTTAATTCAATGCGGTAACATTGTACAGCATTTTGGTTTGTCAACATTTCTTACTTACTGGACAGATCTAGTCGCCGAATTTTATCCGTTTCCATGATGACACTGACCAGATACTTAGCTCCCCTATATGTGATATTATTGTCTGCCAGGCTCTGAAACCAAGTTGTGAACAAGTAAAAAATCAACCTTTTAGCAACACTTGCCTCATCGTCAAACATAGGCATTTTGAATTTGAACAGTTAAATATTATTTGATTAAAATATGATTTAAATACTTTGGCGCAATTACATGAACATTGAAGTGGTTGCAAGCTTTTGGTTATGCCATCACATGTATATACAATACATCAAGGGCGTGTTTTCCTATAGGCCGTGTAGGCTGTGGTCTTCACGTTGTTTCGTTAAATGCCATTTAGATATATAAATCTAAGATACTTAATGAATGTTTTTGATGTAATTGTAAGCATATTTACCGGAAAGTAAAACACACCAACATGCATCTATAACTATCAAGCTGCAAACATTTTTCCGTTGGACCATGCTCCCGGGCCCCGCCCTAAAACTAGGCATACATATCAATTTCAGCTAAGCTACGCCCCTGTACATGACACTGCAATAACGGAAATATATCTGGTCACTCGTGGATATTGTGAGACTATAGAGACCGACTAATCATTACTTATAACACGTGGTCCCGACCTTATCTGGATCTTGTCTGAGTGAATGATACCGAGTATTCGGATAAAAGGTTGTCAAATAAACAATGTCGACCGCTATTATTACCAGATCAGTTATAAACTTATTTTCCTTCAGCATCAACGCAACGAATTTCGCACCCCGATGTCCAATGGCGTTATCGTCTAGGTTCAAAACACGAACTGTCTTCGTCTTCTGCAAGGAGAATCAGTAATTTCTGTGCATACAGAACATAATGAAGCACAGAGAAATCAAGAATGGAAAGTTCTGACTTTTTCAAAAGGAGCAAATATGTGCCAGAAAACTTTTTTTTGTAAAATCGAAAATCAAAATTAATACGCTATGTTGAAATGGGTTTTAACTTGTCAATGTTTTATCGCCATATTTGCCAAAATGAGTGGTCATGACTTCTCTCCCTTTATCCTTCCTAGAATTCTCTCCCTTTATCCCTTCTACAGTATATGCATATAGCAAACTCTATAGAAGGGATAAAGAGAGAACTATAGAATGGATAAAGAGAGAGCTGTCTTGACAATCTCCTGTGTAACACTCAACAAAACACAGGAGATTGTCACGAGTTCGCTCCCTTTAGAGAACTCTAGAAGGAATAAGGGGAGAGAACTCGTGACAATCTCCTTTTTAACTAAATACCTTGCAATACGAGTTATCTCCCTTTATCCCTTCAATAGTATACGTATATATAAAGAAAACTTGTGACAATCGTCTGTGATTATATTTACGATAATATGCAACTATCATTATTTACATATTTTGTTGTTTTAAATAGGGAAAACAGTGAAATCCCAATAATAAGACAGTCACTGGTAGTGAAGAAAGTCTTTCTTACTTGTGTGGTGATCCAACAATCGTGTCAACTATTGGGAGAATAAAACCCGGTCCATGAAAATACGGTCGTAATAATGCGGTGGCCTTAATTTCGAATATGTCTTAAAGTAACATTTTATGGTACTGATTATAATATGTTGGACTAAACACTTATAATAAATACGTATAGATACCATCAGTGAAATTGGTCCATGAAAATCCGGTCTTATTAATGGGATGGTCTCAATTTCGAGATCGTCTTTAAGTGAGATTGTATTGTAAGAAATATATTATGTTGGACTGAACACTAATAATAAATGGATACCGTCAGTGAAATGGCGCACGCTTCGGCCCCTTTTGGTCCAATGTTTTGGTGTCCAATATTCACCACAGTAGTGGGCAATGCTTTAACAAAGATTCTGGAAGGGGTTATATGAAAATCAGCACATTTTCTGAGATAGAGTTTCTGTGCTGTGGTACCACAACCTGCAACGTCAGCGATGACGTCACTTTCGACTGAAAATGGATAAATAATTGTCGTGCTGTTGTAGCAACATAAATGCCTTTGATTTCTTTTCTATAAAACATTAGTCGGCGTTATGAACTATGAACGAAATAATTGTGAATATATTATTTTTGCATAGAAAATGACCATAACGTCTGGCACCTTTGCTCTCTGTATAATTGCGTAAATAGGCGAGGAAACTGCTGTACATACTGGCTGTTCAACACAGTATTTTGTCTCGAGTTATCTCCCTTTAATCCCTTCTAGAGTTCTCTCCATTATTCATGTACTATAGAAGGGATAAAGGGAGAGAACTATTGAGGGTATAAGGGAGAGAACTCGTGACAATGACTTTTCTGAAGTGTGTTACTCATGAAAGGTTGTACTGTACTTTGAAATATAGATTTAAATTGTGCAAGGAAAAGTTCCAATACTTACTTCCAGAGAAAGGACGATTCACGCTGTATCTCCGTGACTGTGTCACAATAGCTCCTACAGCTGACGACTTTGTAGCTGTTGCTGTTAACTCTCGGTATAACTCCACTAAATCTAAAATATATTTTGCAATATATTTATACAGTAAAACATCACTTAAAGACCACCTCTATAATAAGATCAGCACAAAATTTAGAACACAATTTTCCAGTCTAATTTCACGGTTTTTTATTTGTTCAACCTCAATATGAACACCAGCTCAATAAGAAGACCAATTTTCTAGGGTCCCAATGATGGTCTTATTATTGAGGTTTTCCGGTATTAAAAAATCTGACTTTATCGTATAACAATGATCGGCAAGTGTTTTTCGTGGTGATAGAAAAAAACATTAAATCTCCGGGCACAGCAGTCTTCGTTTGATATTTACATTAAATGGAGAGATTGTGTTAACGATTATGCTCGAGTACGGTGTATACACAGGAAAATGGAGGTGTGGCGATCGAGGGGAAAGAGTGTCTGACTCCTGGTCCCACGGTCATTGGTTCGAGTCCGACGTTAAAGCGGGGTTAGAACACGGACTTCAATTTCCCTGAACTTGGTGAGAGTTTAATTTACTGACCCAGGAAGCAGTCATGGAGAGTGATTAGTATCAGACCGGTATCATGTTGGCAGTAACAGGAGTATAGTTCTTGTTGTAAATCACTGCAGATCACAGACGTCACTTTGACATAGAAATCTATCACAATAATTCTTTCAAGAACACTTTGTTAGGTCAGTATATTAAATAATATAGGAGTTAAAAACACAAGATTATATACAAAGAATTGGTACAGACAATCCATTGAAAACTAGCGTATTTTGCAACATAAACTTTAGTGTGTTCAAAGAGGAGACTTCAGTTCAAAGAGACAAACATCAACAAATCATATATCATGTACACGTGTATAATTAAATTGCATTGCAATCCCTTGAAAACTGACTTCCCTTGAAAATCAGGGGATGTGACTCTGAAAAACTATAGATTTTAGTGGGTAAGAGCGACTTCCCTTGAAAATCAGGGGAGGACACTGTGACAAACTTAATAATTGAGTCGGTAAGAGTGACATCCATGGAAAATCAGGGGAGGTCACTCTTGAAAACTTAATATTTGAGTCGGTAAGAGTGACTTCCCTTGAAATTCAGGGGAGGTCACTCTTGAAAACTTAATATTTTAGTACGTAAGAGTGACTTCCTTGAAAATCATGGGAGGTCACTCTTGAAAACCTATAGTCGGTAAGAGTGACTTCCCTTGAAATTCAAGGGAGGTCACTCTTGAAAACTTAATATTTGAGTCGGTAAGAGTGACTTCCCTTGAAAATCAGGGGAGGTCACTCTTGAAAACTTAAAATTTGATTCGGTAATAGTGACAACCCTTGAAAATCAGGGGAGGTCACTCTTGAAAACTTAATATTTGAGTCGGTAAGAGTGACTTCCCTTGAAATTCAGGGGAGGTCACTCTTGAAAACTTAATATTTTAGTATGTAAGAGTGACTTCCCTTGAAAATCAGGGGAGGTCACTCTTGAAAACCTTAATATTTTAGTATGTAAGAGTGACTTCCCTTGAAATTCAGGGGAGGTCACTCTTGAAGACTTAAAAATTGAGTCGGTAAGAGTGACTTCCCTTGAAAATCAGGGGAGGTCACTCTTGAAAACTTAATATTTGAGTCGGTAAGAGTGACTTCCCTTGAAAATCAGGGGAGGTCACTCTTGAAGACTTTAAAAATTGAGTCGGTAAGAGTGACTTCCCTTGAAAATCAGGGGAGGTCACCCTTGAAAACTTAAAATTTGAGTCGGTAAGAGTGACTTCCCTTGAAAATCAGGGGAGGTCACTATTGAAAACATAAAATTTGAGTCAGTAAGATTGACTTCCCTTGAAAATCAGGGGAGGTCACTCTTGAAAATTTAAAAATTGAGTACGTAAGAGTGACTTGCCTTGAAATTCAGGGGTGGTCACTCTTGAAAACTTAAAAATTGAGTCGGTAAGAGTGACTTCCCTTGAAATTCAGGGGCGGTCACTCTTGAAAACTTAAAAATTGAGTCGGTAAGAGTGACTTCCCTTGAAATTCAGGGGAGGTCACTCTTGAAAATTTAAATTAGATTCGGAAAGGGTGACTTCCCTTGAAAATCAGGGGAGGTCACTCTTGTAAACCTTAATATTTTAGTATGTAGGAGTGACTTCCCTTGATATTCAGGGGAGGTCACTCTTGAAGACTTAAAAATTGAGTCGGTAAGGGTGACTTCCCTTGAAAATCAGGGGAGGTCACTCTAGGAAACTAAATATTTGAGTCGGTAAGAGTGACTTCCCTTGAAAATCAGGGGGAGGTGATTTTTTATCGGAGATTTCAGACATGGGTACATTATGACGGACGTATCATGACCGTGCGACCACATACACGTATCATGCGGTATTCGTCTCTAAAAGAAACGAACAGAAGTAAATCTACAAAGGCACTGATAAGCTCGACGGCTGCTCCTTATACAATTAATATAAGGAAACAAACGGAGCAAGATCCGCGCGAAGCAGAAATGAGCAATACGCTTGATACCAATAACAAATATATACGATTCCTTAATAACTTGATAACGGCTTTCACAGAAATGGATCCGACTATATTCAGTTGTATTTGTATGTCCAATAAATATAAATTAGCATTTAATGCAATAACGTTTCTGAGAAAAGCTGTCGTTTGAATTAAACAACTGGTTTTTGATTCTGCGTTAAAATCGACAGCTTAATGAAATAGATATTAGCAAAAGTATACTATCTAAGTTCAGGATTTTACGTCTCTACATTTAATGTTTGTGCCCCGGGGGCATACGCAAACTACACAAAACCTTACTCTCACCTATAACAATACACGTTACATAAACGTAATGGAAACATATTTCAGTACTGTCCTATTGTTTTCAAGCTGTTTGTAACACAGTCGTTTTTCTGGCCTATTTTCCATGGCAAATATTCTCCCCAAATTAAATGGGCATTTTTCTAAAACCAATGTCAAATGAACAAAAGATAAATAAAAAAAGATAAAACATCATGTTGTACTGGATAGTTTTGATAATGCGTCATGATCCGGAACATTTTTACAACCAGTTTTGGCATGCTTTGTAGTACATTAAATTAATATGCTGAAATCTGGGGCGACACTATAAAGATTCACTGCCTACATCAACTGTGTATTTAAGTCACGAGCTCCAATTATAATATTTAATTGGATATATGACCAACAACTCTGGATTCGCTACAAGGTCGGTTTTCAAATATTCAGAAAACTCGAATAACGATGTACGAGCTGGCTCGTTATTCGACTCCAGCTATGTATTCGCCGCGGGCCCATTTCGAATGTTGATGTCAGTGCTGGCTCTGTGCCCGCTTTAAGATATGTGTTGAATCAAAGGGGCTCACTGCAGACCACAGACGTCACTTTGACATAGATTTATCTATCACAATCTTTCTTTCAATAACACTTTGTTATGGCAGTATATTAAATAATATAGGAGTTAAAACACAAGATTATATACAAAGAATTGGTATACTCGTAGACAGCCAGAAGGATGGATGGAGAAGAAGTAAATAGTACCTTAATGTTGATAATATGCCATTAACGTATTTTGCAACATAAACTATAATGTGTTCTAAGAGGAGACTTCAGTTCAAAGGGACAGAATTTGGATGCAAAGCAAATGTATGTCTTCCACATCTACACATCATGTACATGTATCATGGTACTTGTATTATCAAATAGCATTGCAATCCCTTGAAAACTGAAGAAGTAGTTAGCCACACAAACTACATATGTTGTATATTGGACAGAAAAACCAATCGACCGACTTACAGCCGGACAGGATGACAATAAAAAAAAAGTACAATCGACGGCTCACTTTTCAAAGTGAGCGACCTTTAACAGTGAACAAAATGAGGCACTAAAATTGAGGTGCTAATTTAACAACGAAGCTCTACGTAATAACCGAGAGTGCAACAGCGAAGAACTCCAATATATGCTTCGGAGTTAAAAAAAAGTTCGGAAACTCCGCAAGCCGGAGCAAAATTTATATGATGTGCTACAAATATTTGAAACTCAATGTGAGTTACTCAGTTGCTCCAAGTGAGCGATAGTTATTGATATATACTGTTGTTCCAAGTCACTCCGTTGTTCCAAATGAGCGACCGTTGGTAGAATGTATTGCTAAAATAACTCCGCTCCGCGCTCCGATTCTCATTTATTTACTCCAATCGCTCACGGTGAGCGCCACGCTGGTCATAAAAGTGAGAACAAATGAGCGGTGTTTGACTGATACCTGTATCGACGATGGGCGACGCCTCCTGAAGATTTTTGGAGGATAGTGCCTGATACAGGAGATGCCCCAGTTCCAGAAACACCCCTGGTTCTTTTACGTGCTCGATGTAAAGCATCATACACGGGACCTCGGTTTTTAAAGTCTAGTCCGAAAGACTGTTAGTACTGTCAGTGATGGAGCGGGGAATCGAACCTGCGATCCCTGGATTACTAGTCAAGCGCGTTTCCACTGGACTACAGAACCACTACAATGCGTTCGCCTGGTATATATAAGGTTGAGGTCACGTGGTTAGCTAGGAGTACTGGTATGTGTCCTAGTTTGCGCGTATACGTAGACATTGGAACCAGAGTGAAAGCAAGATTCCGATTGGCTTGTTGGTCCCAAAATGACTGATAGAATCCGAAAATAATTGAACAGTTGATGTAAAGTCATTTCTCATACCCAGCAGTAGAACATTTCTGTGACCACCATCGTTGTGTTGCATTTTGAATAAACAGCCTGGTTTCATTTTACTTTCTTGTAACACAAATTCACAGTATTGTATTGACAATAGTCAGTTTCATTCTTATCTTTATTTATTTAGATTCTTTGCAGAAGTAACAGTAATACTGTTGTTACTGCTAATACAGTCGGACCTTATTCATTCGAATTCATCGGGTCCGAAATTGTATTTCGAATAATACATGGTTTCTAATGGCCCATTTCAATTCGACGTGCGTAAGAAGATATATTGGGACCTGATACATATTTCGGATGATACCAAGTATTCGGATAGAAGGTTGTCGAATAAACGAGGTCAGACTGTAGTCTCTTTAAATACAAATTTAACAGCCTCAGTGTGATAGAAGATTCAAAAACACTTACCATCCTCATCCTCGTCATAATCATCCCAATCTTGACTTACATCTGATGAAGTGGACGATGCATCATCCTCACGACTGACACCCTCTGTGTCCGCTGCAGTATACCGTTGTCGCTGTACCTTGGTGTCTTTAATACGATGGATCTTGGCGCGAACTCTGAACTTTGATGTCATGCAAAAACCATTTTCAAGCGTTTTACGTGCCACTAGATTCCAAATGTTGAACTGATGTAACAATATATTTGAGTTGTTAATAAGTTTCGTTTAGAGAAATGTATGGGAATCATAGTAGAATGTCACGAGTGATCTCCCCTTATCCATTCTAGCGTTTCTCCCTTTATCCCTTCTAGAGTTCTCTCCATTTATTCCTTTTAGAGTTCTCTCCCTTTATCCTTTCTTGAGTTATCTCCCTTTATCTCTTCTATATACATATATTAATATGGCGGAATTAAAAGGGGAGAGAACTCTTGACAATCTGTTGGAAATAGAAGGGGAGAGAACTCGTGACAGTCTCCTGTGGCACAACGAGAGTGTTTCGTTTAACATCTTTTGATAATATCGATCGTAAATTCGAAATAAATCTGCTGTGATTTCTACAACTGACTGGAAAATATTATATTAGTACAGGTTACTGTAATGTTACACAACCAATTTAAGACCTGTATTCACATTTAAGATGCAAATATTACCTCTAGATAATTTTTTTGTGACTTGTTTTAAGTGAAATGGACTTTATGGACGCAAAAACGTGTCACCCAATCATACAATGGATCCACTCAAAATGTACGAGGGTATTAGATTCTAGTTTTATTTCAAAAGTGTGAGTCAATATATCTATACTGTATATACTGTGTATATATATATACTGATGTCCTATGAGATCACCTGACCGTCGTCGTCATCTCGGCGAATTGCGAGCCCATTGCCTTCTGTTTGAGCAGTAGACATTTTATGCGACTAAGTTGAATTTACTAATGACTCGCTTAATATTCACTTTTTAGCACGTGTTTAGAACTTGCATCTAAATACCAACTTATGTTATTTAACAAAGGAAATGTTATCAGTAGAAATGAAGTGTATTTTACCTGACTAGTATTATCCGTGGATTTCGATCCCACGAGGCACGTAGACGACGTCGAGGACGCTGACATTATATTTCGCGACATCATGAGTCAGCACTTATTTGGCTTACAAATAATTACGAATAATTACGGTTTTATAATTATTATTATTTTATAATCTCGTTAATGTCATAATTTGTATGCTTTGTTTACACGAGTTGCCGTATAGCATTTGAACATTCCGTTACTTTCCTTACATTATTACATTCTATGTTTAGATTATATGAAGTCTTTGTACTTCTTTGTGTATAATGTCGTTGTTTACTGTCAGTCATGTGTAGTTACTTTACCATTGTTTTATAAAAGTGCCAGATTTATGTAAATAGCTTAAAACAATAAGAAACCATTGCGGTAATTGGATAGTATCTACTAGTGTGTCACTGAACACGCTTCGGATGATCAAGTTTCGGATTAGTGTAGACTATAGATATTGCAATCAAAGGTTCCATATACCCTCTAGCGTCTCCCGTGGTTGAGTGGTTAAGGCATGCGTCTTCGTAGCGGGAGGTCGAAGGCTCGAATCCCGGTAGGGTCTGTTCTGATATGACCGGTTGGTGAGCCGCCAGCTAGTTAAATAATGGTTACCGTGCGCCTACATGCCTGGTACCTGGCATTAAAGGATAGGAATCGGGAAGAAAATGTGCTCAGAAAGTAGGTGTATTATAAGTCAGAAATGTCTGGTACTTTTAAATAGGGATGACACTTTTTAAACACTTTTTTACTTATGTGAAATATCTGCATACACAATTTTATGGATATATTGACGCGTAAACAGTTTACATTGCTACAAAATGCATACAAGACATTATCACGTCCGCGCCATTCTGTCTGCACCACTGGTTAGATTCTTCTGTGGTCGACAAGTCACAGGTTCGAAAGTGGAAGAGGGTGAGCCGAACTCAGCTAGATCCAAAGTTGTCACTGATCTGTCATTGATTCGGCAAAATGCATATCGGTGATATCGATATATCGGATGAGGAATATCGACGATACATCGATATATCAAGACGTGTTCACTAAAATGCCATTTACATGTTTGCAGTTCAGATTCCATATATTTTCATTTCTAGTTTTGCCTATTACATGCTTATGTATTACTTGAATATCTTGTATTCTCACTATTATGAAGTAATTGTGGTTTTCTTCGCGAAATAAGTAAGTAAAATATTAATAATATTCCGCTATATATTTTTCCGTTCACACATTTGATGGTGTGGTGAAAGTTTAGACATCGCTTTTTCGACAACACACTTCCATTTTCGTCTTGGGTGAATGAATTTTCGTCGTTTTCAGGCATGTATTTTTTATTCATAAATATCGATTTTTTAAAGTATGAATCAATAATCGATCGTGTAAATAAAATATCAATAATACGTCGATATTGTTGCTATCGATGACAGCTCGATGTGCATTGCTTCTTATTTATAGATCTTCAACGAAAGTTTATGTTCTTCAAACATCGAACCATTTCGAAGAAAATCGCATACAGTTTGCAATAAAACAGAACAAAACGTAAGTTATGTGATGCGTTTATTTATCTAAACATGAAAGTGTGGTCTGCAAATGTAATCATTTTTTCCAATCACATCATACTGAGAAAAATACTTTTGAATATTTTCACACAAGTATTCGTCAATCAGACCCGTACATAATGAAGTATACATGCAGTAAAAAAGGAATGAAAAATTCTTGAGACAGAAAATATATATAATGACTATCACAGATGAAGTTCACGTTACAGCTTCAATACAAGTCACTAAAGCGACAGTGTCGTAAAATTCTACATTTCAAGGCAGAATACTTCACATATATTGCAATAAAACATAAAGAAGTTAGCTTTAATGATCTATGTAAAATGTTTTAATCTGATTCACCGGTCCATGCTGTATTACACAACTTATGTTGAATCAATTCAATCATAATTTTGATACTTTAGCAGACTTACCCAACAGAAAACACAGAGAAACTAAAACTGAATCATTATTTAGCATTCAAGAAATTGCAGATAATTTTTTCACTCTTATTTCTTGACATGCTATGTAAATGACATTCCCGAGAATCATATACGTACTAACAAACTGACAGAATATGGAACACATTTGACGTTTCTCTAATATACAAAACCCTCAATTTCATTAAAATCAGATCCAATTTTTCGACTTTATTGTATACCACAGGAGATTATCACGAGTTCTCTCCATTTACCCATTCTAGAGTGTTCTCCCTTTATCCCTTCTATAGTATATGTACTTATAGCCTAGAAGGGTTAAAGGGAGAGAACTTGTGACAATATCCTGCCATGTAACAGTAAAACGGATCTAACTCAAATAAATGAATACACGAAGAGAAATGCCTCCCGAGGGGAGAGTACGTTTACTCGACTGTGCGATATCCATAGAATGTGTTCGGTCCATATGTTGAAGGCACACATGTCATGCTATTTTCTGTTCCGAACATGTTAACACTAATTTCATCCGAGTCCGGAACGGGTTTTATCATCACCCCGCTTGGTGACGACACGCTCGGACATTCCGTAAAGAAATTGTACGGTGCAATACGTAGAGACAACGTCTTTGATGATGTCGTGATTGATGGAACGTCCTCTGTGTGTGGTATGTTGAACATTCCAATTGTTGCCCAGGCAACCAAATCTTCATTCACTATAGTGTCATTGTCTGACACAAAACGTTCGAAATCAACCACGGGTTCCCAAGGATCATTCTGAGCATATATAGAACTGGAATGGTCCTCCGTGTCGTCATACTTAGTGACAACGATTGGATAATTTGCCCACGTAGCGGCATTGGTAACTGGCTTGTCTTTTAGTACATTTTTCACAGGATTATTGTTAATGATTCTGTAGGCACGTTTAGATCCAAACCTATTAACAGGATTGTCAGAATAAATAAGGTGATACCTTGGATCAGTGCTGTCGTCTACAACAATGTCCATTTCCCTCTCCAATCTTCTCTCATTGAGCACAAACTGTGTCAGATTCGCACCAGAGTACCACGGATGTCGTATATTCTCTGTTTCAATATCAAGCACAGCGTATCTATTTTCCAATCTCCCTATATCTAGATCAAGTTTAAAATGGAACAGCTGTTGATAAACATTCCCAGCAACGTCATAATAAATAGGATTACCGTACGGTTTCTCAAATGGCAGTTTATACGTAGCCTGGACATATCCTGTCGTAGTAACCCGAATTTCTATTTCGCCATTGATACGAAATATATAATCAATTACGTAATCATTGCTCCAAATAGTCGCAATATGTCTAACAACGAGATGATAGTCGACTAAGCCACCATAATTTGTGAAGCCACCGTCGTTAGTTGGCTCATAGTGGCGCCGCAAAGGCACACCGGAATTTACCTCAAATATACAAATGGAGTTTCTGGAAAACAAAGGTTTACCCGAATCGACAAAATGATTGGTGTCTAGGAACGCTGCCGTGTCCGGACAATCAACTCCTCTGACAAGTTCATATGACGAAGCCCCGATCATCCATGAAGCTAGATAAAGATTACTCATTGTCATAGTCGGCCCATACCCCGCATGGAACACCGCACCGTCTTGTAGACTGAGTTCATAAGCGATCCTTTCACTCTGAAATCGGACGTCAAATATCTGTAAACCAGTCGATGTTCTCATATGTACATCGAGATCCCAATGCATGTATTTGACGTGCTGTCCTGTAACTATATATCTAGAACCCTCAGGTTCAACGAACCTAGGTCCTGGAAGAGAATGTGGTATCTCTGAAGTACCCCGCCGATAAAAAGATGAATATAAAAACTGATTTTGTCCTACAGGTATATCTTGTTTAATCTTTTTAATTTTTATCCCTTTCGTATAACGTTCAAGTAAACTTTCAACTGTGTACACAAGTTTACCATTGTAAACTATCCTGTCTATCTTCCATTCAGTGACGTCATTTGATTTGTGATTGATTTGTAATTGTAGACCAAGTGGGTGCAGATAAAAGCCTTCTACGTCACGAAATGACCAAAACCACGTGTTCCGGTCTCCACTTTTTTGACCACGTGGTGCGACATCGCGAAATATCATGCAATTTCTACCCCGGGTGCAATTGTGATAACACAGTCCATAACTATCCATCAGAATGTGATAAATGTCCTTGGAAAACGTTCTAATCATGGAATATAATTGTTTATAGTCCACCTCGTCTACTGGTCTACTTGTGTACGGAATGGGAAATCTGGCATACAGAGGATTTCGCGCCAGCCTGTGTGACTTAGGGTTTGGAAGTGGGGACACTAAATATTCTTCAACTTTTGGTATTTTCACATCGCCCCTTACAACAACAACCTTGGCAGCCCTTTTTAATCTCACACTTCCTCTATCTAAATATTCTAAAACGGCTGATTTCAGTGGAATGTGAATGTCAATCATGTATATATAACTACTATTTACAGATGCGGTGTCAAAATGAGTTAAACCTATCCCTGAACGGTGTAGCATATAATCTGCAACAGCGTGATATTCACTAGCTGTCATGTCGTCAAACACTCGTGGATTCTCGTAATCTCTCGGAGTAACAAAAACTCCAGAAAAACAATATTGCACAGCCCCGATATGGAACGCTAAGATGACCACAATGGTCAGTAGTATCACAGAGAGAAATGAGCTGACCACAGCGATTGTTTGAAGTATGCACAATGATCTGTCCGGCTTGTCTTGAACTTCTATACCTACTGATGGCTTCGCCAATGGTACCTGTAAGTAGAAAAATATCACCATTTACAGTCAGAACAGGATGTTTTTGAGTGTTTACAACTGATCATCTGTTTGTTTCACTCCCACAAACGAGCATCGTGAATCTTGAATGAAGATATATAATCAGACGTAAACAACAAACAATGTTGAACTACATGTACATGTATACATATAATGATCGAATTCACAACACAATTACAAAACACACGAGCACTACCTCTAGATATGATTAGATGCTGCCATGGATCTTGATGCCCTTTTCCAACCAGGTTTCAGTCATAAATAGGTCACTTGACCGTACCAGCGTCGCTTGGTTACCAACCATTACTAACCTGTACTTAACAAGCAACTGGCAACGTCTCCACATGCATTAGAGATGGGGACATGATATGATTTAACACATACTTAAACGGTCAGGGAACAACGTCCACTCAAGAAGAAAAATGAATAAAAGTCACGACTACCGCTAAAAAGGCGACTTTGTTAGGTATGTTTCAGCTATTCATGTACAGTAAACCTCACTTAAAGACCAACTCTCAATAAAAGGACACCTCAACATTAAGAACACAATCTTCAAGTCAATTTTTATTGTTTTGCTTTTTATTCAACCTCAATATTAAGACCACCTCAATGTTAAGAAAAGTGTTCAAGGGTCCCTATGGTGGTCTTACTATTGAGGTTTTACTATACTAGTATAATCAAATTCTTATAAGTTTTATTTTACTCTCTACAGAAGACTTAAGCTGAATGACACCCATACACCAGCTAGAAATTATATTCGACAAACGTACAATACAAACTAGGACAAGGATCAAATTACATTTCATATGTCATAATAGCGTAAATATCCTTACAGTGCTTTGATTTCACTTGTGAACACACGTGCGCGTGTATGAAGGCTTATGTATAAACGCCAGATGGTTAAGGAGAGTAATTAAAGATCGGTTACCTCATTAAAACTATACGTTAACAGTCAGGGGAATTATTGGACTTGTTAATTCTTACAGAATGAGTTGACTTTACAGGTCTTGTTTTGTACGTTGTCAGCGAAAAACAGATAAGCCCGAAAAGATGGGTTTTTTTTGTCGTAAAATGACGTTTGATAATACATCTCATATAAAAGGGGATGGTTTTTCATTAAGCCTAGAACTACATGGAGTCCATGCCCCGAACTGTAGAATTCACCTTAAACCGAACGATAAATACAATAGCTTCTCAGACACGACATCGGATCACTAAGTACGCGGCGTGCAATTTATACATTCCAAGGCATGGAAAAAAGTCCCCTCCACCAAAAAAAACCTTCAAACATAAGCTGTTGTTTTAAAACGTACGGACTTTTTACGACCTAAGATTTAATATTACTCATAATTGTTCGTTTCGCCCATTAACCTCACAGTATGAAATCCGAAGAAAAAAGTATGTGGGGAAATAAAATGATAATTTATTGCAGTCTATTTTCACTTATATAATATTCTTAAATCGCATAACTATCACCCATACTTCCTGCATTAAACCACTCAAGAGATTTCATAAACAACAATAAAACATTGGATACAACACATCTGTATCTTCAGTATCTTTACGGTGGATGAAAGTTAGAAACAGTGCGTGGAATCAGTTACACGAAAGCCTGGTGGTGACATTTCAACTTCAAGAATTCACTATTTGAATTTTACGAATTCACGAGATCAACTTCACGAATCCACGATAATTCATGAATTCATTAAATTGAATTGGTGAAATTGAAATCGTGAATTCATGAAGATGAACTCGTGAATTCATAAAGTTGAACTCGTGTGTTGAAATCCGAAGTGTCACCACCAGGCTTTCATACATAATGATAAAATATCTATATTTCTATATTTATAAGAATTTTATCATGCAGTTGGTATTTCATTTTCTCGCTTGTTCCAGTTCATGTCTCTGCAGTGCAATCTTGATGAATGGAGTTTGAAAGATAAACATGATATTTATTGTAGGTAAACATTTTGGCAGAGAAAACAAAAACATTTTGTCATTTGTTGCATTTTTCAGGCTGCCTAGTAGATAAACATATTTTCGGCACAAAGGTAAGTGGTAGAGACAGAATAATACTTGTGTTTTTTTTGTAATTCTTGTTTTGTGTGATAACAAATTCCGTGATGTTTTTTTTCTCTTGGTACAAATGTTGTATGGTGTCTTAAAGTATATGTCTTTGTTCGATTAATTGCTTCCATTTGTTGTATAATAGAATAGAAAAATGAATATATTAAGGCCATCCTTAAACATTATTTGTTTGCAGTTACGCGACCGACTCATGAAAAATGCCGCGATTCAATTTATTTTTTCAGGTTCATCGATGGAAAAATGTTTTTTGGTCATTTTTCCTTGGGTGTAAAAACATTGAATGTACACTTTTTATTCCTTTTATATGAAAATGAGTGGATAAGCCACAACATGGGAGGAAATACACATAATACATACAATGCATCAATATATATATGCACAAGTAGACTGTTGACGGGTCGCGTAAGCGCAAACAAACACTTTTTAAAGAAGTCCTAATGATAAAGAATGGTCGATGCTCACAGATCAGTCACCTCGCCCGGTGCTCGAACTTTGGAAACATTGGTTAGTGTCGTAATTATCACCTTATTCAGCTAACTGGGTTGACCAAAGGTTTAACTGAGGCATATGTAGCAATTATAGTTCTTGCAAGTATGAATTCAATTGCTGATTTGATTATTTCTTAATATCTCTTGGGTGGTGAGCGTATTGGTACATGAACTGTAAAACCTCAATAATAAAACCACCTGTGTTACCCTTGAAAACTGGTCTTCTTATTGAAGTGGTCTTAATATAGAGGTGGAATAAAGAACAAAACAGTGAAAATGGACATGAAAATTGTGGTTTCAGTTGTGAGGTGGTCTTCATGCGAGGTTTTACTTTATATCTCTGGTTTGATCATAAACAGATTTTACAGAAATAGTAGTAGTATGTTACATCTTCAGTTTATCAAAACATTTCAATTAGATATAAAAGAGAAAAATTTAGAGACGTTTGATTGAATGGAAACTTGATTGTACATTATGTTTCCATAACAAAAGTCATCATGTCAAACATTTTGTAGACCACCCATATCTTGGTCAACAACCTTTTCTGTAGATGCCTACACTGTATACGAGACACTAGATAAACAATTTTGTTTCATAAAAGTACTTAACGTCTCCATTAGTTTAAATTATAAAAAAAGATGTCCGACATCCTTTGTCTATGGAATCCGGTCAGTGCCAATATGAATGTCGTGTGTCGCGCTTGAACCGAATGTCCAAGTGCGGCACACGACATTCATTGTGGTACTAACCGGATTCCGTATTTGTCTGATGTGAAGTATGGGCCGACACATATGCCACTTTTGTTGTCACATAAAATAAGGGAGGTAATCGAGAATGGATAATCCATCTAACTTACTCTGCTAGCGCTATCGTCTTCAGGGGGTTTACTAGTGGCCCCATTCTCTTCTATAGATACAGGTGCTTTGTTTTTCTTTTTCTTTTCCCGACCCATGGCAGAAACAGGGACTTCTTTAAGGGTGACCTGTGGTCCCTAATGATCTTCATCGATACACATCTTCTGAAGAAGAAAAGAACATCGGTTGATATTTATAATTCATATCGAGCAATTTGCGCTAAATGCGTATATTCCCATTACATAGTGATCAAATCATATACATGTATCTATATGTTTTAAAGTTGGTGGCCTATTTATTTGTACAATAACACAAAATCCTAGCGTTGTTAAATTCTATACCCCGGTCGCTGATTTTGCGACTTTCCGTAAATTGATGTGTAGGCCTAGTTTGAGGGTAGTCCCCCTTGAATTCTTTAGCTAGATTGTCAGAGATGCGTTTCGGTGTATATTTCTTTCTTAACAAGTCCATTTTACCTCTTTATTCAACCTCAATATTACGACCACCTCAATAACAAGACCAGTTTCAATGGTCCCAATGGTGGTCTTATTATTGAGGTTTAACTGTACACTGACGATATTAAGCATTTACACTTTAATACCAGTGTTCAGAAAACACAGCTAAACTTATATAAAACTGAACCCCTAGTATTGCACTGACTCAATGATAAAATCAGCGCTTATCAATCCATTCCAGGATACAGTTCACAGATACAAACCGCAAATGTATGTGAAAATGATAAACTGTTTAATGACTAAAATGTCTTCTAGAAATTCTGACGTTTTACACTCAAATGTTTACTTTCATCAGGTAATACGGAAAGATATCTCTCCTTTTCACTCGGCGTACACATGTTTCTAAAGCGGATTGCTATCCCCCTAACATCTTGCTAGCTTGTATAGTAGTATGTACCTGAAGCGGAGAAAAACATTTTCCTACCCAATTGACATATGGATACATCTCTTAAGCATGGCGAGAGTCAGCGAGAAAGCGCCATTTGCGGCCTCTGAACAATGGGCAACAGCCGCTTGTGATCCCATCTATAATTTACGCGCCCCAACCGAAAATCCTGTATCCACCCCTGAAAGCTATTTACTTAACACTGATGCAGACTTTTCATACACATGATTCTATCACATTCTATAGAATTCTAAACCCATAATAGAACAAAGAGACACGCTTAGCAATGAACAATGTGCCAGATCATATATGACATGTGACGTCACCATAAAGGCCTACTGACAGTAGGCCTAAGCAATATTTGCCCCATATGGCAATATGAAAACGAAGTGACATTGTTTCCTGCCTTGCACAAAGTTACATCACATGTTGCGTTTTCTTGAAATGACGTCACTTACAGAAGAGGTTGTAAATCCAATAGCAGCGCGCATCTATGAAAGGAATGAATGGTTACACTTCACACGAAGTACCAAACATTCATGAATCAGAGTGGAGATATAATATAAAACTCATAAATGTCGATGTAAACTTATTTTCGCAGGTGCTCCGACAAGAATATAATAAAAATAAGAATTTACGCAAATGCACCAACAAAGTGCAGTTATCAAAGAGTTCTTTTGCTTACAGCGAATATCGAGTCGTCTTCTTAAATTATTGTGTAAAATTAGCTTAAGTGTGCAATCAGACCCCTTGCTAGGGAAAGTATATGTTCCGATTGTTACGTCCATTTTTTCTTATATTGACTTGCTAGAATTGTTAAGAATACACTTCGATAGCTGATGTATACTGGTATAAAATGGGTTTGGTGTTAGCAAAAGAAGTAGGAACAGCAGAAACAGCAGTAAAACAGCTACTACTGTCAGCAGAACTGAAATATACACAAGTTGTATTTATGTTTCAAATGGTAAATCCAGCCATTATATCAATAAAACAAACAGAACATGTACTATTGTAGATGTGAATACTGTTGTTACAATTGATGCTGATAATACTGCTGTTATTGTTGGTACTGCTACTACTGTTGTTATTGTAGTTTCTGCTACTACTGCTGTAATTGTTGTTACTGCTACTACTGATGTCATTGTTGTTTCTGCTACTACTGCTGTCATCGTTGTTACTGCTACTACTGCCGTTATTTTTGTTTCTGCTACTACTGTCGTAATTGTTGTTACTGCTACTACTGCTGTTATTGTTGGTACTGCTGCTATTGTTGTTATTGTTGTTACTGCTACTACTGCTGCTGTTATTGTTGTTTCTGCTACTACTGTCGTAATTGTTGTTACTGCTACTACTGCTGCTGTTATTGTTGGTACTGCTACTACTGCTGTTGTTATTGTTGTAACTGCTACTACTGCTGCTGTTATTGTTGTTACTGCTACTATTGTTGTTATTGTTATTAATGCTACTACTGCTGTTATTGTTGGTACTGCTGCTATTGTTGTTACTGCTACTACTGCTGCTGTTATTGTTGTTTCTGCTACTACTGTCGTAATTGTTGTTACTGCTACTACTGCTGCTGCTATTGTTGGTACTGCTACTACTGCTGTTGTTATTGTTGTTACTGCTACTACTGCTGCTGTTATTGTTGTTACTGCTACTATTGTTGTTATTGCTACTACCGCCGTTATTGTTGGTACTGCTACTATTGTTGTTATTGTTATTACTGCTACTACTGCTGTTATTTTTGGTACTGCTACTATTGTTGTTATTGTTGTTACTGCTACTACTAATGTTATTGTTGTTACTGCTACTACTGATGTTATTGTTGTTTCTGCTACTACTGCTGCTGTTATTGTTGTTTCTGCTACTACTGCTGCTGTTATTGTTGTTTCTGCTACTACTGATGCTGTTATTGTTGTTTCTGCTACTACTGCTGCTGTTATTGTTGTTTCTGCTACTACTGCTGCTGTTATTGTTGTTTCTGCTACTACTGCTGCTGTTATTGTTGTTTCTGCTACTACTGCTGCTGTTATTGTTGTTTCTGCTGCTACTACTGTTGTTATTGTTGTTACTGCTACTACTGCTGATGTTATTGTTGTTTCTGCTACTACTGCCGTAATTGTTGTTACTGCTACTACTGCTGTTATTGTTGTTACTGCTACTACTGCTGTTATTGTTGTTTCTGCTACTACTGCTGCTGTTATTGTTGTTACTGCTACTGTTGTTGTTGTTATTTTTGTTTCTGCTTCTACTGCCGTTATTGTTGTTTATGCTACTACTGCTGACTTAACGCTCAATAATATGGCAATTATTTTCTGGCATTTAATTAACACATTCCTTTCTCTGGTGAAACATATTTCATCACACAGATCGAAAATCTTCCAACAATTTATAACAAAAATACGACAATATATACTTACCAGAACATAATTACTAGTGTCTGTTTTTTTCTTGTAAGTCGAAGTACATGTACTTTGCACAAGAGGTATTAAACACACAAAGTATAAATAATAAATCCACAATTAACACATGTTATCCATCAAGTTATCAATCCCACTTTATTATACTTCAGGTATCTCTGAATTTTATATATACAACACATACTATACCTCGTTGTTGTTTATAACTATACTATACTGTAAGTACAGACGAATTCCATGTGAATTCCACTTTGTTTTTCGTTTATATTTATGAACATGAAATTTAATAGCTGAACATATCTAGTTTAGATCGATCGATATTTAACGTGCAGTATGCAACAATGGAAGTAGAATGATGTGGGAGGATTCCAAGCGGAAAGACTTTTGTTATATACAGGAAAACCTGTACACAGCGTCCGTCTCAGTGACTTATACCAAAGTAGTCAGTGTGGGCTTATACGTACTTATCTACCTACCTTCGATCAAAATCGAACATATGATCGCATTTATCCACTTAGGTATGTACGATAAACATATGTGTATTGCTTTTAACACAATGATTATTATATAAAAACAGATTTGCATAAACGATCATAAAAAAATCCTTCACATTTCATACACACTTCATAAACATTTCATAAACTGTTCATAAATATTTCACGACCAGTTCATAAAAAGTTCATAAACATTTCATACCCAGTTAATCCGTCAGTACTTTATTCCAAACACTCTGTGTAATAGGAACATGATAGTACGTTATTGAACAAAATGGACGTCATTTATAACATGTGCTGTAATTGTAAACCCAAAAAAGTTTGTGTAAGTGTAAATCATTTTTTTACATTGAGCATACCAAATAAAACTTTATTATGTATACAAATTAGTAGTATCATTTTTTTCAGGAGTTATTAACATCAAAATAGAAATATTACCATTTAAAATGGTAACATATATTATGGGACACCCTGTATATAACAGTCAACATCTGTTTTATACTGCAGTCACTTATTTTGAATGGGAACCAAATAATGTCATGTAATATACAAATGTAGCTGTATAACAGACTATTACATGGTATATGTAAAAATATCATCTTTCTTTGACGTGTTAACCGAAGCATATGAGTGGTGAAGTTTTTACGGCCGGGAAATTAAAACCACAGAAACAATAATAAACGCACAGACGTCGGTTCAGTCGAGTAAACTATAAGAAGGAGTATGCTAGTTTTATAAACATTAACCACTCCTTGACTCTAAACATAACACTTCCAGTGTCAGAGATAATATAATCATAATCATTTCATCGCACACGATACATCAAGGTTCTTAATGAATATTACTGGAACTAGAAGATGTTGTAAGAAAGGGAGTCAGATGTGTTGTGTTAGTGTCGTATATCAGATGTGTTGTGTTAGTGTCGTATATCAGATGTGTTGTGTTAGTGTCGTATATCAGATGTGTTGTGTTAGTGTCGTATATCAGATGTGTTGTGTTAGTGTCGTATATCAGATGTGTTGTGTTAGTGTCGTATATCAGATGTGTTGTGTTAGTGTCGTATATCAGATGTGTTGTGTTAGTGTCGTATATCAGATGTGTTGTGTTAGTGCCGTATATCAGATGTGTTGTGTTAGTGTCGTATATCAATGTCGTCAAACAAATTTAAGTTGAGTCGAGTTTATTAATTTCAAAAATTACATTTCATTATCAACCTACGAATACTAAGAGTCGTCAGTTGGATAGAGAAATACCTTAATTGCGCCCATCTACTACCAACTACATTATTGTATATCAATTAAGATCACACCATGGGTTTTAAGCAAGGCGAGTCTAGAGATTCTAAACTTGTAAATAGCTTTGTATAAAAGATATGATGTGCAGTTTGACTCCACTATGTGACAGTGACAGACGACTTTCGCGCTGTCCTAACCTAAAGTAGTCCGACAATGTGGCATAAGGTCGTCAGATGGTCTAAGTGTCCACATCTTCAATATGCTTTACATCCAAATATCCTTGGTCTTAGGAATCTTTGTCGAAAATTGCTCAGATCTGTGCAGTAACACCTCAGCAGGAATACAGTTATAATTACACTACAGACCCTTTGATCTGATGTACCATGACAACTAGCCGGTGGTCAATGATTAAGGGGCTACAGTGAGATTGATAAGGATCGTGAGTACACTCCAGAAGCCATACACTGATCCAATGAGCTTATTTTATACAGCAATATTGCACTGATAAAAATGCAGAAAAAAATTAGTATAACACAAGTTCATTTTCTATAACTTAGCATGTCAAGATATTGTTTCCTCAAATAAAACAAAAGTATTTTTAATCTTTAAACTAGGGAGACAATATCATGGTGTAATGTGATTAAATTTCATTTAAAATGTTATTGTAATTGCTGCATTTTTTTCAGAATCAATTACAATTGGGGGTATTTTACAGCAAAAGATAACATATTTATTGATAACATAATATACATTAGTAGGAAGTATGTATAATACTTGAAGAACAAAAATGAATTGGGTAAGCAGTAAGGTTTATTTGATTATCATATTCATTTTGGAATATTATTATTGAACTAATTTGAATGCTTTGCGTTCACTTTTGTTGACCAAGTTATTTATATGATGCTGTAATAAATCCAGTTCTTTCCACCAAGAAAAAAATACAGTAAAACATGTTTCTAGACAATGTTCTACATAAATTGTGTTAATGAAAATGCAGCAAAAATTCAGCAATTGATTCAGATGGTTAAAAGGAAAGGACAAAATAGATGGAGAAAGCCTGAAAAATTCTTACAAATCAACCAAACACACAATAATCCTTGATTCCTTCTTTCCTTCCTTCCCTCCTTCCTTCATTCAGTCCTTCATTCCTTCCTTCCTTCAGTCATTCAGTCCTGCCTACCTTCCTTCAGTCCTTCAAGTCATTCAGTCCTTAAGTCATTCAGTCCTTCATTCTTTCCTTCAGTCATTCAGTCCTTCATTCCTTCCTTCCTTCAGTCATTCAAGTCCTTCCTTCCTTCCGTCCTTCAGTCCTTCCTACCTTCCTTCAGTCCTTCCTTCAGTCATTCAGCCCTTCAAGTCATTCAGTCATTCATTCAAATATACATGTGTATAAATATTAATACTTGGATAGTAACATAAGTAGACAGCTCGAGTTATTTTAAGGAATAGTTAGATTTAATTAGAATCCCATGTATGAGACTACGCTATTTGAAATTCGTTTTCAGATCAAACAATACTAATGAAAGATTTTCTTAACGTACTTCAATGTTTTTTCTTCCTTATTATAAAACAATGATTTTGGTAGTATTTTTATTTCGATGATTTTTTAAAAGATTTAAATAAATTATACTTATAAACTGCATATTAAATAGTTATCATGTCTTAAAGATTCACTAAGATATGAGCAGAACATTCATTTCTCTCTGCTATCATATGGAAGGTGTAATCTGATCCCTATGTTCTGACCACAAGACTGACCAGTGCAGAGAGATTAATGGGCCCCTGCTGATAGAAATAAGTGATATAAATTACTAGCATAATACACACTAAACTGTGGAGAGAGGCTTTGAAAACTGGGTAAAATCCAGAAAGTCGGTATAAACTGTAGAACTGAATACTGTCTTAGACAAATAACAGTTATTCACAAGAGAAATCTTATGACATCATATTAAGCTATACTTTTAGCTTAAAACTTTTTTAACATCATATGATTTTTTTTTCAATATGTCCATCTTTGTTCTGAAAAACACAAAGACACGTTTAAAGGGTCAATATGAAATGTGTTTATCGAGAAACTAGATGCGGCTTGGACTTAGAGATAGGGACGTTGGTCTTAGCACGCGATGCATATGCTCATAGAGTATAGGTAGTCGTGTCCGGGCTGTAACGTTGTCGTGTACTGACGGATTTTAAAATAACTTGGCATTATATCATTCTATAATGATCAAACTGTGACATAGAGATTTGTGGTAGGGACTTGGATAAAATCTTACCCGATGTTCTGCATTAGCTCAGATTTCGAGAGCTGGGCCATAAATTCACAGTGGTCAGTTAGCTTGTCATTGATAATGAGATAACATGCTGGGCAGCAAAACCAAGAAATTCTGTGAAAGTGACCAAGATTCCTAAGACTTTGTTCTAGAATCTATAATTTAGCATTGCTACAGTTTTAAAATAAATTATTACGTTACAACCGTAATTATACAGAACAGAATAGACCCGAACAGAACTTGATAATATATTAATACAGTAACACCTCAGTTATAAGACCACCTTTAGGACTCTTGAAAACTGATCTTCTTATTGAGGTGGTCTTAATAACGAGGTTGAATAAAGAGCAAAACGTGAAAATGGACTTAAAAATTGTGTTCTTAATTTTCATGTGGTCTTATTATTGAAGTGATCTTTAACTGAAGTTTTACTGTATTTAGATTTAAGTATAACACCTATCATCCGATGTATACAACTTACAAAATACAGTACTTACAGTCGGATCTACCAAGCTAGTCTTATAGAAGGTTGTAATGTGGTGAACTAGTTAATTGATGCTCAGGTAAGATGCCAACTTCTGACACCCACACCATGATACGGCTGCAGGTTAAACGGTATTTGTAAGTCAATGACGTATGCATTATGTCAGGAATGAACTGATAACAAAGTTAACATTCGGAGTTTTGTAAACAATCATCGCGGAAGATAAGAAAAATATTTGAAAATAGAGATTTGCTGCGTTCTTTTATCTGTTTTGTTAAAACAACTCATCTACTTCCCTACCGTACAAAAATCGGTATATCATAGAAATGGTGTTACCGAAAGGAATAACATAAACAAATACTAAAATAGAATCAGTTCAGCGAATAAAAGACTGAATGCTTATTGTTTCAAAATTCCCTTACATTCTAGAGATGATTATCTAAATCATATAGACCAGTAATAGCAGTGATTGATACTGATGGAAATGTAACTCTTCTGACTGTTCAGGGAAACATGTCTGAATCCATGAATGCCATTTTTTAAAAATCAAACATAAAAAGCTATATTAAAGATTTGAACTTTGGCCATAATTAGATAACATGCTATGGACGAATCAAGGATAGCGGGGGAATCAATGACTTTTTATTATGGTCCTAGTTTAGGCAGAGAATTGTTATCATTTCGATTTTTTGTATTGCATCATGTTCAACATGGCGTGCGGTTGCGATACATTTAAGCAAACCTGAATGGAAATGCAATGAAATCATCCGGTACCTAGCAAGGCACATAATGAAATGTATTCACCATACTTAACTGTATTTTGATATAGTCAAGACATAGCTAACAACATAGTGAGTAACCTGGCTCCTATAAGGCTCATTGTTTATTACATGTAGTTGGTAATGTAAATTATGTAATTTCAAAATATATGCACCCTACATGAATATGATACTGCATGCAGGCTTCTCTTACAAGCATTGACATCGTACGTTTTTGATTATTGCCTTTTTTTGTTACAGTTTATTACAACCTTGCTGAACGAAGCATTTATAACTCTCCGGTAGTTAATATATTTCAACATTGGGAATTTACTTCAAAGGTTGTGGTGTATGATTTTGTCCGTTCATCCTCAAGGCCAAGATCACCGTTTTTTTGACTACCGACATTAAATATGATGGTGTTAATTAATATACTAATATATTGCAGGGGCGTAGATTCGAAAAAATAAAATGGCCAAATATTTCCATGAAACAATTCAGTTATAAACCGGCCACACAATGATAGTTTTATCGTTAACCTCTTTAGAGTGACATTGACCTTTGAGCTGAGGGGGCGGGGGGGGGGGGGGGGGGGTTCACCATGACATGTCTTGTTATGGTAAATAAATGGTCCTGTTATTAGAAAATGTCCAGATAAAAAGCATACTTTATGCGCCAAGTCCATTGATCTCTAAATGTATAACTGAACTTTTGAGCTAGGGGAAACAGTATAAATGACAGGGGTTCCACTAGGTGCTGAATCTGTGTCATTTTGTCAATTTTTGACCGGACTGTATTATTTATAGCCAAAATACCTATACTTTAGAGAAAAATTGACCCTTCAGCCAGGATCCTTAGGCCCAAACTGTGATTTTTTGGGAATTCCAGGATTTAAACAGTCAACTCCAGAGTCAAATGTAATCCTTGTGAAGATACGATGGATATTGTGCCATTTTATTCGTACATCTTCCATGCATAACTTGATTATACCACTAGATGGCCTGACAAACGGACGGACAAACAGCTTGCATACCGGTTTTCATCCAGCATAGGTCGACCGGCAGATATTTGCATAAGCATGGAAGAAGAACGCAACATAAGTAGTATACAGCAAAACCTCAATAACAAGACCATCCTTATGAGCCTTCAAAACTGGTCTTCTTATCGAGGTGGTCTTAATATTGAGGTTGAAAATGGACCTCGAAAAATGTGTTCTCATTGTTGATGTGGTCTTATTATTGAGGTGGGCGTTAAGTAAGGTTTTACTGTATATGTAAGAGATATTTTGTCTTAATTACGACGATAACAATTCCAATTGACATGTTTGTTTGCGTAAAGACAGGCGTGCCAATTTGGTAATCATCGAGCATAACAACTAGAATGTTTACAGCTATTAGAACAGAATCTTGAATGATGTATGCAGTATTTCAAAAAGACGAGAAAAATCCTGTATATCTAACTGGCTGTATCTAGATTTTGATGACTTTTCTGCCGTTTCAGCAGCATTATTTTAACCTATTTGTCACATGCAATTTGTGAAGTTATGCCATTCAGTACATTTGCCAGTTTCACTAATTGTCACTAATTAAGATGTACTTCGATGTAAATGGGCAGAAAATTTCATTAGCACATGCGTGCAATTATCTAATTTTCGTAAATTACACATGGTTCCGATTACAAACATTTGCAAACATTCATTTATTCAGATCTACAGATATACAAGAAAGTAAATACACATTTCTCTTTCGATAATTTTGCAATACAAGTATCGACTTTTGTACACAAATATACTAAGCAAAAAAGAAACGTGCCATCTTATCGTAATAATTAATTTGTTTCTAGATAAGACAGTCAATAGCAAATAGACTACAAGATAATATATAAGAAATATATTTAAAAAATACTATGCTCATTTTTTGGGTTATTTTTACCTTCACAAACATGGAAAACTATTTCATATACATGTAGTTAAAACATCAATTTAATACGCATTATCAAAGGACGCACTAACGATGTATTCCTCTGTATTTGTCGAAAAAACAAGTTGGTAATATCTATAAATTAAAAAAAAAACTTCCAGTTTTTATTTACAAGCAGAGATTTTTACGTTTTTTAAGTTTTTTTCAAGCGTGACAAAATAAAAGTTTTTTTCGATTTGGTTTTACATTGCAATTGTGAACGATTTTAACATCCATGAATAACATGCACAATAAATATGTAATGCCATTTAAAAGTGACGGGTAATGTTTGGATTTCAAATCATAGTAGCATGATAATGTACATTATATTCGCGTGTCATATCCAGCTTTGTGGATAAATATCAAGAATGATCTCCCTTGATTAGCGGCTTAGTTAAAGCCATTTTCTCTAAACTGTATTATCTCCCTTGCACGCAAAAATGTTACAGTGTACAAGTACATGAGTGTAGCCTCTATGTCAGATACGTAATCAGTCGCAACACCTTGGCAATTTCCGTACAGTTCGGAAATAGACCTCGAAGGTACGTGTTTGTATATATACCTAAAATCGCGATACGTTTTCCTACACTGTTAACTATAACCTGATCAGGGAACACAATTCAACATTATCTGAATGTTATATGCACATCGTATTTCTAATATTGAAAATATATTGAGTGTCATAATTTCCACAGAGGCTACATGCATACAATTTCTGCAGTCGTTTTAGAACTAATTCCCCCCACCACGATACTTCCGATGTCTATTTTTTAAAAAGCCGAGGTGGTCCGATTGATAAGTCACCACGAAATATTATCTTCACTGAAAAAAATTCTGGATTGTAATTGAAAAAGAAATATATTCTACAGTAGATGCCATGTGATTTGCACAGCTGTCTATCAACAGTATGACCATGAGGATTAGTTAAGTAAATAGACCGGAAGTGCGACTGACAGCGTCCGTTGTACACATGTTTTGTTTCCTGTCAAGTACAGCTGCCGCCTATCATACACACTGATAATAGATTGTGGTTTTAATTAACTCTGACCTTGCACTTTAAATTCATACTTCAAAATGAAATGCACGTGCTATCACACGCACGAAACCGATCCGTTCTATACGGTATGACTAATGCAAATTTGCACTCAAGGTGCAAAAAAACAACAGCAGTGACTCATTACCCTAGCTACTTGACTAGAAACATAGAACATACGCACGTTTTATCATATTAATTACTCAAATCCGGCAGGAATGTATTAATTGCAATATTTTTTGTAAATATAGATTCGAAAATGCAAGAACGTTCAAGCTGCGATCAGGCGCGTAGCTTTCAATTATGAGAAAATTGATATTACGCGTTTCGATGGACATCGACTGCACCCTGTTTGACGGCGTATGTGTGTAGGGGTCCCGGGTGCCACTCAGAAATGGATTTTTCCATTAAAATAGATTGTTACATATACTTTGAGACATAAAATGTTTTTCTTGTATTTTTAGTTACAGTCAGTTCATTATTTACTTACATACAAGGTACAAAACATCCCCTCTGCTTTTTATTGCAGACTATTTGGGTTTTTGACAGGATAATAACTAAGTGTCATAATTTGCGAGTGGCATAAAGTTCTGGCTACACGCCTGACAACATTGTAGCGCGCTGTTTCACACATTCCGACCCACAGGAGTTAGTAACAATATTCATAAGTCGGTCAGGTTACACATACTACACAGGGACCAAACCATGCACTTACAGTATCACATGTAGTAACGTGTACAACGACTCGACTTTCGGGTAGAGAGAAACAAGAAATTCAGTCACCACATTTCTACGTTTGGATTTTTGTGATCACATACATGGTGAAGTTCCATTCACCAGTTAGTCAATAAATTGTTAATATTCAAACAAAGTAATCGATGGCATCATGTCTGTAAATATTGCTAGTTATTCATTCAGTATTCAGTGTATTGATTCTAGTTACACGCTGATTGCGACATGTTGTCGAGCAAGTTCGATAGTTCGGTCTGTAGTTTATCCAGTATCGTCTGGATATGCCTCATTCCTAAGATTCATTCATTGATAATACGGCGATTCCTACCATTGTTGAAACATTGCGGTTTGGTTATGGTTAGTAAAAATGTGTTGGTGAAGTAGCAATTGAAATCAGAACGGGAACGCCTGATAAAATCTACGGTAGAAATTCCTTTTCCAAAACAGCAGACGATGTTAGAACACAGTGACATTTACAACAACGATTCGTTATATTCTCCAAGGAAACATAAATGAGCTAATATCACTCTACTGACGTTTTAAGTCTGATTATCTGATCAGACAAGTCGTATCCTCAAGGCTGATTGATAAATATTTAACCAGGGAGTAAGCTAGTTATATACTTTGAATACATGTACATACGTCGAGGCATTCGTTTTGTCCTAGGGAATACACGGGACTTAAGCCAGAATATGATTCCCGACAGGTGGGAATTTGACACGTCGAATGATTCCGGGTTCCGGGAAATATACTTTGATACGATTTTAATAGTTCCCGGAAGTGGGGAAGTAGCATCTCTCACTGTGGGGATTTAGACAAAATGTTTGGCTCCAGGGTCGGGATTTAGACCCCGAATAAGATACATTGTCTATTTCATCCGGGTCAGTCCCCAGGAGTAAAATATTGATAGGGGCATTATGACGTCATTTCAACGTTAGAATAACTGAAGCAATTCCATTCGGACCACTCGGTCATTACCATGCAATAAAAGTAATACGATAAACTGACATGGATGGTTCAATAAATCAGGACCGTGATTATAGGCAAGTTCCAGGGAACCTACGGTATATGGAATGATCGATACTATATCGGGACAAGTAGGACGCGAGGGAAGGAAATATGCATGCTTACAATTCTGTTTGGAAAATTGTAGTGTGCGCTTGAGGTATTTTGATACCTTGAGTGTAAAATGCTGACCAAAATAATAGCGTTAGTTAATGTGCTACTATGAATCAATTCTGTCTTTGCGATGAAACGATTTGTCAATGAAAACACAGTCAAAGCATTAGTTCATAGGACGCACATTGTATATATTAACAAAGCATTATATATCGCACCATTTCATACCCAGATACACGACATTAAACTAGAGCATATAGTGGTTTATACGTCACAGTGAATACCAACACAATACGAGCAACATACCGAGTCTTATATCCATAAGCACATACAACGTTTCCACAGAACAACACATAAAACCGTCTGAAAATAAGTATATACGACAGTTTATCAGTATACGTCGAGCATCAGAAAGTATTTAATGTACAGAACCCCTCACATTTGATCATTCTATACGATCAAACACCAATAGGATTCTGCGAGTGTTACGTAGGTGTCTGCATATCATGATTTATCGTGACTAATAATACAGAAATGAATAATAATCTTGGGGAGAAAAACATTTCATCTTGTTATGAAGTAACGGTTATATTTACCTTTAGTTTTAAGTCCTGTTTTAATAATATCCGCACCGAGTTCTAAACTCCATTCACGCCGGTCGAGTTCAGTTTAACTCGCGAGTCTATAAACACTGCCAATATGTTGCAGCATATCTGAATAAATATCCGTTATATGATTCATAAATTCTGTGAGGGTTTGTTAATCATGTTGGGATGAAAAAACGATAAAACTAGGCAACAAGGTTGCTGCTCTCAAAATATCACCGTGTCAGATCATAGAAATACGTGGTTCTGGGGGAGAAATTGGCGGGATACGGGAAATGTAAGCCATGCAGATTGATCGCTATTGCAGATAAAGTGACTCTTGTAAATTCAGCTGATAATGTAATTAAGTAATTAACCCTCATTTGTAGACACTTCGCGTAATAGGCGTTAGCTGGATTATGGTATTTTAAATCGGCTTTTTAGCGTGCGTGAGACGGGTCACTGTACAATCGTATACACAACTGTTGGTCACCAGCAATCAATGTGAATGCGATATCTAGTCACGGTATAAGTGTACAATATATATTCAGTACATTTAAAAACGCAAAATGTAAGATTTCTTAAATATCATGAAGTTACCCTGGGATGCGAAATAACGGAACATAGTATTTCATTTTACGCAATGATGAACGCTAAATTTTCTTTCAATCAACGTATATTTTCATAGCAAAATGAATTTTAAAACACACTTAAATAATATTTAAAAACATATCACAGGTACAAAAATCACTCAAATGTGCGGAGAATATATTTTCAAAAAATAAAGCATTTTAAAGAAGATATACATCGTGACAATAATCTTTGTGGATAACCGTTCATGATTTCATTTTCTATTACATTCTATCGAAATAGTCAAGTCCGTAATGTTACGATTTCTGATGACGGGTTTGAGTCGGGCACCAGACGAATTTTGAATAGCACTGCGCGGCTGCGCGTTCTGTCCACATTTACGACCAAGAACGCTACGATATCTAATTTTTCTGCACACAATAAACATAATTAATCATGTAATTATGTTTTTAAATATAGTCATTTGTGAGAAAACTGGCTGCATCATGTTGATAACAAGAATGTATACATACTTAAAACAATTCACACATAAAATAGGCATACACTCATTAACATAATTATGTATACCAAAGCGCCATAGTGCAGTCAGTTTATTCCTTACTCACTCTTCAGCAAGCGGTGACGTCAAAGGTTGAGGAGCAATAACATGTTTATTAATAATAGCGTAACCCCTATTTTAAAGGGCCATTTTTAACATATGAGACACCTACTTGTGAGCAGATTTACTTCCCGGTTGCTATCCTTTAATGTCAGGCACCAGGCAGGTAGGCGCACAGTAACCATTATTTAACTGGCTGGCCACACACCAACCGGTCATATCAGAACGGACCTCTACCGATATTCGAACCTTCGACCTCCCGCTCCCAAGGCGGATGCATTAACCACTCGACCTTGCGAGACGGTTAGCAATATTTGTCTGTATGAATGGTGGCCAAGTGGCTTCCTTAAAGTGTTCCGTAGTTGTTAAAGCCTGTGTATATGCATTAGAAAAATGCATTTACAATTACTCAGTTATTGTTAGACCGAGTGCTAATTATTTAATTAAATTATCGGTGTGAAGTTGGCAGAAGAAGCTGTAACAGCAGCAACAGTATTAACTGTTGCTATAGCTTGTAGTATTAGCAGTATTATGACTGTAACTACTATAACGTCATGTCGGTATTGTTGTACTACGCAGTCATAGCCTTTTCACGTGGTAAAGTTAATAATATTACTGCTGAAGCCACTAGCTGTAATAGATAGCTGTAATACTGCTGTTAATGCTATCACGGCCACCACTAGTTGTAATAGATAGCTGTAATACTGTTATCATGGCCACCACTAGCTGTAATACTGCTTTCACGGCCACCACCAGCTGTAATAGATAACTGTACTACTAATATAATGGCCACCACTAGCTGTAATAGATAGCTGTAATACTGCTTTCACGGCCACCACTAGCTGTAATAGATAACTGTTATACTGCTATTTCGACCACCACTAGTTGTAATAGATAGCTGTAATACTGCTGTCAATGCTATCACGGCCACTACTAGTTGTAATAGATAGCTGTAATACTCTGTTACTGCTATCACGGCCACCACTAGTTGTAATAGAAAGCTGTAATACTGCTGGTACTGTTATCATGAGAACCAATAGCTGTAATAGATAGCTGTAATACTGTTATCATGAGAGCCACTAGCTGTAATAGATAGCTGTACTATCGTTATCATGGCCAACACTAGCTGTAATAGATAGCTGTTCTATCGTTATCATGGCCACCACTAGCTGTAATACTGCTACTGCTATCACGGCCACCACTAGCTGTAATAAATAGCTGTAATACTGCTATCACGACCACCACTAGCTGTAATACTGCTATCACAGCCACATCTAGCTGTTATACTGCTGTTACTGCTATCACGGCCACAACTAGCTGTACTAAACAGCTGTAATACTACTGTTCCTGCTATCACAGCCACAACTAGCTGTAATAAACAGCTGTAATACTGCAGTTACTATTATCACGACCACCACTAGCTGTAATATTGCTGTTACTGCTATCACGGCCACAAATAGCTGTAATACTGCTGTTACTGCTATCACAACCACCACTAGCTGTAATACTGCTGTAACTGCTATCACGGCCACCACTAGCTGTAATAGATAGCTGTTATACAGTTGTTACTGCTGTCAATTCTATAATCAAAACCCTTTTGTATAAGGCTTAGATTTGGGTTCCTAGACACGCACCAAGCGCCTGTGATATATCATTACAGACACTCGAGCTGAGAAAATGGCTGCAAAAATGAAAACAAGTAAGAGGAATTATGATTCTTTAATAAGGATTCTACTTGTAGAAGCAAATAATCTATTATGTAAATATTCATCAAACAGTTTGCTACTAAAATATAATTAACCAACAAAATTAATAACTTTATAATTATAAAGAGGCTGATAATTATGTGCTGTAAAAAAATCGACCACTCACTTTGGATCAAATCAGATAAACAAAGCATCAAGAAATTTGAAGCTAAAGTATATTGTTCAGCAGGGGCTAAAACACTATCTTCTTATTTTAACAGTTTCCAATAGAGGAAGGTACTATGTGCATCATAAGTGATAAAATGTGTACATGTACTTTCGAAAGCACTTCTTAGATTTAATGTCTGTTTTCTCTTATGCTAGCCTTTTGAACGAAATTTGTTAAAAAAAGACAGTTTTCAAATATGCTAGATATTGTATTGTTTATGCTTTCGAATACACTAGATATTGTAGTGTTTATGCTTTCGAATACACTAGATATTGTAGTGTTTATGCTTTCGAATACACTAGATATTGTAGTGTTTATGCTTTCGAATACACTAGATAATGTAGTGTTTATGCTTTCGAATACACTAGATATTGTAGTGTTTATGCTTTCGAATACACTAGATATTGTAGTGTTTATGATTCCGAATACACTAGATATTGTAGTGTTTATGATTCCGAATACACTAGATAATGTAGTGTTTATGCTTACTAATGCACTAGATATTGTAGTGTCCGCCTTTATCGGTATCCAACAACGCACACGTTTCATGACATCTGATTAAAGCGATTAAAGCCAGATGCAGCGATTATCAAAGCTGTTAATTAACAGCACTTTTATGGAAGAACTTTGGGAAAAATGACTTTTTATATAATAGCATAGGGATGAAATATCAGAGTTTGACAATAGCTTGACTAAAAACATGTAAATATGTGAAAACCTGATTACAATAATTACAAGAGAAAGTTGATGCAAGGCACGAAAGTAACCAGGAAAATGATTAGCAAACTAATTATTTGAAGGGAATATGTAGAAAAAATAAACAATAGTGACGTAATATCACTAACACAATTTTGCAAATATTGACAATGCAATTTTACCGTGTAAGAAATGCACATATACATAATTTATGTAAATAACAACAAAGGGAAAACTCATCTTTTTCTTTGGAAAAAATGTCATTAACAGCCTTTAATAAAAATACAATGCACAGAAGATGAAAATACATTAAACATTAGAAAATTGTTCTCTTCATTTTATGCTAAGGCACCTGTGTCTCAGTATTACAGATATATAAAAAATATAAAAGTCATACTAACTTCTGTAGGCATACACATACGTCTTTATATGCCTCTATTTCGGACAATAATACACAAAATAACCTCAATTGTAAGATCCTAAAGAAATGCACAATTAGATCACAGAGGTGTCCCATCATAAGCATTAAATACAATTATTACCAGCTGGTAATGAACATGTTATTCAGGGTATGCCCACATCGGCAGTAAACCACTGCATATACAGCTTCTAAAAACAGAAGCCAAGTGTTAAAGTTACGCACGCGCTCAGACTAAGAAATTGCAACATATAATTTTTGCACACGCTCATGTAAACGTTAAGCAAGGTCGAAAGAATCAAATGTATAAGTAAATAACCAATGAAGACTCGAATTTTCACAGATCACGCACCTGACGTCATTTAGTATGTGGACCGTAGGCGAATATCTTTGAAGATGCTGCCGAAACTTCGACCCATCCTGTGTTGATTATGGGGTATAAAAATCTCACAAACGTACCGTTATAGCACATTACGTCATAAATACTTTCAATTTAAATGAGGAATGTTTAAATAAGAAGTTATACGCTTATTTAGCGATGATCATGGATGTCAACGATGAATTTTTTTTCGATGCGCCGCCAATTTTTGTGTGTCAATTACGCACTGTACAGTGAGTGAAAGGGCTTGTTAATTAATATTTCAGATTTGACATGACCCATCAAATGATCTATTTTTAAAAATCATTGCAAAAATTCAACTGAGTGAAATTATAACTGCATTGTTTTCAAACCAACTCACATTAGCCAGTTAGCGAGTGCTAAATTTGATCCCTGTTACTGGACATACTTCTAATGCGAAGGGAGGTAACTGCTGTAAAAGCAGTTTCGTCGAACCGCCACAGGTTTTAGTAGATCTGTTCTTGGATTAACTAGTTTTAGATTTTACATCGAGAGAAAAAAGTTACATTTTCACAGAAATGGAAACATTGCCATCGAACATGTATGCATAATAAGTTTTTTAAACCAATTTCGCCAATCGGTTGTTATCAGTATTCTGTAAATCTTCGCATTTCAAATGGTTTAAACAGTATATATAGTGATGATATTGTTTAACTTTAAACTTCAAGAGAAACTAGTCAACAAATTCACTTTTTCAAAGTAAGCTAGCGCTATTTGGAAAATTGATAAAACATATCATCTTCGACTCTGATAATATTTCAAAATTAAGGCATTTAATTTTATTCCTAAGTGACAGAATGATCAGGATAATAATGCCAAAACACGCGTTTTAATTGAAAGACAGCATGTAAGTAGGGCTGTTTAAATTGTAAATGGAGGTCGAAGTATCGGATCCACAATAAAATTCCAAAGGCATAGGAAAGCTAATGACCTACAAGTCTCAACTTGACAAGTTTTGCAACAAAAAGAAGAAACGAAAGCACAAGCAAATAAAAACTTACTTCAAGACATCGTTGATATATTATAGAATACAAACAGCTATAATGGAACATTATTAGTATCAATTAACATGGATTCGGACTGAATTTGCTACATATATAGAATGGGAAAATATTAAAAAAATGTACATAACTAAAGATGATTGAATTTATCAGACAATCTAAATAGTAAATAAACTGGTCTAAATAGCAAACCTGTCATTTAGTATTTTGAAAATATTCACTACATTTTGACAAATAAATCTGAAACAATGAACATTTGAACAATTCAGTAGAATCATAAATGCCTAAGCTCACTACGATCAAACTCAACAGAAGACATATCCAAGCACTGGAGTAGCTTAGCTGAAATTGAAAACAAATTGTAGCTAGATCGTCAGAGATGCATTTTGGAATATATTTCGTTCCGGTAAATATGCTTACAATACATCAAAAACATACATTAAATATCTTTTTTGCAGTTTTGGCCACTTGATTTTTTTGAAAAGGGTGTAGGCCTACACGACCTATAGGAATCTATGCCCCTGCCAAGGTGTGAAATAGTACAGGGGGGTTAGCACTTTTGACCAGTACATTATATAAGTAGTATGTGTCTGAGGTAACCCACAATACAAATCAATTATTGGTAGAATATATGGATGCTCCGTGAAGTATGTACGAACACATGCATGCACATACTAATGAACAGACATATGAAGCAGCATATGTATACTCCTCCTTTAGGGAGCATAAGAAATCACATGTTTAGTGTAGTTGTATGTATGCTTTTGGGGCATTTCATCAATTCATGTATCACAAGTTTTGTTTTGTGATTATCATAAATTACCGTATTGAAACTATAAAAATACATTATGTCAAAAAGTGAAATATTAAAGGATATGAAAGCATGATGTATTAATGCTGATAAAACATGCAACGTATTGTTGAGCTGATGAGGACAAGAGGGCCATGACAACACCATGTCCCTCACCAAATCTTCATATTTTAATTTATTGCATATTTAATGGACAGCAGCTACATCGAACAATGAAAATTCACAAACTGCAGTAAAATATGCCTTCAATATTGCTAAGGTGGAATAGTTCATTTTGTAACATAATTTGGCAAATGCAGTATGAGTTAAGTATCAAATGAAATAACTTCCCTTAAAAATGCATTGTTTCAAATAATATTCATAAGGACTAATGAATAATAACGTCTCATAAATTTAAGCAACTGTGCGAATATTAGAATCAATTAAAAATCCAGCTTACAGACTACAAAGCTATCATTAAACCAGTAGTTACCTCTTTGTCAATCCGGCCGATATGCAATACGTAATCAACAACATATAGTTTCCGGTTACGCAGTATTTCGGTTGTTTGACAACAACACATACACAGAAACAATATAGCATAATAGGAAAAATACAGAAAAGCAATGATATTGTCAGTATAAATTAACTGTAAAAGTTTTAAAAGAAAAATCTGATCACAAAAGAAAATTGAAGTTTTTCTTTCGTCACGTTAAATTCGTAAGCACTGCAAACATAAAAGCAAACAGTATATACAGAAAATATACATTACAAGGTACCTCTAGTATGTAAAGCACAATTATGAGTAAGGACAACTGTGTTTAAAAACATTTGAGACATTTTAAATATACGCCTAAAACAATGTTACATTTTGTGTAATAAGAAAGCCGAAAAAAATGTCTGTTATTATCAAAAGTGAAAACCTGCTGTAACATACTCCATGTTACTCAGTACTAAATAAGACTTGCATTACATTAAAAACATTAGTCAGAAATTTTATGTAGATATAGCATAAAATGTCGCCTCTAGAGTGTCCATAAGAATTCTCTTGCTATTAAAGCTTCGTGACCTAGTTTTTGACCACACATGGACCAGTATTGACTTGCATTCATTTAGTCAAAAAGCTTCATTTAGGTCAGACTGAAAATGCAACCTCTAGTGTCCATAAGGATTTTATATAATACAACAGTTTGACCTATTTTTTTACACCAAGATTTCATTGAGGCAAGTTTTATCAGGAGTAGGTCAAAACTGTGACCATTAAGAGTGTCCACAAACAAATTGTGGACAAGAGGCCTTGACAACAGAAAGCAGCTAATAGCTAACCATGTGCACTTTGTGTTTTGGTAAGCTAAAAAAGAAAGCTCTAAAACCTCTATAGAATAAAACAGATAAATATATTTACATGTAATCTAAATATTCTAATTTCTTGAAAAAAGGCAACAGCAAAAGACATCCACATGAAATTGAACAACAACATTTTAGATGGTTAGGTCACAAACTGAAAATGCTAAACAGTCTTCAATTGGACAACACCAGGAAACAGGAAGCCATGAGAACAAAGGACTCCTTGCGACAAGCTCAGTATGTGGCAAAGGTCAGAGATAAGTGAAGGTTACACCTGACAACAAGCTCAGTATGTGACAAAGGACAGGGATAATTGGAGGTTACACCTGGCGACAAGCTCAGTATATGGCAAAGGAAAGGAATAATTGGAGGTTACACCTGACAACAAGCTCAGTATGTGGCAAAGGAAAGGAATAATTGGAGGTTACACCTGACAACAAGCTCAGTATGTGGCAAAGGAAAGGAATAATTGGAGGTTACACCTGACAACAAGCTCAGTATGTGGCAAAGGAAAGGAATAATTGAAGGTTACACCTGACAACAAGCTCAGTATGTGGCAAAGGAAAGGAATAATTGGAGGTTACACCTGACAACAAGCTCAGTATGTGGCAAAGGAAAGGAATAATTGAAGGTTACACCTGACAACAAGCTCAGTATGTGGCAAAGGAAAGGAATAATTGGAGGTTACACCTGACAACAAGCTCAGTATGTGGCAAAGGAAAGGAATAATTGAAGGTTACACCTGACAACAAGCTCAGTATGTGGCAAAGGAAAGGAATAATTGAAGGTTACACCTGACAACAAGCTCAGTATGTGGCAAAGGAAAGGAATAATTGGAGGTTACACCTGACAACAAGCTCAGTATGTGGCAAAGGAAAGGAATAATTGAAGGTTACACCTGACAACAAGCTCAGTATGTGGCAAAGGAAAGGAATAATTGGAGGTTACACCTGACAACAAGCTCAGTATGTGGCAAAGGAAAGGAATAATTGAAGGTTACACCTGACAACAAGCTCAGTATGTGGCAAAGGAAAGGAATAATTGGAGGTTACACCTGACAACAAGCTCAGTATGTGGCAAAGGAAAGGAATAATTGAAGGTTACACCTGACAACAAGCTCAGTATGTGGCAAAGGAAAGGAATAATTGGAGGTTACACCTGACAACAAGCTCAGTATGTGGCAAAGGAAAGGGATAATTGGAGGTTACACCTGGCGACAAGCTCAGTATGTGGCAAACGACAGGGATAATTGGAGGTTACAGCTTACAATTTAAAACACAAAATACGCCACTAGTTTCAATTCCACACAAATGTAAAATATGTTTAAGGCACAAGTAACAAAATGCAAAAATGATGAAATTGGAAAAACAGAAATGATTTTCTCAAAATCATAGGATGAAAAATTATTACAATAAAATATGACACAGTAGCAACATAAAATTAAAAAAAAGACATTAGAAATAACTACATGTATATAGATATGTTATATAATATGTTAATGTTCTTCACTTGTTTCCATGACTACAGTTATAATCATAATGGCAGCTTGAAACCAAAATGGTTGTCTTGAAGGGGTGGTAAAAGCAGTTGTGCCATTGTTGACATCAATTCCTGCGTTGACGGCATGATTTGAACCAAGTCGATTGCCTTTGAGTGTTTGGTACAGAAATCACAGACAGCTTCTAACATAGCTTGACATGAAGATACATCAAGCATCAATTTCTTATCTGCAAAGTTATAGCATATTAATTTTGAAATAATTTTGTTGTACATTCCATAATCAAAATAATTCCATACATTAAATCCACATTACACATGTTTAATTAACTTAACCTCCATGTGAATTATTACAGTATTATAGGCAAAACAATGAGTTGCAATGTTGTACTGCATTGCAGTGGATTTGCATTACAACATCCATTAACTCAGGATATTTGTTTAACGACAGTATCATGATGGAAATTTGTATTTGTTATATACGAAGATTAGTGACACTGTAATCTGGGAACTAAACTGCTAACTGTTTTATATTTAGCACTTGACTAACCAACTTAAATTTGTATCGCAAATTTTTCCTCGAGCAATTATATCCTCTTTTTGTGTTGCTTGTTATTATGCGTCAACTATGTGTTTTGGGAAGGTTCATCTAGTCAAATTATTAACATGATTTTATCATTTTTTTTTGTTTTTAATGTTTTTCATTTAAAGACATTAATATTTGGAAGCTTCCATGACTAAACCTGTATCAGTGACGTTGGTCATGGCGTTGAGTTTTTTCCAACAAACTGTGATGTCACAAATTAAGCGCTTTCTGGGAAAGACCCCAAGATTTAAACGAACATGAAAATGTTGACAAGTTTAAAGGAATTAATATACATAATTGTAGTTCACTTTTGCATTTTTCACTTAGTATTTTAAATGCTATGAAAGAAAAAATTGTGCATTTCACACCTTATTCACAACTGCATTCGCGCATTGTCCTTTAAACAATTGAATAAACAATTAGGCATGATAAATGCGACCAGGTAAATTACTCGTCGACAGTTATAAAACGTTGGAGCGCGAGTCTCAAATGTAAATGGATTACACAGCATAACAATCAGAACCAAATTCATGTAACGTCGTTGCTAAGCGACTTACGTTGCTTGATGTCACTGAGTTTTTACATTACGATGTCCCGAGAAGAAATATGCGAGATGTAATTATCTTTACTTGAAGGATCGGTCCTTAGATCAGGAGAATCAGAGGTCCATCAGACAGTTAGAGGAGTGTATCTTCCTTTACTTATCGTTTTCGGACAGAAATGAGCAAACAACTGTTATTTTTTCAATGGTGCCAATATTTCGCTGAACAAGATGTATTTTATAACCAAAATTGATTTCAGAAAAAAACATTTGAAGCTCATTGATTTAAGCTTTAAACATTAAACAGTCCCTAAAAGCCATGTTCATAAATAATTGAACGTAAGAGTAAAACATTTTCGGCGTCTGAAACCAATGCAAGGCCATTTATGATATGAAAAGAATGTATACAATAAAACATCGCTAAAAGACCACCTCAATATTGAAACCAGTTTTCAAGGGTCCCAAAGGTAGTCTCATTATTGAAGTTTAACTGTATGTAAATTGAAACTATATTTATTGGAGTAACAAGACCATACCTGCATTTTCTATTGTTGGTAAAGCTATACTAGAAATCTTCCAAGACTTCGTCTGCTGTAAAATACACTGCACAGTCTCATATGTTTCTTTAAAATATTCTTCTGTACTACCTTGGCATGTTGGTACTGGAACATGTAGTACATGAAGAGGACCATCTGTGGTAAACTTAATCCTTTTTTCCAAACTAAGTTTCTGGACTTTTTGCTCTTGTACCATATCCGTTCTAAATTCGACACGTGCCTTCACCTCGGGAATATTTCTAACATCATTCACAATGTGTATCTGTGTATTTGCTGATCTTAACTTTACCTTCAAAGATGTTGACACCATGGCTGCTTGATCAGATTTTGATGATGTTGCAGCAGCAAGGACCTCAACAAATTTCTTCACCTTATTATGCTCAAGAGCAACAAACTTGATTTCTTTCAGATTTTTGAAATTCCTATTATCTATAGCTCTGAAGCACTCCTGAGCACATAACCCAACCTCTAATTGCAACTGTCCTGCAATTTAACACAGAATTTATGTAAGTAGGTACCAACTAATGTTAACAGGGGAAATTATGCCAGGAAAACAACACACACCAGGTAAACATTAGTTTCATACACTGAACAGAAACAAAAAAGGGTTAAAGGTACTACTTGGAAGTATATTTTTCTGTCTATGAATATTTCAAAGAAAATAATTTTTTTTATAAGAGCCGTATACATTCTCAATTTCTCATAATTTCACAATGCAATTTTTACATGTGTAGTTTAGTATTATTATACAAACAATTAAAAAGTAGATAAATTTTTCTTTTTTGTTTCTTAAAACTTGTTCATTTCACACTAATTGTGAAACATGTCATCACAACTTGTATCAATCACTCTCAATGACAGCTTCCTGGGTTACTAACTGTTACTCACATCATTTTACTTATATTTTTCAACCGCAAGGTACCAGTTCAAATGATCACATCACAGATCATATTCAAAAGACAATACTTTTCGATGAAATAAAATATCAGATTTCGTACAAAATAAAGATATCAATGTCAACATCATTTGAGCGCACCTAGGTCATGCTTGTTTTGTTGCGACATCATGCACATAAGTTGTTATTTCACTAGCCAATTATCAAAATATTTACATGGATGTTATTACCACTCTACACCATATGCTATGCTATAAGTATGTATTACACAAGGAGTCTATCACTTTTTACATGTAATATATACTAACTCATGACAATCTCATTGGAATTGCGCCTTCCAATGAAAAGGACTTGGTTCGACAAGTTCTATTTCTGTCTAATTTTAAACTAAAGATTGATCTGAGTATTCATTCATAAACACTAATGGTATGAACAAAATTAATATAGCTATAAACATTTTAGGTCAAAGGTCATACATACATGTACAATATAGGGCTTATTTTCCTCTGAATGTTTTAAATTCCCAATAAATCTGAAGAAAAAGTGTTGGTTCAATTAAGCCAAAAATTTACAAAGTTGCAGGCTTTTCTCTCACAGGCAGTTTATAGTCACTACATCCTTTAATTATATTTTTAAAATTTTGCTGTAATTTGTAGACTTTTTCCCCAATTTCTAAGACTAACGCGCAAAAAAATAAGAAAAAATGTTGGTCATCGTCCCAAAATAGCCAAAAGTACAATTTTACAATTTAGGTGAATTTTCATCATCATAGCTGTGTTATCCACTTTGGGACAAACATACATAAACGTGTACTGTACCTGTTCTCAACATGGGTAAAGCTATTGAGGAGTACCCATGCTCCTCCGCAACAGTAAAACAATTACTAATGGATTCCCGTACTTCCATAAGGTAAGTCAAGTCTACACCTTTTGTTCTGTTACTTGGAAAAGAGTTGACATTCAAGACTCCTTTGCATTTCAGATTGGATTCTTCGCCCAATTCAACATGCTTACATTCACTAACTTTCAACTGTCCATTCTTGCAAACATCTTTGTAATGTTGTCCAGCCTTTGCTGCTATATGCTTTGCAACGCCATTTTTGTAATTCATATCCAAATTGACTGATGACACAATACAGTCCACATCACAGTTTGTAATGTCAATGATTACAACAGCTATATGCACACTTCTGTATTTGAAACAGGCTTCAGTGGTTTCAAAATCAAATTTAGGATTAGTCTTAACTTTCTCCGACATTTGCTGTGTTCTCCAGGCATGAATGGTTTTACGAATTTCAGACTCATTTTCAGGAGGACAAGCTATTAAAAATCCATTGTCAATGATTTGCATGCCTTTCACCTCCTTTGCAAATCTCTCAATTCCTTCAAAATGCATCTGTTGAATTGTTTCAGCTTCATGCATTAGCATCGGAACAAAAAATTCATGCTGAGGCTTTTGAACAGTCTTAAAATGTTGATCTTCCAACGCAAATGGATCTAACTCAGTAAAACCATTTTCAAGATAGCACTCAAATACAATAATCTTGTCCAATTTTCCTCTAACAAAGATTTTTGGGAAACCATTTAACTCCACTTGTACTTGATATGTGCTTTCAACCCATTTTGTCCACTTTTCATAATCACTTCGTTCAACCGACGTCAAATATTGAACCAGACCTGGGTTTAATTCTGCAGTAACCTCATCATCAATCTATAAAAAGAACAAGAAGATTTGTCTCAATTTCTGTAGAGCACTGAAACAGATAAATTAAAAATCTTTGCATGACAAACAGTTGAAGTAATATCAAAAGTCACCATCAGTCTGCCGAAGGGTGTGTTCTTCTCGCATGTCGTGTTTAATGACTGAGAATGACAATAAAATGTACACATTGCCCACAAAATGAATTTGACAAGCGGAGAATACAGCAATGAAATTAGTACAATGGCTGCAAGGATCATATGCTTTTAGTCTTCACCAAGAGAGCATCAATGGCAATCAATAAGTCAAAGGTGTTACATACACGAGGAAGATCTGGGTCAAGCTAAGTATTCAATTTTTCCTTATTTCAACACAACTAGCTGTTTTTGAAGCATAATGTTCCCCAATCTGAAACTGTGTCATAGGGCAAACAGGAGATACAGGAAATGAACCAGGCTAACATTAAAATATAAATATGTCCTATACATGTAATCTCGACATTGAATGAAACATCTCAAATGTATGAGCAGCATTTTGTTTTAGAGAGTTGGAGTACTTGTCCGGATTAATATAATATTGTTCAAGGGGTTTAAAAGATATGGAGAAGACATGACATTCTATTTGTCTTGATTTCAAGAGTTCAACTTAACTATTATTTAACATAAACTGGGTTTCAAATGTCATCTCATGAACATGAAAATTTGGGCTGAGTAATTTGAAAATCTTTCAATTGGGTTTAAAGCTACAGTCAGAGAGGACACACTTTTAAGTCAAACAGTAGGGATGTCACGATATGCCAATATATCGTTATATTGCAATATGCAGTCTAACTGTATTGTACCACAATATGAAATGAAGGTACCAGTCTTACGATGCATGTTCACTGCTAGACAGTTACTAACTACTAACTTATATAAGTAAGTGAAATTAACTAGTCATGAAAATTTAATAATAGTGAAAAAAGAACGACAGTGGTTTCATAGTTATTGTTGCTTTCTAGTTATCAAAATCTCATATTTAATTAATAGTAAAAAACTGGAATGAGACTGATATCTGCTTGGTTTCAGCTTATGCATGATTATCTTTGCAACATATATGAAGAGTTTGGAGTTGAATAAATGTGTACAAGTAAAAAAAAACATGTTTAGTCATATCATAGGTTAATGAAGGATATATTGCGATACATTGCTCATGTCTTGCAATATTATCATGGTACACTTCAGATGTATCATGACAGCCCTAGCATACATTCATTTGATTTTACTGTACAACCTTAACCTTGAACAGAAGTGGCAGAAAGTTGGGGTCTACATGTCCTTGCATTGGAACAAACACTTCTGCCAAGTGATTTAAAATTATCAGATGAGTTATAATGCAGACAGAGTGGACTTGATTCTTTGAGATGGTTATTTGATACTATTTTATGACCCCGACATTGAACTAACACAAGTGAAATTTGAAATACACAATGTTTTATTATGAAAACATAGTACCAAAGGTTTAAATCACTTGAATGGAAAAAAAAACAGATGGCTCTATTTTGTGACAGACAGAGAAACAGTGTGCCAACCTCAAATGTGGCTGAGATATAATGATATGTAAATAATCTAAAGCTACTGACAAAATCGCAATTAACGTTGTCCTCTTCCTCAACCACTCCGCTATCCTCTATGTGTTGTTCACTTTTAATACTTCTATCTTTTTCATTCTGCAAATGTATTAAGAAAGTCTTTGTTTGATTTAGGTTTAACAGACGAGAAGGTAACATATACATAATGATATTACAGTCGGACCTCGTTTATTCAACAATCTTTCATACAAATGCTTTTTCTTAACTTTTTATTTCCATACAGCATAGTGAATAACATTTGTACCTATATATTAAGGAACACAACATTGTATAACCAAAAATATGCATCTTCACACGACTTAGAGATTGAAAGGGGTAGATATAGTAATACACTTAGAAGTGAACGTACATGTCAATTGTGTGAGCTGGTTGTTGAATCAGAATATCATTTTGTCTTAATATGTCCTGTTTATGAAAACTTGAGAAGGCAATTTTCACCGCCGAAATACTATGTACAGCCAACAATTCATAAGTTTAATATATTAATGAGTTGTCAGTCAGAAACACTAATTAAGAGTCTTGCGAAATATGTATATTATGCTTTTTAATTAAGAAAACGGAGAGTAATCGTGTAAATTATAATTGGGGAATATTTAACAGGTTTTAATATTTCAATACCATATAGAGGTAACATATATTCAGTCTCCAGTAGATAAATGACTCAAAAGCATAAAATGCTTATAAAATGCCTATAAAATGCTTATAAAATGCTAACACGGTATGCTATTTACTATGTATTATCTCATGCTATATATATATATTTATATAATGTACTAGTCATGTCACGGATATGTTGTTCTACATATGTTGTTGTGGGCCGGTGGCCAATATCAATAAACCTTTTGTCATTGTCATTGACTGAAGTACAAAGTTTGGCAACAACAATTTTGTTGGCTTCTATTGACTACTTTTTAAAGGATTGTTGAATATAAATTGGAAATATACATTAAATGATTATAAAAGGCTTACATGAAAATACATTACATGATTCATCCGAATACTTGGTATCATCCAAAATAAATATCAGGTCCCGATGTGTCTTTTTTAGGAACATTGAATTGAAATTGGCTATTTGAAACCATGTATTATTCGAAATAAAATTTCGGACCCGATGACTTCAAAATGAAAGAATACTGCCTGTATATAAACACATCAAATACACATGGACATATATGGTAGAGTCAGACCACCCAAATTCCATTCCTTTTTACAAAAAGACTTTCTTATAGTTTGATATTGACTTGTTTCTGAACTAAAAGTAGTACATTTTAGACATCAAAGCGAAAGTAGAGATTTTCAACAAATTCGAGAGGATTTTCTACTTTATTGTTTAGAATACAAACTGGGAATTACATCAGGTATCATTACTTAAAAAACTTTTTCATGCATGTTTTCATGTAAGAAATTGTCACATTCAACAATGACAACAAAGATTGAGTGTCCACAAGAACTTTCTATGATTGGACCTAAATTTTGACCCCATATGACCCAATATTGTGGATAACACAAAATACAAAATGTTCCATGAAATAAACATTACTCACTTCAACACCACAACCAAAATCTAATTCTTCTGTTAATTCTTCTGCTGCATCGACATAATCACTATCATCTCTACTCTGCTTTACAATAAACAATGTAGATAATGAATACACATAACAAATAGGTTACTACTTGGTAACAATGTAAAGCACGACTATTTGGTAAAAATGTGAAGCAAGACTACTTAGTAACAATGCAAAGCACGACTATTTGGTAAAAATGTGAAGCAAGACTACTTAGTAACAATGTAAAGCACGACTATTTGGTAAAAATGTGAAGCAAGACTACTCAGTAACAATGTAAAGCACGACTATTTGGTAAAAATGTGAAGCAAGACTACTTAGTAATAATGTAAGGCATGACTACTTGGTAATAATGTAAAGCACAACTATTTGGTAAAAATGTGAAGCAAGACTACTTAGTAATAATGTAAGGCATGACTACTTGGTAATAATGTAAAGCATGACTACTTGGTAATAATGTAAAGCATGACTACTTGGTAATAATGTAAAGCATGACTACTTGGTAATAATGTAAAGTATGACTACTTGGTAATAATGTAAAGCATGACTACTTGGTAATAATGTGAAGCATGACTACTGGTAATAATGTGAAGCATGACTACTTGGTAATAATATAAAGCATGACTACTTGGTAATAATGTGAAGCATGACTACTTGGTAATAATGTAAAGCATGACTACTTGGTAATAATGTGAAGCATGACTACTTGGTAATAATGTGAAGCATGACTACTGGTAATAATGTGAAGTATGACTGCTGGTAATAATGTGAAGTATGACTGCTGGTAATAATGTGAAGTATGACTGCTGGTAATAATGTAAAGTATGACTACTGGTAATAATGTGAAGCATGACTACTGGTAATAATGTAAAGTATGACTACTTGGTAATAATGTGAAGCATGACTACTGGTAATAATGTGAAGTATGACTACTTGGTAATAATGTAAAGTATGACTACTTGGTAATAATGTGAAGTATGACTACTTGGTAATAATGTGAAGTATGACTACTGGTAATAATGTGAAGTATGACTACTGGTAATAATGTGAAGCATGACTACTTGGTAATAATGTGAAGTATGACTACTGGTAATAATGTGAAGCATGACTACTTGGTAATAATGTAAAGTATGACTACTTGGTAATAATGTAAAATATGACTACTTGGTAATAATGTGAAGTATGACTACTTGGTAATAATGTGAAGCATGACTACTGGTAATAATGTGAAGCATGACTACTTGGTAATAATGTGAAGCATGACTACTGGTAATAATGTGAAGCATGACTACTGGTAATAATGTGAAGCATGACTACTGGTAATAATGTGAAGTATGACTACTTGGTAATAATGTAAAGTATGACTACTTGGTAATAATGTGAAGTATGACTACTGGTAATAATGTGAAGTATGACTACTGGTAATAATGTGAAGTATGACTACTGGTTATAATGTGAAGCATGACTACTAGGTAATAATGTAAAGTATGACTACTTGGTAATAATGTAAAGTATGACTACTTGGTAATAATGTGAAGCATGACTACTTGGTAATAATGTGAAGTATGACTACTTGGTAATAATGTGAAGCATGACTACTTGGTAATAATGTGAAGCATGACTACTTGGTAATAATGTGAAGCATGACTACTGGTAATAATGTGAAGCATGACTTCTGGTAATAATGTGAAGCATGACTACTGGTAATAATGTGAAGCATGACTACTTGGTAATAATGTGAAGCATGACTGCTGGTAATAATGTAAAGCATGACCAATTTATAATAATGTGAAGCATGACTACTTGGTAATAATGTAAAATATGACTACTTGGTAATAATGTAAAGTATGACTACTTGGTAATAATGTGAAGTATGACTACTTGGTAATAATGTGAAGCATGACTACTGGTAATAATGTGAAGCATGACTACTTGGTAATAATGTAAAGTATGACTACTTGGTAATAATGTGAAGTATGACTATTTGGTAAAAATGTGAAGCATGACTACTGGTAATAATGTGAAGCATGACTACTTGGTAATAATGTAAAGTATGACTACTTGGTAATAATGTGAAGTATGACTACTTGGTAATAATGTGAAGCATGACTACTGGTAATAATGTGAAGCATGACTACTTGGTAATAATGTGAAGTATGACTACTTGGTAATAATGTAAAGCATGACTACTTGGTAATAATGTGAAGCATGACTACTGGTAATAATGTGAAGCATGACTACTTGGTAATAATATAAAGCATGACTACTTGGTAATAATGTGAAGCATGACTACTTGGTAATAATGTGAAGCATGACTACTTGGTAATAATGTGAAGTATGACTACTTGGTAATAATGTGAAGCATGACTACTGGTAATAATGTGAAGCATGACTACTTGGTAATAATGTGAAGTATGACTACTTGGTAATAATGTGAAGCATGACTACTTGGTAATAATGTGAAGCATGACTACTTGGTAATAATGTGAAGCATGACTACTTGGTAATAATGTAAAGTATGACTACTTGGTAATAATGTAAAGCATGACTACTTGGTAATAATGTGAAGCATGACTACTGGTAATAATGTGAAGCATGACTACTTGGTAATAATGTAAAGTATGACTACTTGGTAATAATGTGAAGCATGACTACTGGTAATAATGTGAAGCATGACTGCTGGTAATAATGTAAAGTATGACTACTTGGTAATAATGTGAAGCATGACTACTGGTAATAATGTGAAGCATGACTACTGGTAATAATGTAAAGTATGACTACTTGGTAATAATGTGAAGCATGACTACTGGTAATAATGTAAAGTATGACTGCTTTATAATAATGTAAAGCATGACTGCTTTATAATAATGTAAAGTATGACCAATTTATAATAATGTAAAGCATGACTGCTTTATAATAATGTAAAGTATGACTGCTTTATAATAATGTAAAGTATGACTGCTTTATAATAATGAATAGTATGACTGCTTTATAATAATGTAAAGTATGACTGCTTTGTAATAATGTAAAGCATGACTGCTTTATAATAATGTAAAGTATGACCAATTTATAATAATGTAAAGTATGACTGCTTTATAATAATGTAAGGTATGACTGCTTTATAATAATGTAAAGTATGACTGCTTTATAATAATGTAAAGTATGACTGCTTTATAATAATGTAAAGTATGACTGCTATAATAATGTAAAGTATGACCAATTTATAATAATGTCAAGTATGACCAATTTATAATAACGTAAAGCATGGTTACTTTGTAATAATATAAAGCACAACTACTTTGAACTAATGTTTGATTAATTATTGAATTCTGAACGTTGGCTGCAGTAGAACTAGATATATTATCAATAAAGTTTAAAGATAAATAAGATATTAAAAGTAAAGTAACAATGAGAAAAATGGTTACAGAAAACGCATTTTAAATGAATAAATTACTTCAGAAAAAATGACAGAACATAGTTTAACAAAACATAAATTTATAAACTATGAATTTACCTCATCTAATGACAACATGTCATTTACATCCTTTATTGTACGTACACAGGCCTCAGAATCTCCAATAATGACCAAATTCTGACCATAAACAGTCGCTGGATATGATACTCTTTTCCACACATTATCAGGTTGTTCTTAAACAAAAAATAAAGTTATGTAGATTCTTATTATCAGTCGTATCAAAACGCAAAACTATCCCGAACGTGAGTGCTAGTTCATTAGACAGAGGAATATGATTTCATGATTTAAGAGAAAGAATAGGTGAGTTCTGATAGACAACTAGTTATGTCAACTGTCATATAACTTTGCTAAAATGTTTAACTATGATTGGTCTTCTCTTTGGAAACCTTAGTAGCAAAGAATATTCAAGACCCTTGCAAACAAATTGCATTCTACATAATTTACATAACACTAAGTATCAAATCTCTGACCATGGGTTTCAATGAAGAAGAAGTTTAAGCATATGATAGTATATGTAACAACATTGACAAATCAAATAATTGTAAGGACCTTTATAGAGGGTCTTAAATTCTCATCACTGGTTTCAGAGAAATGTTTTAAGTTACGCTAAAAAAAGACCATAATGGCCCTTTATCTCCCTACCTGAATACACTGCCTTTTTGGTTGAATTTAGACTAATGTGTCAATAAATTGATGTGTATGCCTAGTACATGGTCCCCGGAATAATTTGTAACTAGATCGTCGGAGATACGTTTTGGTGTACATATTAATCCAGTAAATATGCTTATAATATCATCAAAAACACACATTAAATATCTTATAGTAATTTTGGCCATTTCACTATTTTTCGATTTTTGGGCCTACACAGCCTCCATGAATCTATGCCCTGTAAATTGAACACAGCCACGCCCCTGGCAGCCATGTTTTTTGACAAGAAGATTTTCAAAGATTACACTTTTAAAATCTATTTTTAGCTCCTGTGACCTACTTATGCAACAGACCAGAATCATTTATATAACTTCGAAAGAGGACCGCCTAAATATCATACGTGTGAAGTTTGGGCAAAATCCATTGAGTGGTTTAGGAGGAGATGTCATTTATAGTTTCCGCTATATACATATAGGGAACAAGGCTCATAGCTGCAATGTTTTTTGGCATAACTTTATAATTAATACAATCTTGAAAGAGGATTACTGCACAATACATGTACAACCCAACAAATATCAAAGCTATACACCATTATTACTGACCAAATTTTTGTTCTTTTTCGCATTTCTGTCTTATGTTTTAGTTTTGTTTCATATTCCATGCAAACCATCTTACCTATTTACACATACTTTGATATTATAAAACTGTCTAGTTACAAAACGGAAACTTGTATGCAACGAGTTGCCAGCTTGGCTACAGAGATGAGTGGTACCGTCCCACAGCACTTTTGTGCTTTGAGTATACATTGCAATTACATTCTATGATCGCTAGACTTTCTATACAATTGACTATTTAATCAGTATCAAAGTTACTGTGACCAATGACCTACTAACTTCTGCACTGACAAGGTTCTTCTGCTGAACATCATTAATAATCCCATGTATATTTAAGTGCTACAAGTCCTAGCGATCACCCAGTATTAACCAGGAGCTGATTTCAGGCTCAGGCCATTTTAACCTTGACATCAGGACATCGTGACCTTGACCTCTAACCTACTTACCCCTGACAATCGTCCTTGACAATTGATCACATAGACTACAATACTCTTCAGTTATTGATTGGAAACTAAACTAAATTGATTACCAACATATATTCTTACTGACTGTAAGACTGACTGACATAAGCAATACAATATTATACTCCTCTTTTAAAAGAAGAGGGGCCACAAATACATAATAACCTAGGCAGTGTAAGAGATTAAGAAATAAAACATGTTGAGACATAGCATAGCACTTACTTCCCCAAAGAGATTGAAATAAAGAAGAAGTGGCCTCTCCATATAACACCTCTGGACTGAATGTAAATGCATTGCTGACAGTTATCACTACACTTTTCAGATATTTGTAGATCTGCAGCGGATACTGCTCGGTACTAAATTTATGTACTGTTTTGTCCACTATTCCAGATATTATCTTTATTTGATCAGATTCAGAAAAGCGAATTCCTGAAATATTCAAATTGCTGCATTATATAAGAATAAATACATAATAACCACATTATAAAATATTTTTGTGTTGCCACTCTACTGTTCTTGCTGCCTTATGTATTTAATATTGGACAATGCTGCTGAACAGCTTGCAACCCATCTCTGATACCCAAAATCATCCACGGCAATTTTTCCTAATTATTACATATTTCTTTACTGACTGAATCTATGTCGTTTCGATGTTTGTCAACAGTTTTTCAGTTACATACCGCAGTCAGTTGCCCTAACAAGTGTTCCTCGGGTACAAACAAGTACTAAACTGCCCCCTCACAAGCAAGTGACAAATTATTCATGTAAATCAGAGTTTAGAGGTGGAGGACAAATGACTGGATACATTTATCTTCTGACAAATTGTCACAAAACTTCAGATGCACAACTGCATATGCTGCTTAACACTTCTCATAAGTTTCATGACTCCGGCTCATATATCTCAACAGCGGTGACACAAGCTTCAATTCTTTATATGCAATTATTAAGTAAGTCAAGGGCAACTCCATTCTACATGAAGAAGTCCCAAGCTATACCCCAAGTTAACACCTTCACATGCTGGTTAACATTCCTGTAAAGTAACATGACTCTGGCTGTATGCACGACACAAGATTGCATGCTCTTTATGGCATATTTTCACAAAGTCTCAGCACTTACTGGGTACAGCCACACACAAAATTCCAGGGACATTACATCACATGCTGGTTAACATTTCTGTAAGTTTTTGTGACTGTGCCTCATACACCTTTGGATACATGATCGACACAAGATTTTGTGACGGATGTAAGGACAGACGGACATATGGACAGATCAGGGCAAATCTATATGACCCCTCCTTTCAGAGTGGAGTGCATAAAAATGAAACAAAGGCATCATAAGTTCAGGTAACTTCCTTATCTACCAAAATACCTTATCAACAGGTGTATCCGAAAGAATGAAGTCGTACAATAAAAAGACTGTCACTGGTCTTCGTTCGGATGTGGTCTATCTATCAATTGCTGATTCAATTTAAGTCACAATCTTGTTAAGATTTGGATTTTCAAATTAATATGTAAAATCATTGCAATTCTATCCCCTACAAAATCAGAATGAGCTAAAAATACATACCTGAGTCTGAAGAAACAAGAATGCTGGTTATTCTCTTCTTCTCACAATAGCGAACAACATTTTCAATAGTGGACAGCAATTCATCTTTAGATTTACCACATGGAACTGTCAACTTTCTTAATGTGCCCATACTATAGCCTGCATCATCTACAATACCACCAGTAACAATACGCAGGTCAGACAGTAGGAAACGTACAACCTTGTAGAAACCCTGATCTTCCTAGTCAATGTATACTTGTGCTTGGAAATCCGAGGAGGAGCAATATTTCAAAAACAGAATCGGGTGCTAGACTATAGAATCTGGGACAAAGGGAGAGAACTCTAGAAGGGATAAAGGGAGAGAATTTGTGACAATATCCTGTGGCTAGACCTATATTTGGTGCACCGATGTCTGATACAGGCATGATAATATCACAAATTTAAGAATAACAAACTAGGGGCTCATAAGGGGCTGATGTCTACTGACTACATAGTGCACATGGACCTTTGATAAGAATTGTTCTAAACAAGATGATATTCAAAGTTAGTTCAAATGTAACTATATAGAAAACATGTAACGCCCACAGTGGGGCCAGTTTTGATGCCAGGGATATAATTCAAACAATCTTTGGTAGGAGACCACTAAACGTTACATATCAAATGTCAGAGCCCTGTGCTATGCAGTTTCGTATAATATTTTTGAAGATTTCCCTACATAAATCTATTGGTATTGGACGAATAAACAATTAATGTTATATATGGAATATGAAAGCTCACAGTCTTATGGTTCAGCAATTGTGTCAATAAGAACCACGGGTTTAAAAACGAAAGAAGAGAATTTGACAAATCACTATGTTCCACCTTGTTTGAAGGGTGGGGTGAAGGGTGAGCAAACTCCTCAAGAAGATGATGGGCTCATAATATCAATAGTGTTAACTGCAGCTACTGTTTTAAGTATCATCAATGATACACATATGCAAAAGCAATATGACCTCTCTTCTTCGAAGGGGGGGGGGGGCATAAAAGAACATGAATATAAGATTCTATTTAGCACATAACAGCAGAGCTTCATCAATTCATCTTTAGATATACTACATGGAACTGTCAACTCTCTTAATGCGACCTTAATATGGCCTATATCAACTACAATACCAAAAGTAACAATAGGCAGGTCAGACAGAAGGAAATGTACAACCTTGTAGAAATCCTGATCTTCCTTGTCAATAGATACTTATGCTGGAAATCAGACGCAGAGCAACATTTCAATAACACAAACCGGGGCTAGACTATAGATGGGACAAAGGGAGAGGGCTGTAAAATGGATAAAGGGAGAGAACTTTGGATAATCTCATGTGGCTAGACCTATGTTCACTAATTGTCTGATACAAGCACAACAATATCACAGAATAATAAACAAAAGGCCCATGAGGGGCTGATACTGGCTACATTGTGCACATGGAGCTTTGATACAAATGGTTTTGGACAAGATAATATTTGAAGTTATTCCAAATGTAACTCTATAGAAAACAAATGACACCAAAAAGGTGGGCCAGTTTTGATGCCAGGGATATAATTCAAGCAATCTTGGTAGACCACTAAACGATACATACCAAATATCAGAGCCCTTCTTGCACAGTTTCTGAGAAGATTTTTGAAGATTTCCCTTCATAAATCTACAGAAAACAACACTGGTAGAGGACCACTAAATAATTCATGTTATATATGGAATGTGAAAGCAAGTGTCAATAAGAATCACTGGTTTAAAAAGAAAGTAGGAAGTAGGGATTTCGACAAATTGGCTGGACTGACCGACCAACATGTGTAAAGCACTTTGTCCCACCTTGTTTGAAGGGTGGGGTGAAGGGTCAGTTGGGGGTACATGAATATACTCCACACTCCAACATAAGCTAGAATACCAAAATTCGGACATATAAAATTCCAATAGCAGACTGAGCGTCATGAAATTGAATATTTGAATACTTTCGAATTTGCGAACCAAATATACTGATTTTAGTAATATTCCCATCCCTTGCATACAGTATAACCTTGTTATATTGAGGAGTGATCAGGTCACCAAACTGCTCAAGATGACAATGGGTTCAGCATATCAATAGTGACAACAGCAGCAGTTGCTGCTGTTTATAAGCATCCCTGCATCAATGATACAAACCCGCTTTAGTTCAGTTTCTGTTATTGACTGAAGTTACATACAATACACATTACACGTTTGAGAAGGGTAGGTCAAGGCGTTCTCGAGTTATGTTCCTGAAACATTTCATGTACAATGGACCCTTTGACCTTTAACCCAGTTACCCAAATATCATCAGGGTTCCTCTACTACTCACAATCCATGTGTGGACCAAGTTCGACTGACCGACATATGAAAAGCAATATGATCTTTCTTCTTTGAAGGGGGGGGGGGCATAAAAAGAACATGAATATAAGATTCTATTTAGCACATAACAGCAGATTTTCATCAAAATATTACCATAAGTTTAGCAGTACATACTGTGAAAGATGCACATAAGTTAGAAATGAAATACAATTAACTATGTTAACTGCACATATGTTAATAGATTCAATAATTGCATGATGAACAAACCTTGATATGTATCTATCTGTACAAGCACATATTCTCCGCCTATCAAAGATGACTCATCGCCTTTCCTTACTACTTTGTAGGCAACATTACCACTTCCTGCACTGAGACAAGGAATCTCTAAAATGGAAAGATCAATCAAGATGCAATTGACTCTAGTAGGGTATACTATTTTAGGTAATTTCTATAATTAAAGGCGATAACTCCGGAGCGACTCGAGTGATATGGCTGGTTATCAAACTTGTCTGAGATATTATGCCCATACACATTCTGACCAAATTTGATGATGATTGGACAAATGCTTCTAAAGTTATTGATCGTACAGTTTACTGGACGTCGCCAAACCGCCCGTACGCCACAGGTGAAACTATAATACTATCCATTCCTAGCATGTAACAACAAAAAGGAGCAGCTATGCCATTGACTCTGAAAACATCACACCCTCTTTTAGCTCCAACAAGAACTATATATGTGACCATCAATACGGCACAGGTGGCGCAATTGTATTGTCTTAGCTTATAAAATAGTTTGGATATAGTAAACAGAGGTTGTTTTAAATGAGGCCATAATTAAAAAAGTCTTTGTTTGCCCTTTACCGACCCTAGATTTTAGAGGTGGGTAGGTAGGTAGGAAAAATATTTTATTTTATTGTGGAAATTTTAATATGATTTAGTCGAAATGTATTGTTCGTGCGAAATGTATTGTTCGTGCGTGGTAATTTCGGCACGTGGTACATTAGGTGGGCATGTACAGTAAAATAATTGTAAATATTAAAAAAGATATGATTAAATGAAATGTGGTTGTCAAAAACATGGTTAACATAAGCTCGTATCAATTCAGAAAAAATTAATGTTGGTAAAATGAAAGCAAAATTGACACTTTTATGTGTACTTATTTTTAATACTTTATATAGCCCGTCTGTTTTAGTGAGTATGAGCATGAGGCTTCAATAATTGTTGATGAAAATATTATAAGGGCAACTATGACCATTTTTGTGTCATACTTTTTTCTAACTTGGGGTTCCAAAGTTTTTCTAGCAAGAGGAAGTTATCATAAGGCAACATCATGAAACAAAAAGAGTCATTGTTTTGTAACTAAGAAGAACAAACTGCACACATCGTAGTGTGACATAATGGTGTATAGTATAGTCGGGTTAATAACCCCCCAAAAAAAAAATCAAAAAAAAAAATCCGAATTTTGCAATAATTTTTTTTGAGTCGGCGGCCAAATCTCGGGTCGGTCGGTAAAGGGCAAACAAACCTAATTTTAATTTAGTCCTGAAATGTCAAATTATAACTCATAATTATTAATTTTAACTGCATAAGTAAAAGAGAGATTAAGGTGTTACAGGGAACGGAACATACATAATACAATGCCTCCCTACACAGACCCCTGAGAAAACAAAAGTCAACAAAACATTAGGGACTGAGGAGGTAAAAGGGTAAACACACATGAAAATAGGGGTGCAAGGAAGGTCTGGCTGACCATCAAACAACTATGAAGAATTTAGGAGGGTGACAAGGGGGAAAGGAGATGAATAGATGGAATAAAACTTGTACAAACTAACCAAAGTCAAAGTTTTGGAGGCTGGGATGAAGTTCTTGAACCAGACAGTCATGAGACCCCAAGTCACGCCTAGTTGAGTATGCTATGCTGGATTAGGGCAACAGGTCTATTGCTATAGCATATATGTATGGTAAATGGATTTTTGATGCTGGTGTATGGTATCCTTCTACTTTTTTGCTTGGGCCATTGATATGGTTATGACTTGGCTTTGGAGTTATGGGTTAACATTTTATAGGTGCAGTGCACAGTGGTACAAAGGTTTTGGGAAAAGGGCTTAGAGCACAGGGATTGGTTGTATTATCATCTATTTAACAAATGATACACTTCACATCAAAGTGCTCTGTTTTTCTTCTGATTTCTCATTAAATAATTTACCATTGTAATGTCTCATACCACAAACATTATGTTGTTCATACCGTGGTGGCAAGCAGTTCTTCAAACAAAAGCCAATCCTGAACAAATGAGTGTGCTTGGATAAATACAGGCAATGATAAGATAATTCAGTCCCCAACAATTTAAAAACAAGAGAGCCATAAATCATGGCCCTGTACTGTTCACCCTAGTATCTGAGAAACCTGGTAATATGGACTAGACATTGAACATAAGGCAAATATTCTGACTAGGTGTCTCAAAGATCAGGTAGATATGCATCCTTTAGAATGTTTTTAACTATATAATTCGACTTAACAACCTCATTTTTGACCCAATATGACTCATTATTGTTCCAAGGATGCTTCTGGAAAAGTTTGGCAACAGTCTAGCCTCCAGCATGGGATGAGATGTGATTAATATGTTTCTCTACATTTGGACTAACTGTCCAAGTATATGGACCCAACAGATGTCTTTGAGCAGTTTTTGTAGAAATAACATCCAGTACTCTTACTATGATGGACGCCATTCAGGCCACTGGTTCAATATAGGATGTCATTCCTACAGTTGATGACAGATGCCATACATTGAATGATGGGGAAACCTACCCAAGATTATATTTTGCTCAGGTGAGCATAAGAAGGAAAGTATATACTATTAAAGCATACCTTTTTGATTAAAACAATCCCCAGGTTGTCTTATGTTGAATCTTCTTTTCTCTTCCATCTTTAGTAACTGAAAAAAATGGAAATGCCATTTAGTACTTTTAAAACCAAGGCTTTCAAAGAAACAATAATTTTCACCTTGAGAGTCCCTGTCCCTCTGCCCCAGAAAAAAAGTGCCACCTTGTATATGATTTTCTATCCGATCACAAGGATCTTACAGCCAGGTTTGGTTGAAACGCATTATGAAGTTCTGCATTTATTTAAAATGAATGTTTTCATCTTAGAGGCAAGGGGTAAGGGCAAAGTTTTGTATAATATAGAATCTGTAAATAACTACATGGATAACAAAAGCTACCAGTAAATTCAAATCCATCATAGAGCTCTGGTGAGACGATTGTTCAAAGGGAACCCCTCAAAAGGATAGGACAATCATTTCCAACATTAATTTCCCTTCCCCCTACCACTATTGGCAGGTTCTAGCTTCATTTGATAGAATTCAACGGAGAAGAAGTCAGTTGAAGAAATCACAAATTTCACCTTATGAGAACCACGTTCTATGTCAACACATCTTGGTACCTCAAAAGTTCAAATTGTGCCAACTATAATTATAATAATGACAGTTGTCATGTAACTTCGTTGCTAAATACTAACCTGGAGTATAGTGTCATCATGTTTAATCACTGGAGCCGAAATGTAAATCTGTGAAATAACTTGGAAGACTGATTCTTCCTTGTATACGTCAATAGCATCAAAGAAAGCTACAGCAACGTCTCTCATTGGATATTCCAAATTTCCAATACCAAATACAGGAAAAGCCACAGACTTGCAGTAATACTGGTCTGCAAGCAGTAGGCAATCTTCAACTAGTTTTTGCAGTCTCTATAAAAAAAGTTACAGTTAATTAATAATATTTATAAAAACAAGAGCCATGATAGCCCTGAATCGCTCACCTGAGCTCCTGAAATGTTTGATATTATGGTCCTGTGTCAAAGGGTGAATCATTTCATTGAAGTAAAGACTTTCACAATGAAACACAAGGTGCACAACTATACATGCTTGTGAACATTCCTGTAAAGTTTTATGACTCATGGGTCCTATACTTTAAGAGATAGGTGCCACACAAAATTGCATGCTCTGTACGCTATATTTTCAATCAGTCAAGGGTCATAACTTTGCACTTACTGGGCGGAGTCATACATGAAACCCCAGCTGCACAACTACACATGCTGGTGAACATTCCTGTACAATTTTGTGAGTGTAGCTGTATACTGTTGGAGATATGCGCGACACAAAATTGCATGCTCTGTGTGGTATACATTCAATAAGTCAAGGGCCATAACATTGCCCTTATTGAGCTCAACCAAACATAAATCCCCAGGTGCAAAATAACACATGCTTGTGAACATACCTGTAAAGTTTCATGACTCTGGCTCATTATGTATTGGAGATAAAATGCGTGACACAAGATTGCATACTCTGTAGGCTATATTTTCACTAAGTCAAGTGCACTTACTGGGCACAGCCAAACATATAACCCCAAGTGGACAACTACACAAGCTGGTGAACATTCCTGTAAAGTTTTATGACTCTGGCTCATAGCCTTTTGGAGATATGAGTGACGCAAGATTTTGTGACTGATGGAAGTACTAACATTTATGGTTTAGGTGGTTTTTCCTCCTTTAAAAAATAGCCACTAGGCAGGTAATTTTATGTGGTTTTCATATAGAATACAGAAAAAAAATAACTTAACCCTAATTTAAGAAACCTGTTAACCCTAAAATGTTTTCCCGGACAGACAGACAGATGCCGAAGACAAAAACAATATGTGTCCCTGGGGGAGACAAAACTTGTTACAGGTGTAGTTTTGTTTCAGGCCTTCATAAATACTATTTGTATACATGTACATGGTCGAATCACTAAATCATCCATCACTAAAGCTTCGATGAGGGGACGTTTTACATTGTACTACTTGTAATAAATACTAATCCATTCAAGTTTTGGGTAGGTCGTTATCATGCCCATTAAAATTTCATTGTATAAATGTGGTGCTAAGGGATTTATGGAAGATTAGGGTGTTTTGTTTTTCAATTCAAGTGAAGATAAAGTAACAAAACATCAGTGTCTTAGAAGAATTTCTCACTGAACATTCCTTCAGGTTCATACTTCGGTTTAGACAAAATGCTTTATAATTGATGTTTTGAATTGTGCATTAATGTCCAAAAGAATACACAAAAAGCCTCAGGATTTACTCTGATAATTGCCTCTATTTTTTCAGCATAGCTTGGATAAGGCTCTATTTTCAATGTAAATCTTACTACAGTTTAGTCACTGAAAACATAACAAGATTGTAACATGAATGATTATGACAGATCTCAGGTTGCCATTAGCAATTGTTACTCCAGCACACATGACTGACAGAATTAAATCAAACAAGAGAAGTTTGTAAAACATTATGCCCCCTGGGACCTTGACCCCGTGACCGCAAAATCAATAGGGTTCCTGTGCTACCCCAGGTTTGAGAATGACAGGTGAAGGGGTTCTCAGAAACGAAAAGGTTACGGACGGACAGACCGATGTGCAAACCAGTATACCCTCTCTTCGAAGATGGGGGGGGGGCATAAATATCACTTCTGGTTACTTAAGAGACTTTTGCAGATATATTTACTCAGGCAAGGCTCACAATGCCATTGAAGGATGAGTTGTTTTCTTGATAAGGTAGGCAAGATAATTTTTCAGCCAGTTAGATTTGTGTATGTGTTATGGAATAGAGTTCCTGTTCACCATTTCTTGGTTTTGGAGAAGTGATGATTTAGCTTACACACATATTCAGAGCCCTCACATCTTGTTTAATGAGACAATACTATTGTATCCATTTAGCTGATATAATAAAAAATATATTCACCCATTTTTATAGGATATATGACCAATGAGAACTGCTTTTAACTTAGGAGATAATTAAAGGTAGCTCTTGAGCAATTCAGCAAATCAGTTCCTTATTATACTAATCAGGATATTAACACAGTACATATCAAAAGCTTATTTAAGGTCATACCTGCGTCTTCCTATCACACTTTTTCCAATGTGGTACAACAACAAATAATAAAAGTTTCACTCCCATATTTGAAAGTCTCCAAGGCCTAGCTGCGATTATATGTTTCTCTGTATTAGACTTCTTCGCGTTGTATAGTTCATCTTGTAACCCAGGGCCAGCTTTATCATTAATCAGCTTGGCAACAATCCCATATGAAAGGTTGAAGTCATCTCTAACGGACACAACAAGACACTCAGCCTAAAATATTATTTGAAAAGATACAAATTAGCAATTGCACATACGTACACTGTCGTATTGATGGTTCGTATCAATTTATGGCTAATTTTTAGCAAGAAAACGAACAATCATTTACAAACAGGTGTTAGGTCCATGGGTGTCCTACCTATTGTTGAGTAATATTAGGGAATATTCTGTAGAATGTACACAGTAAAGAAAATTTAGACATTGGTACTCACCTCTATATTTAGAAGAGATTCATCACTAATATGAACCTTTGTATCTTCTCTAGCAGTGAATATCCCTTCAAAAACAAAATACAGAATCAATAATAGAGAAACGCCCAGCAAAGACACGCCAAGCAGAGACAAAGAACTTGCCAGGTCATTATATTGTCATGAGTTAAGCATATACATGGGCAGATAAAACAATGAAAGGTCCAATGATTGTAACTTCGAACTTCAAAACACTATTCTAGGAATGGGTCATTCACTTACATTTTGAATTCTTCTGAGCAAATAAAATAGTTACACATGAGTAAATATCAAAAGTTTGATGATATAACATGATGTCTCAATACATGCCTCTTTCTCATTAAATCGAGCCTTCTCGTTAAATTCGAGACCCACAAAAATAAAGTTCTTCCCAACTGCATGCTTGCTACATTTGACCTCATTAATGTCAATATTCATAATAAATAGCCAAGTTAGCCTGTAGTCAGATATTTACACGTTTGAAGCTTGTTGTTTCACCTTTTATATTTATCATCTTACATCTGTTATTTCCTATTTTTCTTTTATTGTTGAGCATAACTTTGTCAGAAAATAACTACATCGCTAAAAACACAATGTGATGCGATGACAGATGTCATATTTATAGGAGTCAGTAAGTATTTTATATTTCGTCATGATATTGCATCATCTTTTCTCCTAATCAAAGTGTTTATAAACCAGAACGAGGCAGATTTCCCAAAGGCTTGAATTTAATGAGAAAGCTTCCAGACGATTCAGATCACTAACCATAATTTTTTACACACATGTTTCATTGCAAAACAGAAACAAATGTTGCTTCAGCCTTTGTAATGGGTTACATTAATGTTATTTTATAGTCTAAAATGAACAAGAGTGGCAAACTGTCACAAAATACGCCCGTCGTAAGTCAGAGCTCAGAGTTAAAACAAGACAAATTTTAGATAATTTCTAAAATCAAAAGGTGATAACTCTCGGGTGACATGAGCGATATGACTGGTTATTGAACTTGGCCGAGATATTATGACCACAAACATTTTCACCAAGTTAGGTGAAGATCAGACGAAAACTGTTTGACTTAGAGAGCAGACAAGGCTAATTTGGCTAATTTTGGATAATTCAAGGGCCATAATTCCGAAATGCCTGGGGCGATGTGGCTGGTTATCGAACTTGGCCGAGATATTATGACCACAAACATTTTCATCAAGTTTGGTAAAGATCAGATGAAAACTCTTTGACTTAGAGAGCGGACAAGGCTAATTTGGCCAATTTTGGATAATTCAAGGGCCATAATTCAGAAGTGCCTGGGGGATGTGGCTGGTTATCGAACTTGGCCAAGATATAATGCCCACAAACATTTTCACAAAGTTTAGTAAAGATCAGATGAAAACTCTTCGACTTAGAGAGCGGACAAGGCTAATTTGGCCAATTTTGGATAATTCAAGGGCCATAATTCAGAAGTGCCTGGGGCGATGTGGCTGGTTATCAAACTTGGCCGAGATATTATGCCCACAAACATTTTCACCAAGTTTGGTAATGATCGGATGAAAACTGTTTGACTTAAAGATCGGACAAGGCTAATTTGACCAATTTTGGATAATTCAAGGGCCATAATTCAGAAGTGCCTGGGGGATGTAGCTGGTTATCGAACTTGGTCGAGATATTATGCCCACAAACATTTTCACTAAGGTTGGTAAAGATCGGTTGAAAACTCTGTGACTTAGAGAGCGGAAACCATGTGGATGCCGCCTGCCCGCCGTGGGTGTTCCCATAATATGTCCCGTTTTTTATACGGGCGTATAAAAATATGTGTATTGAATGAATATGCCACAACTTTTCTGCTTAGGGGCTCGAATCTACAAGAAAACGGCAAATACGAGTAGTAACACACTGTCTAACACACATAAGTATTTTTTATACAGCGCAACCTCTCGAGAGCAACACCCTTTCAGATGTGCAGATTTCGGCTGTTGAAGTGAAATGGTTGTACAAGAGAGTGAACATCTGGAGGGGTTGTCTAGTTGTATTCAATAAATATTCAGGCAAACTGTTGCAGTTCCAGCATTTAAACAGTAAAATTATTGATTGAACACAAAAACTAAAGACAGTGAAACATATTCTTACCATACACGTCAGGATACACTATCCGTCTGTGACATTGTTCCCGTAAACATCTATTTGCTTTCTGTATCCACTTTTCTCTATTGGATTTCACACAGAAATAGAGATGAAATTTTTTCAACGATGCATTCTTACATGCTGTCAAAAATGGTTGAACAAAGTCATTTAACTCAATATTGAATTCGTCCTCATCTTGTGGAACACAGACACCTATGTTAATTGGATAGTTCATGTACTTGAACCCATCAATAACTCTTTTCACAGATTCTTGCAAGTATTTGTTTTTCAAAGTCACTTTTTGTTCAGCACCTTCAATCACATCAGTGCCAGAAACAACAATAGCAAAACCAGACTTGCACATCACCTCCTCCCCAAATTGTCCATCAAGGACTTCGCCAAGTTTTCCCTTTGATTTACCATATCGATAAAAAATACGTGACAATGGCTGGATACCTAAAATGAAAGAACATACCAACATTACATGTAAAGATAATTCAAATATGAGCAATCACTGTGTCCTAGGTATGTTTCTGTGACAAAGCACATTTCAGTCAGTAAAGTATAACTAAACTAGTAAACTACGTATATTGATGTGAGGTGTGGTTTAGTCATTCATAAACACACTTAATGAAAACAAATACATATGTTAAAAGGAGACTGCAATAGTAAGCCAACTATGTAGAGCACACATTTACCAAATAATTGAAAGCTTATTTTCTGAGCAAATAAATGGATTTAAATAACATCAGGCAATGATTTGATTAAATACACCCAGGTTGATTCATTCTTTATCTCCATCTATACTAGGAACTTTACAGTTGTTTGCAGTATAACAAAAAAGTACCTATTACCAATTCAGAAACGTTGATTGGGTAAAATATACAAAACTAGAGCTATCACTGAAGGTGATTAATACCCCCACAATACCGCTTTGTCAGACATATTTTTGATAAATTCAAAGATGGCCGCCAGTCAAGACAATGAAATTATCTATCACTATCTATCACTACAGGACCACAATCAGAATGTGCCGACAATATACACAACTAGGCTTGGTAGAAATAATTCATGGAAAACCATGTTATGTGACATGACGGAACAAGTGGTGATTCCCATATAGCCCCCATTGCATATTTTGAAGTGGGGTTATAATAAGAATTGTGTACATTTTAATATTTCGGAGGTGATATGAATACCACAGTATGGGAATCAGGTCAAAATCAATAAAATAGAAAAAATGAACAGTAATATATAGCACTTTGTCACAAAGAAATATAATGATACATTCGACTAGAGTATGAACTAGTAACACCAATATATTTGATTTTAACTCCCAAGATCTGAACATTTTGCATTCAAATTCGAACAAATATAGCAACAAAGCGTATTAAATTGATACAATTTATATTCGCAATCAAGACATTTTGTTCCATTGTCCTTGACTGCAGTTTCACAGATTTAATCAAATAATCAAACTACCTGGATATAACATTATATTATGCCTTATTTCAATGGATTTTAAAAGAAATCCCGTTATTTTCACTGAAAGGCGAGTCTTCAACAACAAAAACAAACCATTTGCTAGTATCTGAATGTAATAAACCAAAAATGCTGCCAACAGAACAGTAAGAACTAATCAACAGTTCCTGTGAAATAAAAAACTGAACTTGTATAGAATTGCTCACAAAAGGCTGGGCAAAATGGAACTAAATCAATGCAAAATATATCAAACAATATGCTAGAAATAACAGTTATTTACAACTAAAAACAAACCATTTGCTAGTAAGTGAAAGTAAGAGAAACTATTTTTAGTAACAGTGACCTTGACCTTGGCCCCACCAGCCCCAATATCGAACTTGACCTGTATCTTCTGATGTTACACCTGTGTACCAAAAAATTTTCAAATCTGTCTAGCCTTTCATGAGTTATCGTCCGGAAACCATGAAAACCAAGAGAAACTATTTTTAGTAACAGTGACCTTGACCTTGGCCCCACCAGCCCCAATATCGAACTTGACCTGTATCTTCTGATGTTACACCTGTGTACCAAAAATTTTTCAAATCTGTCTAGCCTTTCATGAGTTATCGTCCGGAAACCATGAAAACCAAGAGAAACTATTTTTAGTAACAGTGACCTTGACCCCACCAGCCCCAATATCGAACTTGACCTGTATCTTCTGATGTTACACCTGTGTACCAAAAATTTTTCAAATCTGTCTAGCCTTTCATGAGTTATCGTCCGGAAACCATGAAAACCGACAGACCGACCGACAGACCGACCGACAGACAGACAGACCGACCGACAGACCGACCGACCGACAAGCTCACTCCTATATACCCCCTCAAACTTCGTTTGTGGGGGTATAATAAAATGGTTTTAATTTATATCAAGCATATTTTTAACTTTAGATGGAAGACGAGCTTCTGTCAGGATCAGTACAAGAAATTATCAGTAGAACCAATGAATGCTCCCTGAAGTAATTGAACAAATTGATGCATGCACTCAATTAACTTTTAGGACAACCAGTAGGTTACAAAATCCTGTCACTGGCCTCTGATGTGAATAAAAATATCTGACTCAAAGGTTACTGTTTAGATGGTACCTACTCTCTATCGAGTTACCATCAAAACCAAGAGCAAACAGTGTCGTTCGCACCCGAAGCCAGTGATTCTATTACTGGCGATACCTTTAGTCAGAAATAAAAAAAAGAGATTACATAAAATGACAAACACTGATAATATGGTCTGGTATGCAAGACTAATTATTGTTGATATGTCAAGAAAAGGATCACATGACTTCAAAGTAATTCACTATGGAACTTCATGAGGCAATTTGTAAAGAAAGTCGCTAGAGAATATTATGGAACCATGACAATGTAACTAATAGTTGAAATATAACAGATGAATACATTCTAACATTTTACTGGTACATCTATAATTCAACAGACAAACAAACCTTCTGTCAATGGACTTTCGCCAAACAATGAGGAATTCACTGGGATAATGAGAGCATCTAGTTTCACACGCTTGAGGTCACCACATACAACCGAAACATAATTTGTCATGTCTCTTAGAACCCATGTTGTCAAGTACCTTGCACCTTCAACTGAAAACATTTTCATCAATAAAAAATTCATACACCACATGATGAGAATCAAGGAAAACTGAAACTACAGTCGGACCTCGTGTATTCGACAACCTTCTATCCGAATACACGGTATCATCTGAAATAAATATCAGGTCCCCATGCATCTTCTTATGCACATCAAATTGAAATGGGTTATTCAAAATCATGTATTCCTTGAAATAAAACTTTGGACACGATGACTTCAAATGAACAAGTTCCGCCTGTATATAAACACATCATGGACATAATTATATGGTAGAGTTAGACCACCCAAATTGCATTCCATTTTCCGAACATTTTATTTATAGTTTGATATTGACTTGTTTCTGAACCAAATGCAGTCCATTTTAGACATTGAATTAACGAGGTCCGACTGTATGTCAGAAATTCAAAACTTTGGTAAACTAGAGCACTGTCTATGGTATGAAAGGGTTATAAAACAACACTTGTATGTATAAGAAGAATCATATCTTGTGCTGAACATGATAGACTATATGAGCGCTGCTATGGGATTTACAACCTCTTCTGTAAGTGACATCATTTCAAGAAAACGCAACATGTGATGACAATATTTGCAGGAAGGGAGTCATATTTACTCCATATGGTCACTTCGTTTTCATTTTGCATATGGGCGAATATTGCTTACTGTCAGTACATGGTGATGACACGTGTGACGTTGCTGGAAATGACGTCACTTACAGAAGAGGTTGTAAATCGTACAGTGGCCTCATATCAGTATTTGAATTTTGGAAAAAGTGATTGAAACTATGTGGAACAGGAATGATATAGACTGTACATTTCTGTTCAGTGACTTTTAGTTGCAATTGATCCATCAATAAGAGGATGTAAATTAAGGAGACTGTGTCAAAACAAGTAAAGCATGTTACATACATCAAGCAATCCATCTAATAGCCGTTAGGCAGGTTTTTATTTACAATGACTTGTACTGGGGTATTTCTAGATGCAGGCGCATAGCTGTCTGTAGGCAAAATAAGCCTTTGCGTAGACATAATGATCAAAAATAGCAAAATGTGCAATAACCAACAGTTGAGCATTTGTATGCTGAGTTCTGGATATAAATTTTCTTCAAAATTTACTGTATTGCGTGTGAAAAAGTTACCAGATTGAACCACGAACATTCTAGAAAATGCGGGATATTATGCCCTAAGACCCCCTAGATAGTTTTCATACACATTCTACGAGCACTGGCTTTCTAAAGAGTTTGGGGAAAATGCCCACAGAGAAATTGGGAATTGTTTTCGGAATTGTTTTCAACACATCAAGTAAAGTAATAATTTTAATGTTTAATTATGATTGTTACCATTTCATTGTTTCTGGGTTAACTGTCTCTTAAGATACTATGGAAATCTAACAGTGTTCCCTTCAGACAGATCTGCAGGCCCTTCAATACAAATGATGAGGGAGTTTCATAGAGAAGTAAGCAACACTGATCTGATCTAACTGAAAATTTCTTCTTGACATAGGCAAAATGGAGCCTTTTAGGTGTTGAAAATATATTTTGCCCATATTTTAGTGAGAAAATGTTTTAATATACGAGAAGTTTGTTTTATCATAAGAATCAAATTGCTATTTGTGTAAACAAGATGAACTATACTTCAGACTAAATAAATTTGAAACAGATGTAGTGTACCGACAAAACCGTGAACAAAATTCATCTGGACTCAACACTACATATTTGATAGATATAACAATCAGGCAGGTTAACAAAACTACATACTGACATCCACAGAAATCTATAATACCACAACATTTACAAATGAACTGCATAAAAAAACTTAAAAACAAACAAATAAGCTGTGAAATATCTCACATTACCTTTGCATATGCCAGATGACTTGTCCTCTTTTTTGGTTGGAACAGTTTTTAGACTGCAAACATTCTTGTCTGCTATATGTTTAAGCTTCTCTTTCAAATCATTTGTACGCTCAATCTGTTTACATTTTTCTGCATCTAGTTGCTGTACAATTGTTTGCAGCTGGTCCTCTATTTTACTCATCACCACTGATCCAGCTTCAAAGCCTCCAGTAAATTCAATGAATCTTTCCGACAATGATGCTTTTACTTCATGTTCGCTTTCAAGTTTTCTAAGAAAGCTAGCTCCTAGTGACTTCAAGTATTCAGTCACAAACACATCACAATGCTTCCCATAATCACCAAATATTTTCCTTAAGTTTTCACTTACATACTGCATGAAATATAAGTGTGTGACATTTGGTCGCCCAATATCCTTACACACACAAATTGCATCCTTGTTATCATTAAGAACTTGCTGTACCCTTGGTTGTTCAAATACCTCAGAAAGAATGGAGCATTGATGAAAACAGTACTGCAGTGACTGGTCGATGGTCTGTTTATCTGCCTTGCAGATGCATAATATCATAATGTGCTGTCTGTCATATAGTAAGAATTTAAAATCTGTACATCCTAGTTGTTGTCTTAAGAGTTGGTCTCTGCTCTCATTCACATTTGAAAGAAAATACCATGCTTCTACAGGTAAGAAGGGAACAGTCATTGTTGTTACTCTTTTCTCTACATACTTCATGGCATATAAGTTTGTGAAATCTGGAAGCACAGTATCTTTGCATATGCTGATATCATCCTTGTTTTCTTTCAGATACTGCTGAACCATAGGTTGGTCAAGTATCTCAGACAGGATGTCCGTCTGATGATAACAGTTCTTTAGGGATTGGCGTATGGTACCATAATCTTCTTGACTGAGGCATATAAACATTCTTCTGTTACTTTCTACAATGAATTGGAAGTTGTTACATCCAAGATGCTGTTTTAGGAACTTGTCCCTTCTCTCATTAACATTTATAAAGAGGTCCCAAGTTGCCACAGGCAAGAAGCCAATATCAATTGTTTTCAGCCTTGAAACATAAATGTTAAACTCCTTTTCTAAACTATCCAATTGATCTTTATGTTCACAATAGAACAATATTTCATCCTTCAAAAACTCGAAATCGTATACAAATGGCTCTCTCAGGTCATCAAACACACCTAGTATTTGAAGAGCAGCCAATACGTTTGATGAACAGCTCATCTTCCTTTTCAATGTGTGACCTGGAAGGTTTTCATTTTTCTCTTTCCCATCTATATCCTGTTTCACCCTATCAACACTGACCCTATGCTGTACTATTTTTTGAGATATGCTTATTTGCTGCAATAGTTCCTTGTTATTTTGGATAATACGGCAATAGTCTGGTCCAACAATCTGCACTATGAAACTATTGTTTTTGTCAAAATAAAAAAGCCTGGTACAAGTAGAGACCAACAGATGGAAACTTCTCTCATCCAATTGATAAAGTATAGCTTCACGAAATTCATCCTCAGACCTAAACTGCATCTCCACCATTTTTATATTTTCAACAGCTTTTTTGAGAATGTTTATCACTTCTGTTTCTTTTAGTGAATGTTTCGTTTCAATGTTCAATAGTTCTGGCTCAGGTGCAGTAACTGCCGTGCCAGATGGAAATTTTGAACATAAAAGCAAGCCTTCTACTGCTATTTTATACTGTAGTATACATGGTTGTTCTAACTTATGAATAAAGTATTCATCTCCATTAGTACAAATCACTTTGCATAGAACAGTATTCCAACCTTCTTCTAGTGTAACTACAAATGAACAACAGAACTAATTCACACATAACACAGACAGAAGATTGGTATAATTAATATAATTCATCACATAGAAAGTGAAGAACAAGTGCAAGAAATGGTATTTATCACAGGAATTACAGTGGATGATCTAGGGATTCTTGGAAATGTGAAATATATGCAGGGCTCTAGAAATCCACTAGCCCGAAGTGCCGGACTAGTCTAATGCTGAAATGGGCTACCAACAGTTGAGTTGGAGTTTAAGTCTGTTTCTAAAGCTAACTAACATCAGCTAGTGTTCAGTTGTAAGTCAAGCCTTAGAATCCCATAAACATATACATGTGATTCTTAATTTTAGATTGTGGAGATATCTTTGTGTGTGTTTATTTGTTACTAAATTGACGGATATTCTTGGACAACTAGCTTCCTATGTCGGACAAGTCAAATTTTACATTTCCATCAGTCCGGGATAAGTGTCTTTGAACAAATTTTCTAGACCCTAATATGTGCCTTAAAGATAATAGATAAGCATCTTAACAAAATAAACATAATTATTTTATCTGTAATATTTTGAATATATTCTGTAAGAATACCGTAAAAACACTTTATACAGAAAAAACCTCAAAGATGTATGGATCGTTCAATATTGAAGTAATTCATTGTCCGTTCAGAGTTTATATCGGGATGAAAAAAAAATTCAGTTTGTTAAATAGAAAGTTGTGCGCTTAAGCTTCATGCACAAATAACCCTTCTTAGTCTATATGGTCTTGGGAAAGATGACTACTATTTTTAGAACTGTCATCGTATTTGTTTACAAATATTGATGAACCTGACAAAGCCAAATTACTCCATCCATGAATGGTATTCTAATAATGTTTATTTTCGATTTCAATGCTCATGTTCATTCAATTTTCAATGTAGGTTAAGAAATACAAGTTCATTCACTTTAACTGCTCATAGATCCGTGCCAAAATGTATTGTTTACATTCAGATCGTGTGTGAAGACAGAAAACATTAAAAAGTCAATCAAATTTGAATGACAATAATTGTCTTAGATTGTTTTAATTATGGCACATATTTTTGATAGCGATACTGATGAGTCTGATTTTTATGGCCTCGAGTATGATTATATTATGTCTGATGTAGATGTTCCTTTGCTTCATGAGGAATCCTCAGATGATGATACTGATATGCCTAATGATGAGTGGACAAAAATGTTCACTGCTCCAAGGGTGTGTTTCATTATGAATTGATAGGTTGCTTTTTTTTAATAATTACATAAATAACTTGTACATGGACAACATTTTATAATGCAGTACGACCAGATAGATTTATTTGAACTGTTGTTGTTGTTGTTAAGAGTAGCATAAGAGAATCATATTGTTGACATATATTTTATCATTATTTAGGAAAATATGTAAATCAATATTTCAATTAGCAATGCTGATGCTGTCGTTTTATTTGTGTAAGAAGATTTTCATTGAATATTTTTTATCTTGGCCGAATCTACCCAATGATTTCAACACTGGGAAATTATTTTATATTCGCACTGATTTGGAATACATTTACATTATGAGTTGTGTATTTATATGGATGGGGTTATATAAGTTTTCACTGGAATTTTTATTGACAAGTATATATACCAAGTGCTCCTATTTATGTGAGAACTGTGAACTCAGAAGTGTATATCTCAATGAATGTGGAATATACAAATACAGTAATTGGACAGTGAATATTGGTGACATTTAGCAATTTAATTTTTTACTTGTAAAAATTTACTATAACATATATGATTTAATATCTGTTGAAAAAAATTGCTTTTGTATGTATTTGATGGCTTTCTTAATTTGTTATTGTCTCTGCAATGTGTAAAAATAATAATTAGTATCATCAAAAAATATGTTCTGTCTTATTTAAAACACTGTAGAAGTAATTCTAATTTGAATACATGCATGGATGTGGTACCACTAGATAGGAAATTCAATTCTCCAAAAAGTTTACATTGGTCATCATAGGATTAATTAGTGACTTCATACTGCAATTTTAGTTTAAACCAAGTGGGTATAAATTTTACCCTGTTTTCCAATAAACCTCTATTGGTACAGTGTAGTATGGGGGAATGGGTTAAGCACATTTGGTATATAATTCTTTGTGTTTTAAGGTATTCCACCCATAATGGACATTTCTCCAAGGCAAATGAAACTTGTATTGATTCAATCTGTACTATCATGCGGAATAAAGTTTCATCAATTTTTACCGTTCTAAAAAAAGTTATGACCTTTTTTCTATGTAAACTTCCTTCTGTACAAAAATGACCAGTAAATGGGAAATTATCATTTCACTTCTCTTTTTGTAATATTTCTTGTTTGGGAAACCATCTTTGTTCTAATCAGATATGTAGAATAAAGTAATGTAAGAAACAACTACAAGAAATTCAAAGAAACTGTTTTTTTTTCATTTATGCATACAGCATTTAAAAATTGGGCAAATTTCCTTTCAAAATTAAAATATTGTTAATAGCAGATGACCTAAATTAAATTGATGTATCAAATTGTCTGTTTTAAAAAAAATACACTTTGTCTAATACAGAATATATCAAACTTTCAGAGATTTTTACCGTCCGGTTACAGCGCAATTTCATTTTGAACAGAATGACGTGCACATTTCTCCGAGAAAAAGTAACACTTGTGGTTTTGTTGGCTTTTTCACAAAATAATTAGTTTTTCTCTCGAATATTTCACTTAGTATTGTTGTAAAACATACTAATATTGAATGTAAAACAAAATCATGGTAATTTTTGGTGTCTTAATAACTTTTTAAATATTTTCTCTATATTTTCAATATATTGTCACTTTATTACATCCCTTTATGAAACATTTTAGGTTTTTTAAATGTTGTAATTATTTTTCTTTAGAAGAACATATTGAAGCAATTTTGAATAGGATTTAATAACTCAAATAAATTATAAATGATAATATGTTTGATATTAAATTTTGTAAAAAGTTTTATATTTTGCTTACTGAGCAATAAATATATAATGGAAATGGAGTATTTCAGTAATGGGTGGAATTCCTTAAGTACAAATGTTTTATCCTGGTTAACAGTTCCCCAATATGAAATATCATACACTTACTGATGAATATACAAGGTACAGTGGAGTTATAAAAGTAATACCGTACCTTTGCGTTTATTGCCTTCAAATGTGAGAATTTCTGTTTCTTGCTTTCTTGCTTCTGATCCAGATGGATTCTAGAAGAAAGTATTCTGATTTTCTATATTGTCAATAATGTACAAAATATGGTTACAAATTATAGTCTGCAATCCAAACATGTACTAAACTGGTTCAGATATGCATATGAAGTATATGATACAGATATGTTTATTTGCCTTTCTCCAAGAATCTGTATTTCATGCCTTACTGGTTGGAAACTGAAGATCACTTGTTCAGGCAACATACAAGAGCTTTCAAACACCTGAATTATACACTTGAAAAGACTGGTTATTAACCAATCCAAAAGCAATGATAATAATAAATCAGATTAGATCATCTATCATAATATAATATCGGTGCATGTCTCTACATTGCCATGATAATAATGTTCACATACTAAGCAAATAAGCGAAAAAACTGAAATCCTTATACTACTTGTTTACATTTAAGAAAATGAGTTCAATGAATTCAATATAAATACAACACTTATTTCAAATTCTTTATCTATTCAACACCAAAGTTCAGGTACAATCACCTGGGAGCTTAAGACCTCCTGCAAACAATTAAGTAAAACCACACTTGGAAATGCAATTTATAGAAATCATGGAAACAGCAAGTTAGTTTTACTTACAGTGTTTTCATCCATATAATCAAAGTCCTCATGTGAGCTGCCGGCTGCAGGAATAGAAACAAAAGTCAGATAATAGCAAGTCCCAATGGGCTAATAATATCAACATTAAACACTGGTCATTCAGTGCACTTAAATATACATTGTAGTTTCACATCATAAGTTTGTAGTTGAGGCTTTGTGTTATGAATATTACATTTAAATAACAATTCAAAATAAACAAGAGCACCACCTGTGGGTGCTTGATGTTTGTCTGTTTAGTTTCAAAGGTATACCTTGAACAGTTTCTGAGAAATGAAAAAACACACCTGCCTGAAGACTTTTGTTTTCAACCCCCCCCCCATTTTCATCTATTTTATTTTCAAGACCACACTATCATAAATTGGTTTATATGGTCTAACTAATTGTGCCTGTTGTCAAATCATGTTATCCATATCCAACAACATTCTTCTAATAAGAAATGAAGCTTGAATATTGGACATATTTAAAAACTGAACAAAATTTGCCGTCCAAATGCTGTTCACCTTTACAGTTATAATAATCTAAATATCAGGTCAGCTCTCCCCCTTCTGTCAATAATTTGAAATTTAGGGCTCTACTCTAGGTTACTCCTATTTTGTAGACATTTGAATATTAGGTCACCCTTCTTAACAACAATTACTCACTTGCCCATCCGTAAGTGACTGACAACTTACCCACATGAATCTGAGGTGGATGACAAATGACCTTAGCCAAATGCCTTGGAAACTAGTACATGACCTGTCTAGTCCGTGAATCCAACCCAGACCTCCCAGGTGACAGCCTAGCACTCTAACTACTGAGCTAACCAGGCAGGCAAAATTGGAACAAAAGGCAGGGAAGTAAGTCTCACATACAGTAAAACTATATAACTATGTTAACATACCCATGGATGACGCACCAGATGTAGTTCTACTGGAATGCTAGAAAGACAAATACAACTTACAGTAAATACTACCATAGTTATAACCACAGGAGATTGTCATGAGTTATTTCCCTTTATACCTTCTAGAGTTCTCTCCCTTTATCCCTTCTATAGTACATATACATAAAGGGAGAGAACTCTTAGAAGGGATAAAAAGAACTTGTCACAATGTGCTGTGTGTATAACATAACTTGTTTACGTACATACAAAAAGTTCCAGTTTGATGAACCATATAAACATCAACATTAAAACTTGTATGGTGTTTTCGTTTAAAAAGAATTATGCAAAACTTGTTGCTTCAATACATTGTACATTGAATAAACAAAATATTTATCTCTGAGTATTTTACTAAACAGCAGAAAAAGGACATGATCAATACTCAATGGTTTAAAATCACAACAAGTACCAAAAGGTAATGTACATATCAATATTTTGCCACAGGAGGTAGCAGCAGGCCGACCAAGGGGAATTAGACAAAATGTCTTTTCTAGGGATTAATTCCTCACCCTAGTCAAGCATTTTGTGTCAATCCCCACAGAGGGAGATGTTCAATTCAGCACTTTCAGGATATATTCAAATCCTGTCCAGAATTGTCTATTATCTAAAGTCCTCTGTACCCCGTATAATACGGTAAATAAACAGGACTTGTCAAATCTGCTGACAGAATGATCAATGCAAACATCAGGTGGTGGTTAATTACCGCAGCAAAATAAAATTAACTTCATCAGGGGGTACTGAAACTGGCCATTTATGTAAGGTGACATTGGACCAGGTTAAACTGTAGGTCAACATGCCCAACAAATCAATACACATCAGGTTTTACAGGATAATGGTCCCACCATGGCATTTTCAACTAAGATTTGCAGTGATATACAGTAAAACCTCACTTAAAGACCACCTCAATAATTAAACCACCTCAAAATTAAGAACACGATTTTCAAGTCCATTTTCACTGTTTTTCTCTTACTCAACCTCAAAATTAAGACCTGTTTTCAAGGGTCCCAATGGTGGTCTTATTATTGAGGTTTAACTGTATTTACTGGAATTTTTAACGTAAATACCATAATGGTAACAAAAGATGACAGCAATCACAGTGTTAATTAAGAGTGATTTACTGCAGCATTGATGTAAAAATAAAGCAGTTAAACTGAAGACAAAAAGATTGGGTTGAGATTGATTGGAAACTTCATGATGTGAAATATTTAAAACAATGTTGCACATAAAGAAAATAATGATGACTGTTCATTAATGGTGTAAAGCATGAGGTTTTGGGGAATACATTGTACATTGTACACATATGTATATACTATGCAACTTGCAACACATTCATTGCATTGTATGCGACGTAAAATTGTACATCATTGAAAGTTAAAGCACAGGAGATTGTAACGAGTTCTTTCTTTTCATTTCCATCTAGAGTCCTCTCCCTTTGCCCCTTCTATGTAGTATGTACATATACAGAAATGGCAAGGGACAGGACTCTAGATGGAAATTAACGGGAATGAACTCGTGACAATCTCCTGTGGATACAGACACACTGTGGGTTAACTACATATATGCATAGCAGATACATTTACTCTGTAACTTGTCCCACATATTATACATATAAACATGGAATAATTAAAATGATGAGACGTCACTTACCAGAACCTGGTTTTGTCCTGTTTGTTTTGGTATAGCACCATGCCCCTAAAAGATTAAAAATATGACTACTGGTAAGTCTATACTTAATGGAACAAGATTGTATGTTTTGGATGCAAGTATGTTTATCACACAGGCTTCTTAATTTATGGACAAAACAGCAGCAGTTTTTCCATAGGACACCCAATGAGACTAAAGGAGGCAAACTATTGCCATCTAAGAAGAACAAGTTGATTTAACAAAAAATAACCATGCTGACGCTATATTTCTCATCTGAAAGCAGGCCTTTTTATACCCACAAGGAAACCACAACCCTGCTGTAACCAGTTGTGATTGCCTGTGCAGGACCCATACGATCATGTTTGGGTTTCAAAGCCCAGTGGGGAGCCCATATTGGGCCCTCAAGTTTTTTTTCAAAGAACATACTGGTCTGTGACAGCCTATATGGCTTCATAGGACCCAACAGACTACATACCCATAAGGGACACATACATGCATCCGTATGGGCCCCTTACAACTGTCTACTGGTCTCTTATTCATGTATGAAAGTTGTGAATGATCTTCTTTCAATCACGGGCTATACAGGTCCACAAATCTTTGAAAAATCATGCTGTTCTGCACAATATGCCATGCGATAACCCGTGGGGTTCAGGGTTTTGGCTCATATGCATACATATTACACTGTGGTATAACAGTTGTTGTTTAAATCTGCTTACAATATAAAAATCTCCTTTTGGCCTATCTTGATAGTGTTATGTGTTATACGGTTTGTTCCTACTAAGTATCAATACTCCCAAATTAAATCAATATATATTTTTTAGTATTTAAGCAAATTAAATTTGACAATGTCTGGAAAAGTGGGAGACAGACTCAGGTATGAGTGGTAATTAATTAATTCATCATGATCTAATGTTCACCCCATACATATGTATACATACCTTTTGGCTATATGCCATACTTAAGCCTCTGTTCAATGTATCTAAAAGAAATAAATATATAATGAACTTATTTCTTATCTAAAAGACTGCCAAATCTGACAAATTATGTAACATCCTTCACTGATTACATGAAAAATATCATACTGTATGTAACATCCCTCTCTGATAACATGAAAAATAGCATACTCTATGTAACATCCATCACTGATTACATGAAAAATCTCATACTATGTGTAACATCCCTCACTGATTACATTCAAATTTGAAATAATTCAATTATGGTAGACTAACATAAGGTTACTAGCTGTAATGAGACAGAGACAGGGGTCGATACCATAGTGATACAAGCAGACCTATTCCAAAAAAAAAAATAAAATAAACATAACGATGATGTACTTTGGCATGGTTAACTTAGGAAACATAAATGCCTACCTGCATTAGAATAATTCCGTTCTTTATCAGCAGCCTGAGAAATATAGAAACTTTAACTGATATATGGACAAAAACAATTGTAAGGTCTTATTACCACAGAAATTAATAAATAAAGTTGTATTATCTTTAACATATAAACCATGGATTCGCACCCGGCGCACCGCCCCCCCCCCCCTAAAATTCCCCAACCTTACATGATTGTCCATGCACGTAGGAGCTGGGGCGGCAGTAGGAGATTTTATAACCCCTACTTCTCATCTGTATCTTAAACTAGTCAAAATCAGTCACACATTGTATTGGCATTCAGCCAAGATATTTAATATGCATCATCTCTACCAGACAGGGACCGTCGCTAGTACCCTGACTGCTAGCTAGGGTGTGAAAACAGTTGGCGGATTAATGAAGGAATGAAAGGAAGCATACTAACCAAGTGACAAGTATATTTATATTGGCACTGTTGTGAATCTTAAATTTTTTATAATTACATTTACTTGACAATGAATTAAATGGCGATAATCTCATTTACTCACAAAAAAGTACACAGACACAAATTAAATACATATTCTGAATCTCCATTAAGAAAGTAGACTTTGAAATGTTCCAAAATATATCCCTAAAAGTCCTGTGTTTTTTACAAAATTACACATATCACGGACATATTAACCATGTCCGTGCACATATACATGTATGAATAAATGTAATAATTTTTAAACAAATTTTCGGAAAATATCATTTTAAAAGTGATGGATTTTGCGCCTGTCAAAGGCGATTTCCTTAAACAAATCTCATCGGGAGGGGTAACTCCTCCCGCAACCACCCCATCCGCAGCCCCAATGCTCAATACCTTCCTACGCGCCTCATGTCTGAGTATGAATACGGAAATATACAGATATCCTTAATTATAAGATTTTCAAATAAGCGATTCTGATGTATTGTAGCAATATATTTTATCATTATGATGTTTATAAACAATCATTGCCGTTTTATAAGGCTTGAGCAAAACCCAAAAAAGTTACGCCCCCCCTAAGACCAAATCCTGGATCCGCCTCTGTACTGATGAAATTTCGTTTCAAATCCACAATACACTCAACAAAATTCCTAATCGGTCAGTTTATATTGTATTATTATTTTTCTAATAATGCATGTATTCACACAAAATGTCACATACCGATATTTGAACAGGTAATGCAGCGAATTATTGTTTTTTTTAGCTGGCTCGTTATGAAATTAATCGTATTAGGCGTATTGACGTTTATAGCACGTTTTGCACGCGCGGGGCATGGACACATATTTGCACGTGTTCGTGTACACTTTTGTCAAGTAATTCAAGTAATCTCCTACACATGCAGTGACCTCCCTTTACAAAGTACAGAGACGTGTATAAACTTAAACAAAATATACTCAATGATAATTAGTTTTCATTCAATCTACTACAATAGAACTGTTGAAATAAAGTGGGGCTAGATCATAGATGGCCGCCGTGTTAGATACTAGAGTGTCGTTAATAGTTTAGGGGGGTCGTATAGATCTATTAGGATCAGGCCCACTTTTTCTCCTTGATTTACTTCAATCCGATTGTCGATAAGAAATTGATTAACAAGAAAATGCGTCTTATCAAAAAGTGTCTGCTTCATACAGAGTGATTTAAACTGTTGCATCACTTCTTTCAAGAGTATGTTATTTAGTTTTACGCAGTTTAAATAAGTTTTGCTGTCAATTTTGAAAACGAAAGTAGACCCTTTTATTTCGTTATTTACCGCGACCTTACATGTAACTGATGTAAGAATTATGTCATAAGAAAACGATTACATTAACGATGCATATTTCGTTTTTAAAAAATCAAAAAATACACGGTAAACAAAAAATTCAGACAAGTTACAAACGAGTAAGAAAATGATACTTTACCGTGAAAAAGAAAGTAGACAATTGCGCATGCGTGTACAAGACGGCATCCTGTTCGGCCATTCTCGACAGCTCTCGGGTATTTCCGTACCACTTCGTTACTCGGATAACACTTGACATAGTTGGCCGAGGTTTTCCGAATGCCTGTTCGGCTTATTAAATCAAAGTACTGAAAGTACCGCGGAATCGGATTTCTAGAAGATTCAAATAATCTCCTTCCTGGTCAAAACAGATTCAGCGATAAGTTGTTTTACACATACATGCACATGCTTGATGTAGTATAAGTTAAAAACTGAAATATAGGCTCCGATTTTACGAAAATACTTAAGTTATACCTTAGTACGATAATTTGCTTAGTATCATACTAAGTATGTTATTTAAGGACATTTCACGAAAATGTCTTGCTTATCAGTCTGCTTCAAAGAGTTCGTATACTAAGTAACGAAAATACAATGTAGCTTAAAGGATAAACATGTAATTTCCATTAGCTAAGTACATATTTGATTGCTTAGTATGTCTGTGAACTGTGTTTTTTACCAATGATCAGCTAGGCACAATAACAGACTTAAGCATACAAATTGTCAAAGTCAAATGTCAGACTTACTTCCAAAATCTATGATAAAAGAGATGATTTATATCTTGTGAATTATCCTCGTTTTGATGGATATATATGCCTCATGCTACATGTATCTTGGGGGGGGGGGGGGGTATATTTTGCAAGTTATCCGTTTTGCGAATGCTTGTAAGCCAGACTATTCCTTGCGCTTCTGTTTCATTACGTATGTACCATTGAGCCTCCTCAAGTGCCTTGGATTGTTGTTTTCCCGGAGGTCTGTGTGGTGAGGCACTGTCTTATGTATGTAGGATACATCTGCGACAAAATATATTCCATTCTGAGTTATATAATAAGGAGATTCAATTTACAAATTTCGTAAGATCCCTTGGACATACCTACTTTCTTTACAAACTACACCAAAAACTTTTTTTATTTGAGGTACAATTTATATTTATCATCTTGTTATCCTGCAGTGCACTGCGTACTTTGATGTCGATCATTTTACAGTTGGCCATCAAACGAGGTTGTTAAAGGTAATCTTTCGTATCAAACCAGTAACGACTTAAAGATGTATCTGGCTCACCTGAAAATAAAATGTTTGCATTGGCTCCATCCAGTATTGTTGTTACATTGCCTAAAACATCTCTAATAAGAACCATTGCAATGTACAACCGATTGAAAATATATTTTTATACGATATTACTAACATACAAAACCTTATAAAATAGCCTGATTATTAAAAAAATGGATTTTTTAAAAATGTTTTGATTTACAAACATATTTCTTCAACAAATTCGGATCAATACATCACTCTTTGTCAAAGCATGTGTATTGATGTTTTAACTATAAGAATATAAATTTCGTGTTTGTTTAGTTTAACAAATGAACAAAAAAAATGGCATAATTTCTTTATTTTAATAGCTGTAATTTAGAACCATGAAGATACCTTAGGTCGCTATGGTGAAATTTATATTGTAAGATAATTTAGTTACAGTCGTTTTTAGAACAGTACGGACTAGAATTTTCATAAATGTTCATATTTCGGTGACCTTGATTCCCTATTTTCTTTTCAATTGGATGATAGACCAATCGGCCTATACTAATTGTCAATACTTTATATGTGAAAACCATGACTCGAAATATAACATTACTCATGATAGGTGTGTAATTATAATTAAGAAGTTAGTTGTATGCTACTGTTATTCAGTCGTGCCATTGAAAGTTTTCATTGAAAACTTGTTTTCATATTTCAACTATTTGTGACTTTGTTACCGTTGTATGTAGTCCTTTACATTTATTTACTTGAATAAATACTGTTTAAATACTGCATAAAGTGAAGTTTCCATGACAAGGATATTTTGTCATTGAAGAACATGATTCGAAAACAATAAGTATATGAATTAATAACGAGTTAAGTATCTAGATATCTAGTTTACGTGATATTTAGCTAGATGATTATGTCGTTAGCTAGATACTTAACTCGCTAACCACTTAATTAACTAGATAAGTATGTAGTTAACTAGATATTTATTGCGTTTACTACTTAAATAGATTGGTGGGTAAATGATGGCAGTTTTTGGCACTATCAGACAATTTTTCTTGTTAAGATATTTATCTGGTATAACAATTTATCACGATAATTATCTAGTTAAAGTAGTTATCTAGTTTCTTTAACGTAGTAACCAGTTAATTATAATTAAGTAGTTAACTGCTGGCAGAAATATGCCACCATACGTTTCTCATCGACGTTGCTAAGCACTTCTCTGTGTATTTTTAGAACACTACACGAGTTTTAGAAAACCGTTTAAAACTTGAATTCAATTTTTGTTGTACACCCAAAACAGGAAGTTGTGTATATATAAGTATATTAATTAAGTTTTTGTTCAATCAATTTATTATTGCGCCTTCGTCAGTTGGCATTCTGTGTAAACCAATATATGTAAATGTATTGAATAAATAACATTGGATGAATTAATTTTATTAAAGATTGAGAAAGGTGACTAATCACTTTATGATTTATCCGATCTTTAATTACCAACACACTTATAGAAAATGTCTGAGCCAAGTGACGTGGTAAAGTTGCTATAGGAACACGCAATGGAATCTAACTGTCAAAGCACAAGCGGTACTATAGTATAAACTGTTAGATACGCTCCTGGGGGCGTTAAACCGACACAGGGTCAGTGATCTTGCCTTTCATCTTTAGTATAATCGATGCGAGTAATATTGTGCTTTGTTAGCATTGTGAGATTGATTTTAATGAGACTGGGTAGCCATTATCTTGCGATTTTGGAATTCTCAGTCGTCATGTCACATGTACATGTATGGCTTAAAGAATTGTACAAGTACTTCTTATTTCAGCCATATGCTTTGATCCACTTTGAGAGAATGAATCTGGTAACATTGCTAAACTGAAACAAAATAGTAATCAGCAGGTATATATCTAAAGAACCTCTGCTTCAAGGCCAATACAACCAAGGGCCAGAAATGCTATCTGTTGCACTACAATAATACTGGTTATACCTTGCACATTGACCATACGTTAAGTACTATTGAAAGGCGATTTTTGACAGATATCGACCCCAATTAAAATTAATAGCAATTAAAACAAATTAATTCCAATTTAAATTGATGCATTAATGATAAAACAATCAGTAATAACCATAACATGTAGAACCTGCTGTATGACATTTAATCCGTTTACATTTTGCTAGATACACTTTTAATGATTAATGTATGTAATGATTAACCAAGAGTGCTTGAATCACAACTAAAACGTTTACCTGCCAAAACTAAATCCAACTTCATGTACTTATTCATACAAGTAACATGAAATATAAAAATTTTAAAAACTAAAATTAAACATTTGCTGATCTAAAATATGAAAACATATAGAATCTATGTATAAAAAATACTTTTAAGTGGGAATAACATTTAAAAGAATTAGGCAGAATCCATGACCTCATGTAACAACGAAAACATGTAAAATTCAAACAATAATAGCAAAATAATCAAAACATACATTGATCAGTACAAACGGGCATATCTGGGACCAATATACACTGAACACATTTTCTAAACGTCCATTTAATAAAATACGAATTCAAGCAAAAGGTTTAATATGCCGACTATACATTTGGCATTCTTCTGTTAGACATAGTACTCTGAAGAACGCGCCAGGGCCGTCGGTATGATTGATGCTGGTACGCCGATTCAACAGATATGACTAACTTTATAAATTAATTAATTATTTCAAAAAGAATTTGGAAAATAATCACAAAATATATCATTTTTGTATTATTGACCACGTTTTATTAATATTTCTGGTTGCCCATCTGTTCAATAGGTGCACATGTTTACATTTGTTTCTGTTCTTACATTTCGGCGAAATACCAAGTGGACGTTGAGAAATTTTGCTCAGTGTATACATATAGGTCCCAGGTCATATGCCACCTTAAAGTTCAACGGACTGCTTGTATACTGACTGAATTATTCATTTCTGCAGATTAATAACAGACTGGATATTTTCATGGAGAAATACGATTGGACTATATTCCGCCTGTCGCGAATTTCACTCCATACATTTGTAATTATTTTTCGGCGCAGCCGTACTAACATGGTTTTGCTATTTGCATATCAGTGTTGTGTTAACTAATCAAATCTGACGTTAATCACCATGGCAATATCTCTCTAATTGAACAACGTGTGTAACCTTGACGCGGATTGCTTAACCTTTCGATAAAGGGTACGTTACCTTACCGAAATCCACTGAATTTTGGTGAATTTACCGAAATCCATTTTGGATCTAGAGTGACCAGCAATCGTAACATCTCGGCATTTTTTATGTTGCATAGCAAATCTTAACCTTCAAATTGCTCCGACCATTTGTTTTAAAGATATTTCTTGTTTTAACATAAAGTGACCGATTTTCCAGTCTAATGTTTTGAGGTCCTTTCATTTAAGCTCAAAATATTTACATCGGATTTTCTATAAATGCTTTGAAAAACAGAAGTTGGTGCTTTTCTATTCCTCTAATACAATACGATCAAACTCGCAAAACATTTATAATTATACAGTAAAGCCTCGCCAATTAGACCACCCTTAGAACCCGCGAAAACTGGTCTTAATATTGAGATGGACTTAATACTGGGGTTGAATAGAGAGAAAAACAGTGAAAATGGACTTGAAAATTGTGTTCTTAATATAGACCCGGGTTCGATTCCCGGTAGAGCCACTGACCGATTTTTCGTGCTCCAAAAACATGACTTCATTATTATTGGGATGGTCTTTAAGTGAGGTACTAATACAAACGGCTACCTCGTCAAAGAATGACCATTTAACATGATACATGTAACCAAAAAACTCACATACTTATTGTTTAATGTGTGTAAATTTAGTAACGAGAGTAAGCCAGACTATTTGCTTTTCTGTCTCTATGTATATCAATTGTCTAATTCAAAGCTCACTACATCCGTTTCCTTTGTAGAAACTTACTCATAAATGACTAATACGGTGATCGGTGACAATGGCTGTTACATTATTACTCTACGTTTAAAGTTTTATCTGTCGACCACCTATGCTCTGTCCTCGGGTTCAGCAGGCTCGAATATGTAACGTGTAAATGAGCACTGCTATTGGATGTACACCATCTTCTGTAAAGTGACGTCATATCAAGAATGTTATGATACTATTTGCAAGCAGGAAACAATCTTTATTCTATATGGTCACTTCGTTTTCATATTGCCATATGGGGCAAATATTGCTTACTGTCAAGCACGTGGTGACGTCATATGTGACGTTTTCTTGAAATGAGGTTGAAAATCGTACATCGGCGCTCATATGGAAAGTTATCCACGCTATGTACGTATTAGTCTGGTTCCCCGCGTACTATAATTCAAATAGAGTGGTAGGGGCAGGTAATCCAGACTATATACGTATGCGCTCTGAACAGATACACCTGTAATATTGAGTTAATTTAGCAGTATAACAATTTATTCACCCCGTCTTAATATATAATTTAGTTTCACCATTAACTTCCTGCTTCGATCGATGATAATTGAATCACCATGATTACAAGAAGAACGATACAATGCCACAAACTATGTCATCACCATTCTTTGAATCATGCGTGTCATCAATATAATCCAAATGCTGACAACGTTCGTCAATATTTCACTGCTATAAAACCTTCATTAATAATTATATGTTGCCACTATTCCCTGCCGTTTAAAGAGTTATTTCCGACGCGGAATTTGGAGGGGCAATTTTCAGTAGTTGACTACTATCTAAAGGTGGCTGTTAGCACAGGTTTGATTCTTCATGTGAAATTGTGTTATGATTGTTAATGAGGAAGTTTTGATGTGTATATTTATATAATAATGAAATACGAAATGAGGACATTTCCGAGTACTTTGAACTGTGACTAACATTGACTATATAATTGTGTATATCTAGTATTCATATTTGAATACCGCCCTAGTCTATTTTAAATCATTCTGTTCATGTGGCTTCTGGATGCAGTATTGATATTGGATTCACAAACTTAAACAAAAACATATTGATAATCAACTGTTGGAAGGTAATCGTTTATTTCATTTATTCTGGTAATGAACGCGATCTTTGTAAAAAATATATAATGATAACAACGAAAATAGTAGTACCGCAATGAAGTGGATAATTATGTACTCACTAAGCGTCAAACGGTATTTAAAATATATAAAATAACAAATTTTACGCCTGTCCAGGGGTGGTATTCCTTTACTAAGGAAATCCTTAAGTGGTACTGAAGGAAATTTTAAGGTTAGGGTTTCCTTATCTTTAACTAAGAAAAATAAAATATAGATAAGGACAATCTTAAGGTAAACCTTAAGAAGTTTCGTGAATACCACCCCAGAACGTAGAGCTATTCGTCTAGAAAAAGAAAAAACGAAATGCAAGAAATATGGTATTTGGAAAATAGGGAATGTTTATCATCGCAATGACCATCAAGATGATGATGTCGGCGATTCTGATAATAACGATAATGATGAAGAAAATGATAAAAATGATGTTGATGATAATGATACTAGTAATGATATTGACGAAAATGATGATGGAAGTGATCATAAATGATAAGTGATAAGCATGTTATGATTGTAATGTTGGGAAGGTTGATAATGATAAAAATGTTGGTTACATTGATATTGATGATAATGATGATGACAGTGATGATAATGGTTGTTATGATGGTATTACTGATAATGATGATAACATTATTGATAGTTACGATGAGATTGATGATAATAGTGATAATGGTGGTTATAGTGATATAGATGATAACGATGATGACAGTGATGATAATGATGATATAAGATGATAACGGAGAACATAATGATGATGATAATTATCATGATGATTGCTTGTTGTTATCTCTGTGATGATAATGATGACGATGAAGATGGAGACAAAATATCCGAATGCTTCCTCCATTATGGTCTTTAAATACAGCTGCCAAATTGAAACGCATTTCCCTCGGCTAAATTTCGGGCACAATTTGGTTGTCATTGCAAAATGGCGTGTGCTACCATGTTACGGGGTCACAAAGCACGTACTGGTATCCCAAACATTGTTGTATACTTTCCCAGAATTATAAACTGAAATGCATCGTACTATTTGTGTTATATTTGTCATTTAGTATTTATAAATGCGGAGATTAATACACACTCTATACTATCCGAAACCGGTAGTTTGTGTAACTTAATTACTGCGCACTTGCGATAATGTTGTTGATTGCCCATATCCAAATAAATTATACTGACCTAATTTTGGATTTCAAAATTATTAGCAATTTAAAGATGACAGACTTGACATCGTAACAAAATAAGCACACTTATTTTAATCGTAATTTTAGTACCCATTGTTTGATTAATGCAATTTAAGAACAAACACTGTGAATAATGTACTGCACGTTAAAAATTGGAATGCATGAGTGGCGGTTCTTTGTTTACATGGGCACTAACTATTACAATGTTTATTTGGCGGGCAATACCCATGGTTGGCGAGTTAATTATCAGGGGCTGTTGACTATGTTTTGGAAGTCAAAGGACTTTTTCACTACATAATTCTTCCCTTAACCTTGGTTCAAACATGCATATTTTCTATACAATATAATTGATATCAAGATATACATTACGAAATCAAGGTTTGCGATTATATTATTGGTTGCACGTGTATACACGTATCTACCAAGGTAAATGATTGGTTGTCAATATATATATAGTACGATAAATAGCTGGTTATCAATGTTAATATAATACGATAAATGATTAATTGCCAACGTATACATATCTAATGAATAATTGGTTGTCAATATGAAAATAATGGTTGTCAATGTATATGTAATGAAGCGATTTGTTGTCAATATATATATCTAATAAAATGATAGGTCGTCAATGTATATTTAATGAAATGATATGTTGTCAACGTATATTTAATGAAACGATTCGTTGTCAATGTATATTTAATATAGTGCTTGGTTGTCAATGTATACTAAATGAAATGAGTGGTTATCAATATATATCTACTACGATTAATACTAAGTGGTCAATGTGTCATAAGTAAAATAAATAACTGGTCGTCCATGCAAATATAACAAGATAAATACTTGTTGACAATGTATTACTTTTAAAATAAAGAATCAAATAGCATAGTTGAAAACATGAGAACCTCGTTAACAACTAAGTCATGCCGAAAAGATGTTATAATTACGTAACTTACTTCGGTTTCCCCGTGTCTAAAAATAGAACAGTGGGGTTTTACACACTTAACAATTTGTTAAAGTAGAACGCACGGTTATCAATCCGAAACTCGAGAGGACTATTTAAAACGTTGGTTGAAATGCGGATGTAGTCAATAATGATTCGATTGTAGAACACATAGATGTAAATTATTTATCTCTGATTCAAGCATGGAAGTTTATCGAACAACAATAGCATTAACAACATACACAAGGCATGCGACGCCAGAAAATATACATCGGTGACATTGCATGTGTAAATGTATAATTTTAGTTGGAATGTGGTTGTAAAAACTAATTGCACTATGTTCACGTTCTATATATACATATATTTACCTATTACAGCGTGACGAAAGGGCGGAACATCTCAACGAGTCGTCATCGATCCTGACGGAATGTCTACACAATCCGACATTAAGAAGTTATTGAAATATGGTAATCTCGCATTGTAGAATTATTTGCGACCATTCGCGTAATTTTGTAAAGAACATAAAAAATGTATGAAATAATACGTTTGGTATATTCATATCATGTGAATAATAATGATAATTTTATATGTCCTTGTATGTGGGTCTTTTGTGTCCCCGCCTTGCAAGAACCTCCTAATCCATTTGGTATTGTTTTTTATGTCCCCACCTTGCAAGAACCTCCTAATATGTTTGGTATTGTTGTTTGTGTCCTCGCCTTGCAAAAACCTCCTTATCCGTTTGGTATTGTTATTTGTGTCCCGCCTTGCAAGAACCTCCTAATCCGTTTGGTATTGTTGTTTGTGTCCACGCTTTGCAAAAACCTCCTAATCCGTTTGGTATTGTTATTTGTGTCCCCAATTTGCGTGTACCTTCTAATCCATTTGGTATTGTTTTTTATGTCCTCACCTTGCAAGAACCTCCTAATATGTTTGGTATTGTTGTTTGTGTCCCCGCCTTGCAAAAACCTCCTAATCCGTTTGGTATTGTTATTTGTGTCCCGCCTTGCAAGAACCTCCTTATCCGTTTGGTATTGTTGTTTGTGTCCCCGCCTTGCAAAAACCTCCTAATCCGTTTGGTATTGTTATTTGTGTCCCGCCTAGCAAGAACCTCCTAATCCGTTTGGTATTGTTATTTGTGTCCCGCCTTGCAAGAACCTCCTAATCTGTTTGGTATTGTTGTTTGTTTCCCTGCTTTACAAGAACCTCCTTAACCATTTGGTATTGTTTTTTTCTGTCCCCAATTTGCGTGTTCCTCCTTATCCGTTTTGTATTGTTTTTTGAGTCCACTGCTTAGCGCGATCCTCCTGATCCGTTTTCGTATAGTTTGTGTCCCCCGGCTTGAATGCACCTCCTGGTCCGTTTTCGTATTGTTTTTGTGTCTGTCCCCCGCCATACGTGAACCTCCCGGCCCGTTCCGTAGTGTTTGTCTGTCCCCCGCCATACGTGAATCTCCTAGTCAGTTTTGGTATTGTTTTTGCATCCCCACCGTGCGTGTACTTTTTCCCTGGTTTTGTCTGTATCTGTCGAGTGAAGTTCTGATTTGCAAATGTGGCCACTAATTCCTTTTGTGCTTCTTTTAACTTTTGGTATCAACTGCTAATATAAAGACCGGTACGAGTATCGATCTCGGTTAGTCCTTGATACATACAGACAGGTCAACTTAACATTTAATATTTTGGCTTCATTTCCATAATCATATGTGATATTGAAGTTGTGTTAAGTATTGTGTGATATTTACATACATTAGTTTGTTTATGTATGTAGGCGCCCAGGCATTCTTAGATATGGGGAAGCCAATCATTTGTGGGGAATTACGGCGTCAACAAAGAAGTTTGTCCACCCTAGGTCGAAAGAAGTGTAAGTGAGTTACATTATTTTACGCGTACTATGTATCATTATAGTTTCAATACTATGGGTAATTATTTAGACTATTTCAAACAAATACGAACACCATCTTATTGAATTCTTGGAATACAGTTCTCGCCTTCCTTTCTTTAACGTCAAGCATACATGTGTCTGTTTCAACTGATGAAGCACTGCGAAAAGACACTGAAATTACCTTTAAACTGAGTGTGTTTTAGGCGGATTATACTATCTTTTCAAAATTAGCTGATAATGCCGTTGTGTATACATTGTCTGTTGGCTGAGCACCACACAGTAGGTTCACAGCGGCTCTCAAGTAAAAAAACGGACTATGTACTATTTTTTGTATACAGTAAAACCATATTTAAAGACCACCTCCATATTAAGACCATCTCAAAATTAAGAAAACAACTTTCAAATCCACTTTCATAGATTTTCTCTTCTGTCAACCTCGATATTTAGACCACTTCAATGAAAAGACAAATTTCCAAGGGTTGCAAGATGGTCTTATTATTGTGGGTTTACTGTATCGGTTTTAAAATAACCAAAAATGTTGTAATTTCTATCTTGTAGGGCAGCTATGTTACGTTATACTTGCTCGAGATGGTCTGTGTGTGTTCGATAACAAGAATTCAAGTGAAGCACAATTTGTCTTACGCGTTTCGAGTTTTGAATGGTGCGTGAACTTTTATCGCATTACTATCACAGTTAGGATGCATACGTGCTTACATGTACAATGTATATATACACACTCATATCTACGAGCATGCATTGCTTTGTGTATTCTGTCTTTCCCCCTTGTTGTCCCCCTTAATTCTCCATGGTTGTTTTTGATGGTCGGCCAGACCATTCCTTGCACCCCTATTCCCATGCATGTCTATCATTGCACATCCTCGTACCTTATATTTAAAAACGAAAAAAAACGTCATATCATTTGTCATCTTGAAAAAATCACTTTGCACATCCAAATCATATAATTAAGATTATGATAGAATATATTAAGGTTTTATGTCAAAATAATATGCAGACGCAGAACTCAAATCGACAGCTTCACTAACACCATATTCGGCTATGCAGTTTACGTTAGCGTCATTTACTTTGTATCGTGGACGAGTTTTATCCTAAGAAACTGTATTTTGAATATTCAGTGCGCTCTCAAATGGCCAGGTGGATATAGCTGGTGAAGATATTTGCTTCAGCGTCAGGTTTGAAGAAGTAGACAAAAGTCCTCTAATATTTGCTTGTGATATTGAGAAAACAAGACAGGTAAGTGTTACTTTTAACTCTCACATGGATGCATTGAAGACAGTGGATGGGCGTATTTTATGTAACTAGTCTTTAATGATAGCTGTATGTATGATCAAGTCAAGTCAAAACACTTCTAATCACTCATTTTATGAAAAACATGCGGTTTATTAACGAAGACAATTATTTTAGAAGTTAAACAGTTTGCGTACAATTTAGCCTTTAAATACTACCTGATAATTATGATATATGCTTCGATCGGCAGCGTAGAGAAAAACTGAAATTTGACATGACAAAGTATTATACATTGACATATTATTTTATGTTTCAGAAATGGACCAAAGCAATTAATGGATATATTATGAATGTTAAGAAATTTTCAGCGTAAGTTTTGAGATATTTAATGATAGTAACTGATACATTTTGCATCAAACAATTAATTTGTACAAAAGATGGTGCTCAGAACATGGTCAATCATACACAGCAAGAGTGAACATTGTATGGACAGCAAACTATTCTGCATGTCAATGACAGCAGTCAGGTAAGTCACGCTTTCAATGAAGGTATGTGCATAGATAACTAAAGCTGAGTACAATTGAGAACGAATGGCACAGGAAAGGTCAAACACACAACAATGCCATTCAAGGCTGATCACACGGAAACAAACAACTATGCCACTCCAGACTGATTACACGGAAACACACAAAAATAATCCTTCACACTTATCACTAGGAACACAGAGTACGGGCTCCTCCACACTGAGCACGAGGAAACACAACATTGCTCCTCCACAATGATCACATCGACACACACAACAATGCCCATCCACACTGATCACACGGAAGCACACAGCAAGGGCGGACCCCTACACACTGATCACATGGACACACACAGCAATGCCCCTCCACACTGATCACACGGAAACACAAAACAATGCCCCTACAAACTGAACACAAGGAAACACATCAAGGCCCTCCACATGATCACACGGAAACACAAAACAGGGCTTATCCAGACTGATCATATGGAAACAGACAACAAGTGCCCCTCCACACTGATCACTAGGAAACACAACAAGGGCCCCTCCACACTGATCACTAGGAAACACACAACAAGGGCCCCTACACACTGATCACACGGAAACACTCAACAAGGGCCCCTCCACATGATCGAACGGAAACACTCAACAAGTGCCCCTCCACATGATGACACGGAAACACTCAACAAGGGCCCCTCCACATGATCAAACGGAAACAATCAACAAGTGCCCCTCCACACTGATCACACGGAAACACAACAAGGGCCCCATACACACTGATCACAAGGAAACACAACAAGGGCCACTCCATACTGATCACACGGAAACAAACTACAATGCTCCTCCACCCTGATCACACGGAAACACACAACAATGCTCCTCCACACTGATCACACGGAAACACACACCAATGCTCCTCCACCCTGATCACACGGAAACACACAACAATGCTCCTCCACACTGATCACACGGAAACACATACCAATGCTCCTCCACACTGATCACTAGGAAACAAACAGCAATGCTCCTCCACACTGATCACACGGAAAACCACAACAAGGGGCCATCCACACTGATCACACACGGAAACACAACAATGCTCCGCCACATTAATCACTAGGAAACACAACAATGCTTTCCACATTTATCACACAGAAACACACAACAATGCTCCTCCACAATGATCACGCGGAAACACAACAAGGCCCTACACACTTATCACTAGGAAACACAACAAGGCTCCCCACACTGATCAATAGGAAACACAACAAGGCCCTCCGCACTGATCACTAGGAAACACAACAATGCTACTCCACACTAATCACTAGGTAACACAACAAGGGACCATCCACACTGATCACTAGGAAACACAACAAGGCCCTCCACACTGATCGATAGGAAACACAACAAGGCCCTCCACACTGATCACTAGGAAACACAACAAGGCCCTCCGCACTGATCACTAGGAAACACAACAATGCTCCTCCACACTAATCACTAGGAAACACAACAAGGCCCTCCACACTGATCACTAGGAAACACAACAAGGGGCCATCGACACTGATCACTAGGAAACACAACAAGGCCCTCCACACTGATCACTAGGAAACACAACAAGGCCCTGCACACTAATCACTAGGAAACACAACAAGGTCCTCCACACTAATCACTAGGAATCACAACAAGGGGCCATCCACATGATCACGCACATACACAAAACAAGGCCCCTCCACACTGATCACACGGAATGAAATGAAAATAAAGGGACACATGGAAAATCTTAATAGGCGCGGCTTTAAGAACACCAAATGATTGAACACCAATTCACCATGAAGGGAAGCAGGGCAACCCAACGACCTCACATATAATAATATGTGACAATTTGACAGATGTGCAATACGTCGTGTTTCCTTTAAATAAAATCAACAGTATTCAGGTTATTCATATTCCAATCTACACATTATAATGAGAAGTGAAGTAAGTCAGTTATCATTTTAAATATCAATAACAGAAGCCAGGTTAGTCAGACATCTTAAATTATAGACAGGTAAAGTATGTTCCATTCAACTCAACAATGACACATAGATAGATAGTTTATTTCAGGATTGTAGGCCTTTGGCCCATGAATCACACGTACAATATTCACACAATTATTACAATAGACTAATACGTGAAACATTCACACACTTATTACAACATATATTTGAAGTATGTTCCATTCAACACAAAATGACACGTTATGCGTACAATATTCACAAACGTACAACAATAGATAGGTGAGGTATGTTCCATTTAACACGAGAATGACACGTTATACGTGCAACACATACACAGCTATTACAATAGATATGTGAGGCTTATTCCATTCAACACGACAATGACACGTTATACGTACAACACTTACACAACTTTTACAATAGATCGGCGAGGTTGATTCCATTCAACACGACAATGACACGTTATACGTACAACACATACATAACTACTACAATATATATGTGAGGTTTATTCCATTCAACACGACAATGACACGTTATATGTACAACACATACACAACTATTGCAATAGATCGGTGAGGTTGATTCCATTCAATACGACAATGACACGTTATACGTACAACACTTACACAATTATTACAATAGGTAAGCGAGGCTTGTTGGTTTTTTATACGCGAAAATCCCTGCGTCGCGGTCAGACATATTTACTTCTGGTTAAAATGATAAGTAGCGCTAAAAGTGAAATAAAGAGAGATATAGTGTTTGATTTAAACGATGCATTGTCTATTTTCAGTGACAGTGCTTACGCCAGTGGCGGTTCATTATCAAACTATCCAAGTGATTCGTCAAGGCATGTGTATAACGAAATTGACGAATGGAAGGTAACTACGAATGCTGTTAGTAACAAGCAGACAGAATTAGGTAAGAACTTCATATGGTGCTCAGTAGCGCATGCGCATTACTGAATAGCTGTTTTGCTATGAAATTCGGTTGACATAGTATGCACCATGAAGAGATGCCAATTTTGCACGTTCTAAGTTGGCATGTCTCAAAATTAATTGCCACGATTATACAAATATGCGTCATTTAGACTTGATAGATTGAACTTGTCGATACATTTTTTATCCGATTTTGTATTGCTAGTTTTAATTGTATTATGTATTTGAGATGAAAGTGGGCAGCACAAAAAAGATGCGATAAACATACAAAATACTGCAAATGCTAAGTCGGGTAAGTTTAATAAGGGAAACAATATTTCAGTTGTTCATAACTTGTATAACCTCAATCTTGGAGATACATTATCGTAGCATTTTCCATCCACGTGGACACATCCACATATTTACACATTCTGTGTTTTATTTTGCTAAAAAGTGTTGGTGTATTTTTATTCTATTTTTATTCAAGATTTCCCTTACCAAAATTCCACCCTTAGAATTGATGCCGTTGACCAAAGGCATGAACCCAAAACTGTTGTAAAGGGGGTTGCAACAGGTAACAGTGAAACAAAGCAGAGAGTTAAAGTGGCGTCTGGTCACACTGGTGATTATCTTTTGAGTTCTTATACAGCATTGCGCATTCGACTAGTGTATACTTGGTTGTTAAAATATACTACTTTCGTTCATTCGAATTCATCGGGTCCAAAACATTATTTCGAATAAAACTTGGTTTCGTATAGCCAATTTCAATTCGACGTGCGTAAAAATTTATTCATTTCGGGTGATCATTCGGATATCTAAGGTGGTCGAATAAACGAGGTTCAACTGTGATATAAAGGCAGTAAACAGTCGCTTACAGACCACCTCTTTAAGAAGCCTGTATTTTTATGGACCAGTTCTTAATTGTTCTTCCATAATTGTATAAACACCACCTTGCAAAGAAGACCGACTTTCTTAGGAACCAATGATAATTTCACTGTATGAAGACGTGAATTTCATTTAGAACGCCATGACCTTTTATCCTTTACTACGTACACTGGTGTCTGCCACATTGGAGCAACTGGCATATGATATTAAGATAAATATGAGTCTGCTTTTTAAACAGTATTTCTGTTTAAAATATATTCGTATATGATAGATATTTTTCTTTGTTTCTACTCTGGTACTGTATTTTCATGTAAACAGTACAATTTAAATTTACAATTTATATTCAACAATCCTTTAAAAGTAGTTGCCAATAGAACCCAGAAAAATTTCAATATTTGTTGCCGAACTTTGTACTTCAGCCATACATGCATGTATTGTTTTTTTCTTCTTTTTTTGTTGTACGATGTTTTGTTCCTTTAAACAGAATTTACAAATGTTATTTGCTATGCTGTATGAAAATAATGTTCCTACATGTTTGCACAAAATGGGTTGTTTCTTTGTGTAACTATTTAAATAACACTTTAACACTCTGAATGTATATATATGCTTCAGGTCAACCATACGATACAATAGTCCAGCTGTTAAAATCAATACAACCAGACTCTGATCAACAAGATTCGGGATTCATCAATGTTGGCACTCACTCGTCTTTTACAACAGTGAAAACACCATATACATGGCGGGAAGGGGTTGACAATGATGGTACTAGTGCGAACAACCAACGTATGCAATATCTGAAAGTACCAGTCCCCGAGTCAAACTCATGGCCAGAAAATTCAAACGAATTGATCAATGATGGAAATTCACAGAACATTTATGAAAACACAATTGATGACTTCGCAAATTATTCTAATGTAGACGTATGTAAACTAAAATGTTCACATATTTAGTAAAGCATATTGTACGTATTGCCTATAATTTGTTTAGAATTCATGAATTAACTAAAATGCAACCATTTAATCCTTTGATAGTGCCCGTGACGTTGCCACGATGACTGTATTGAAATTGTAGAAATAAGAAATAAATAAGTTTACTGCAAGCACCAGGAGCTGTATCACAGTGCTACCAGTACTATATAAATCAGTATGTATTAGCATACGTATTACCTCTAGTGCAGTGAGCAGTAGTTGTTAGCAATAATACTGCTTTTACGGTTATTACCGCTAATTCAGCTATCTTCACAGATGCTGAACATAATGAGTTAAATTCTTATTCTTTCAATCTACATTCATTTGTTCGCAGAACGATAGGCGACAAATTTAACGCTGCAAAAACGCAATTAACTTACTTTAAGTCATATCAGCCTATGAGTCGTGATATCGCTGATAATTTTTATTTTGTTTTTGCAGGAATGGTTTTCATTCAAACAAACCAAGCAGTAAGCATACTTTCATTACATTGAATAATCATATTTATTCAATCTTAAGCAAGTGCTGGGCTCTCACCCTGGTGGCTCAGATTTGATTCCTGGGCATTGTAGGTCATGCTCTTTGTTGAAATTTGGCTACAGTCATTTGTCCTCCACCTCTGAATCATGTAGGGGTAGTTGTCAGCTGCGTGCGTAATGGCAAGTTAGTACTGGTTGTTTATTAATTGTAAGAAAACTGGTTAAGTCAACTGTATAACAGAAAACAATGTTGAAAATGGAATTAAAAACCCAATAAAAACAAAATCAATTAGTTATCAGTAGTTAATATTGAAAGTGATTGCTTTGAATTTTTAGTTGTACAAGCCCATCTGCACCAGATTATGGGGCTGCAGGACAGACAACTAAGCCAAATGTAGCAACAACGCCAACAAAACCTCATCAAACAGGTAATGCCAGTTTTCTTTCTTGTCCTCATCTTCCTCATTGTCCGCTTGGTATTGTTTGTGTCCCTTCATGTGAATGACTCATCCCATTGCCTGTAAAAATTCTGATTGGGAATGCATTCTTTCCATTCTCTGTTCAAAAGTACACTACTTGAACATACTCACAGGCGATTGTCGACGCAGTTATTAAGTTGTTATAGGGAATGCCAAAAACATAAGACAATGTCCCCCCCCCACACAAACCACAACCGTCTACAAAACATTAGAGACTGATGAGGTACATTGGTAAACATATATGTGCAAAGGGTGCACGGAATGGTTTGGCCGACCATCAAAAACAATTATGGATTATTAACGTGGACAACAAAGGGGAAAAGTTTAATGGATGTAATACATCACGGAATAAGCCACGTAAGTCAGTTATCATAGGCCGAAAGCGGGGAAAGAACATAAGTATTATGTCAAGTAAAGGAACTGCACCTTGGGAAAGGGTAAAATAATAACCACACAGCGATATGCAGCTTTGGAACTGTCAACAGACAAGTTTCCAAGGGTCCCAAGGGTGGTCTTATTAATGAGTTTTTAGTTTTACTTTATATAGTATTTTTGTTACATATATTTTAGTTATTTTGTTATATCACAGCTTATCATTATAACAAAAGCTACTGATATATCAGCATCTATGATTACTTAATTATTATTAATAAATATCTTAGAACATTTTGAAAACAATTATTTATACTTTCCTAGACCCACAGCGAACTGGAATTGCCGAACACTCATCATCTACGGAACCACTGTCTGTTCAACAAGATTCTGCTTACATGCTAGTTGGTAATCTTTCTTCCTCTAATGAAGCGAAAACACCTCATGAACCACGTTTTAGAGATCTTAAACTACAGTGGTCTGCGTCAATGGAAATGTCATCAAATACGGACGACTCAAACAGCGGTGAAGAATCTCCTATCTATGAAAACGCGAACTTTGACAAGGTAGAGTTTACCGAATGTCTAAAAACGTTTACCATATCTTGATTATCAGTGTAAAGTTGACAGAATTTTGATAATCTTACTTTAAATGGTAAATGAAATACATTTGTATGTTTACTTGATGACACGTTCGTTATCGTAACTTAAGCAAAGTACCGTAGGCCTGAAGGAAATGACATTTTCAACAAAGTTATATAGCGTTTACATATACTTGAAATGAAATAATGAAGCTCATATTGTATCGACTGATGATATGTCAAAAAGCTTTTTCAGATGTGTTGATAACATGATTAAGACACCACCATTTGTTCTGTAGAAATCGGTCTAAAATCCGAAAATAGTTGTTTTTGATTATCGACCAGACCAGATAGATAGATAGATTTTATTCAGTATTGGTTGCACAAACATGGAAATTTAAAAACAACATGTATAATAAAACAATTGAGATACATACATGTGAATTTGTAAACAACCATGACAAGCATACCAACACTAAGGATTACACAAAAAAGAGAGAACTCTTATTTCCATTGTGGTCCTTTAGTGTTGGTGGCATGACATAGAGAGGCATCTCTAATAATGAGAATAATAATAATAATAATAAATTGCACAAATGTATCAGGTATAGTCTTAGGGTGGTATCACAGTTATTCTACTACAGGGTGCTAAGTTTAATATTACATGTAAATGTATCTACAATCAATATCACAGATTTTAAATAAATTAAAAAACATGTTTAAGTGAAACAGGTTCCAATACTGAAATGCATTAATGTGAATAAACAAGTAGCTAAATGAATAAATAAATAAATATATAAAAATAAATTAATTAAATTCTTAATAAAATAGATTCATTTAATGGATAAATAATATAAATAAAATAAATAAATAGTTAAATCACTTTAAGATTCTAAATTGTCTAAAAAATGTGTTTTTACTTTAGTTTTAAAATCAGACAACTTTTCCGTGTGTGCTATACTAGCAGGCAATTGATTCCAAAGGGTTATACCAGAAAAGAAAAAGGATTTAGACCCAAAACCTTTGACCTTTGGCACCGCAAACCCCCCCTGTCCACTCAGTCTAGTTTTATAGGAATGTATAGAGTCTTGAGATATAAAATGGTCTACCATATAGTCTGGGGCTAAGTTGTTTTTAATTCTAAAAACATGACACAGAATAATTTGGTGTACACGTTTATTGACTGGTAACCAATTAAGGGATTTGAAATGGACATGACCTATGTGTGACCTTGCATCAAGGTCAAGCACAAACCTGATTAACTTATTTTGGGTGGTTTGGAGTTTGGATTTAAGGGACTGGGTCAGACTATTATACCATATAGAACAGGCATAGTCAAAATGACATTGGATAAGGGCCATAACCAGGAGTTTCTTGGTGTGTTGGGTAAGGTAACCTTTTTTACGATATAAATATTTTAACCTTGCATTAGCCCTTTTAAGTATAGAGCGGGCCATGAAATCAAATGATAATGTCTGATCAATAGTTGCACCAAGATATTTTACAGCAGAGGTGGGTTCAATAATAGTACCGTTACATGAAATATCAAGAGTAGAGTTTGACCTAAGTCTATGTTTAGACCCGAATAGAATGGACTCAGTTTTACCCAAATGGAGTGATAACTTGTTATCCACTAACCATTGACTAACAAGATGCAGGTCATTTTTTAAAGATGATTCTACAGTTGACTTACATTTACCTGAAACTAAAATACCAGAATCATCAGCATATAACAAAAGCTTGTTTTTAACCACAGCTGACATATCATTAACATAAATTAAAAATAAAAGAGGGCCAAGTATGGACCCCTGTGGAACTCCACATGTTATAGGAGCTGTAGCAGAATGGGTACCAGAGACATCTACTAATTGTTGCCTATCAGACAGATATGATTCAAACCATCTTAAAATATCATCCCCAAGGCCTGCAGCTCTGAGCTTCATTAGAAGAATAGAGTGGTCTACTGTGTCAAAAGCCTTTTGGAGGTCTAAAAGAATCATGCCTATTACATTACCTTTATCCATCTCATTCCTTATGAAGTCAGTTAGATGTATTAGACAGGTGTCTGTAGAAAACTTACTTCTAAAACCAGACTGAAATTTATACAATAATGTGTTTTCCCTAAAGTAGGTTTCAACTTGATCATAAACAATCTTTTCATAAATTTTAGAAACAATACTAAGAATTGAAACAGGGCGGTAGTTACCGACAGATGTTTTGTCATTTTTCTTGAATATAGGGACAACTCTAGCTGATTTTAGATCCTCTGGTACCACACCCTGAATGAGGGACAAATTTATGACATGGGCAAGTGGTTCAGCAATGATGGCAGCTCCATCTTTAATAAATCGGGCCGGAATACCATCTAAACCTGTAGCTTTGTTTGCACTAAGCTGAGTTAAATATTTCAATACCTGATTTTCAGAAACTAAAGAAAAGGAGTAGCTATTCAACACTACACCTAAATTGGCATAAAATTTTGTAACAAAAGATTTTCCAAACTTGTTAATACAAACTGGCAATTTTTCAACAAGCTTTGAAGCAACTGTAGTATAAAATGAGTTAAAACAATCTGCAATAATTTTCTTATCAAAACAAATATCACCCTCAATATTAAGACATATATTGGTACTTGAAGAAGATAACCCTTTCTTGGAGGGCAAACCAAGATTTTTAAGAATAGACCAGAGTGACTTGGAATCATTTTTATTGTCTTCAAGGGACTCAGTAAAAAAGCTTTTCTTAGCAGAATCAATCATATATTGTGTTTTGTTTCTAAAAGATTTAAAAGTACTATAATTTTCAGCACTTTTGTCATTTTTATACTTTTTAAAAGCCAAATCTCTCTGTTCTATTGCATTTAAAATATCAGTATTAATCCATGGTTCTGTTTTTTGTTTAATTCGAAGTTGCTTAACTGGAGCAATATTATCCACAACAGACATACAAATATTCTTAAAGAGATCCCACGCAACAGACGCACTGTCAGAAAGATTAACACTGGACCAATCTGCAGCCAACAAACTTGCATGAAAATCCTCACAACTATAATTTTTCATAGAACGAGTAGTAATGTTATTGTGAGTTCCAACGAAGGACTTATTCACCTTTCGTGTACAAAATATCATATAGTGGTCACTAAAACTGGTTTCAATAACTCCAGATTGAGAAATGTTATTTGAATCAGAAACTAATATCAGATCAATAATGGTTGATGTTGTACTACAAGTTCTTGTAAAATCATGAATTAATTGAGTAAAATTAAACATATCAATGAAAGAGTTAAAAGTAGAAAATAGAGTTGATGTTCTAGAAGTTTTTGAAACGTCAGTATTAAAATCTCCTAATAAAATAGTTTCATACTCGGAAAAGTGACTTGTTGATGAACACACACTGTCTAAAATATCATAAAAGTTAGTTTGGTTGGGAGGTCTGTAGATAACGCCACAAAGAATAGGTTTTGATTTTGGTAGAAGGATTTCTAGCCAAGTTGCTTCTAGATCCTCATGAGTCAAGTCACAACGACTGTTGTAAGATAAATCTTTCCGTATATATATGAGGACTCCGCCTCCGTGACGATTTCGGTCCCTACGTTGTATGAGATAGTTGTTGATACAAATTTCAGCATCTGGCACAGAGTCGTCGAGCCAAGTTTCGGATATAAAAATACATGCTGCTTTCGAACGGCGTGAAATAATTCGAATTTCGTCCAATTTTGGAATAAGGCTTCGCACATTCATGTGAATAAAATGAAGGCCACGTTTGGTAAATGCCTTGTAATCAGAATTACAACTATCACTAGCTGGTCCTGGACATGGATGAACATCACCACACAACAGCAAACACACTGATAAAAAATTACTATGTCTCTGAGTAGAATAATAGGACGTAGAGCTCTTCTTAGAATATGTTCCATGTAAACTTGTAAAATTATGATAAAAGGTAAGTTGGCCATATGTGAATGGCAATAGTGCAACAGTATCCGAAATCCAGTTGACATCCGAATACTGGTACACTTCATATTTATGTAAATAATCTTCGTCTGTGACGCGTAAAATATAAAATGACAATGTCAACAATGTCTTCAGGATATCCATCAAATACCTGTATGTTACATTTATGGTGTAAATAGTTTCTTCTTGTAAAAATGATAATCTAAATAATTGTAAATAAATGCCTCTCTAGGTTACACACCACCAAAAAAAAAAAAAAAAAAAAAAAAAAAAAAAAAAAAAAAAAATGAGCCTGTTGCTAAACATAGATAGAACTTGGTACGGCCAGAAATATTTACTACCTGGTTTATAAGTAAAGCCTTAAGGGATGGAAAATAAAGTCGTGTGTTTCCTTTTCTAAGTTTTTATTTTTGGACATAAAAAAGTACGTATTCTACAAAGCGGCAATACAAATCACGTTGAATTCGAGCGACTAAAATAGTGGTATGCTTGTTAATTCTGCCAAAATAACCATTGTAACTAAATTTGAATGGATATTGGTACATTTGTGATTTCCACGCGGCTTATAAATGGCACTCCGTAGTGGGATTAGTCATATATTTTATAGTCTGTTTCAATACACATATGTAGTTCACTAGTACTCATTGCATCCCGTTGTGATATTTCACGTTTATGTCAACTTACTTATTAACATATCGATTTATTGGATTAAAATAATATGAATCAACCGAAGACACTTAATTCCTACGTCGGGCAATTTTCCGTTGGGTTGAGTATCTGGTTTTCATCAACCTGGCAATGTTTACAGTAATAACAATTAACGCCTGTGTCGTGAACAAAATGTTTTCTTGCAAAGCATAACATCATTGCAAAAATTGTGTTTATTACTTTGCTTCGGTATAAGAAAATGCTACACAATGTACAAGTCATTTTTAATGTTTTGGTAAACAAATATATTGACCTAAACGAAAAATTAATTAATCCGCGTCAAGTTTGCAAACGTCGTTTGGTTGAAGAGAATTTTGTTTAACGGTTAACGTAAGATTTGATTGGTTTACATATCGCTAACATTCAAATAGCAAACACACCGAAAAGGTGAAGAACATAAGCATTAACATTGACATGCGTACAATGAAGAAATCAACTTAAAACGGTGGATCTTGGCAGTGGGCTAATGAATTTGCACAGTTTAAGTCAATCCCCTTCACCGTATGGATCCGATACACAGGGTTATTCATTGTTGGAAAAAGGGCAGGTTTCAACACTATTAGTAAATCTCTAGGTCGTATAATCTAACTGGACAGACACCACATGTTGTTATATACCCTACCATTAAAAACTATTACATAATCACCGACAAGATTTGTTTATTGCATTTTGATAGATGTCACTTATATAGACTTTAGTTTGGCCAATCAGTTTAATCAGTATTGATTACCGCGTTGATGAAAATTGACTTTGTACATTGCACATGTACAAAACAAAATACAGTCAGACCTCGGTCGTTCGGAGTCAGTCGAACTTTTATTTCGAATAATACTTGGTTGCGATTAGCCCATTTCTATTCGACGTGCATAAGAGTCACCGGGACCTGATATTTATTTTGGATGGTCCGAATATGGACCGGATAAAAGGTTGCGAATAAACGAGATCCGACTGTATTTAAATATTTTTTTCATTCATAGTATTAGTACATACCTGATGCACCTGTGTTGACAATTAATATAAATTTATCGTTAAACTTGATTTTCAGGAGCTTGCGATAAAAACCGTGGATGGTATTCGTGTGTTTCGAATACATGAAAAGGTTCTTTTTCATTATAACATTAATATTTACTGCACATTTGACCATGTCTTAAACATATACACAGCAAGTATGCATGATTGGAATTCTTCATCTTTATTATCTTAAGACAAGATCCTCGTTTAAGCACTCAGGCTACCGATTAGAAACATTATATTTATTTTATATTAATACTTTTACTTAATCTTAGTTGGCCCTGTTTGCCTAAACTTCTTATTTTACATTGATTGTGAAACAAGATGCGATTATTTATTCTAATCACTCTAAATGACCGGTGGCATACAGGTGACATGTGAGAAATTATTTTTATCTCGTGGTCACGACTTACTTACTCGTTCCAACGACATTATTATCTCGTTCCCACGACTTAGTATGTCGTGACCACGACTTATCTATCACGTACCCCCACGACATAATTATCTCGTGGCCTGGACTTACTATCTCGTTGCTACGAGATAAAAATAATTTCACATATGTCACATCGATGCCACCGTATATAACTACGTGGAATCCAGTTTGTTTAGCAATAGTCGATGTAAGTAAACTAACGTACTAAATGTCGTATGTACTTAATGATTTCAGAATGGACGTTTATGTTTATTCGAGGGGAAGGAATTTCCATCTTTAGATAAGCTGCTCAGTTTCTACAGTTATATGGAGTTACCATCAAGGACAATCAAAGTTACACTGATACGAGGCTATAACAGCAACACAGCATAGGAACTACTAGAAATGGATTGTTTCTCCAAGATAACATTATGATGTATTTGTGTATATATTTGTAAATAACAATAATCTGTAATTGCTTAAGTCAATGATAAACCCTCTGTTCTGTTCGACATGTCCCCCTAGTTAAGGGCAATCGTCTGTACATAGCATGCATAATACAGTTTTCTGAATTTAAAAGAAAGTGAACCATTGGCATAAAAAGTTCAAAGCTGTTCTCTCAAAAGGACAGTAGAAATAGACAATTTGGACACAACTTTAAGAGAAAACCGTGCTATGACATAATCAAAACACTAACCTTCAAAAATTAATCAAAAGCTTAATATTATAAGTCATGAAATCAAGGAAACAAATACAGATGCCACAGTGAAAACAATCATAGTAGCCGATTCTGAAAATTATTTGAGAAGCTACGTTTTGTTCGTTGAAACTATATGCAGCAAGCAATTACATGTGTAGATGTCTTATTTAGCATTGCTTAGTGTAAGATTAATTATGCTCATTTATTTGTTCATTTTTACCTACACAAACATTAACATTATATTTCATATAGTTAAAACTTCAATAAATATGCATCATTCAGAGTCAGTCAATATCAGTCAGAGTCAGTCAGAGTCAGTCAGTGTCAGTCAGAGTCAGTCAGACTCAGTCAAACTCAGTCAGACTCAGTCAGAGTCAGTCAGAGTCAGCATAAGCCGTAGAGTTTGATGAAAGTATACATACATATATATATTTCAATAGTGTTCATCAAGACGAACAAAATGATGTATTACTTGACATATTTCAATATTTTTTTCGCTAAAAATCACGTAAGGGGGACCCTTATGAGAATTTCTCATTGATAGACCCTTGATAGAATTTCATTTTTCGGGAAAAAAATATTTCTCTCCGATTTTGCTCATTTTTTCAGTACTTAAAGACTTACCTACCCCACCGACGAAAATGTCTTCAGCTATGCAATATATCCATTTAAAATATTTCCCGAGGTTTTCGCAAAAATCGCGTTAGGGGGACCCTTATGAGAAATTTTATCTTCGAAAAAAAGAATTGTCTCTACGATTAACCTAATTAACCCAGAGTCAGTCAGAGTCAGTCAGTGTCAGTCAGAGTCAGCATAAGCTGTAGATTTAGATGAAAGTATACATATATACTAGCGGAAAAAAGAAACTGTGCATGTGTATAATATGCTATAACTTAGGAGGTATGTAAGGAATCGCAGGGTTTTATCTTACCTTTATTTAACACCAGCTCAATTGATATGGTTATTGAATCAGCTGCGTCTTAGATAGAGATCAGTTTTCAGAGACGTTCTCTAAACAAAGTTCAGCTCATCAATACCGTGTATGTCCACCATTGGAATCGATGCATGCTTGACAACGACGCCGCATTGATGTGACAAGTGTTCTGAAAAATGCCTGGGGAATACCATTCCAGATTCTGACAAGCGCACGTGATAGGTCAGGTAACGCCAACGGCTGATTTTGGAGGCCACGTAACCGTCGCTGCATCTCATCCCACACGTGTTCTATAGGCGACAAATCCGGTGATATTGCAGGCCAGGGCAGCACATTCACATTGTTCTGGGTCAAAAAGTCGGTGACGACCCGCGCGACGTGCGGGCGAGCGTTATCCTGTTGCAGCGTGGCGTTACGTTGCTGCACAAATGGAAGGACGTGAGGCCGTATGATTTCGTCACGATATCTGATGCCTGTAAGTGTGCCGTCTACAACCACAAGTGCTGTTCTTCCACGGGATGAGATGCCACCCCACACCATGACACTACCTCCGCCGAATGGACGTCGTTCAATCACACAACTGTCATGGAAACGTTCACCAACACGACGGTACACCCTAGAACGGCCGTCGCTGCTGTAGAGATGGAACCTGGACTCATCCGTGAAAAGAATACGTGCCCAGTCCTGTTGCGTGAAGTGTATGTGTCTTCTACACCATCAAAACGTGTTCCACGATGACGTTGCTGCAGAACAGGACGTATGGCAGGACGTCGTGGACGTATGCCTCGTTCACGCAATCGATTACGTACCGTTCGGGGACTGATTCTTCTAAGGCCAGGAATACTTCGAGCCGTTAAAGAAGCAGTTCTGAGTCGGTCACGCAGATGAACCACCCGGATATACGTATCCTGGCAAATAGACGTTACGCGTGGACGTCCTGATCGAGGCCGGTCTCTGGTTGCCCCAAACTGTTGGTACCGTCTCCTCAAGGCGTCTACAGTATTTCGGTGAACGCCAAATTGTCTGGCAACGTCAGTATGACGTACACCAGCTTCAATCATACCTACGGCGCGGCATCTGTCAGTTTCATTCAACCTTGGCATGGCGTATCAACGACGTTTTTCAAAATTATCCTGGTTTTGTGTCTTACATGTAACAACACTATGTTTTAACACAGGTTTAGGCGACAAACATGTTTGCAATTGACTGCTGCACGAAAAAAACGTGAAAAAGAAGACGTTAGCCTGACAGGCAAACTACCCGTGCAACTCATGCACTGGCCAGTGTAAATGACCGAGAGGGATACACAACTTATCTGTGTAAAGTTTCAAGCTTTAATTTATAAAATTGAAGGATATATGAACATTTTACACATTCACAGTTTCTTTTTTCCGTTAGTATATGTATATATTTCAATAGTGTTCATCAAGACGAACAAAATGATGTATTACTTGACATATTTACGTGAAAAAAGTTTTCGTTAAAAATCGCGTACAGGTCTTGACCTTTGATAGAATTTCATTTTTTGGAGAAAACAAATATTTCTCTCCAATTTTGCTCATTTTTTCAGTACTTAAAGACTTACATACCCCATCGACGAAAATGTTTTCAGCTATGCAATATATCCATTTAAAATGTTTCCCGAGGTTTTCGCAAAAATCAGGTAAGGGGACCCTTATGAGAATTTTTATCTTCGAAAAAAAGAATTGTCTCTACGATTAACCTAATTAACCCAGAGTCAGTCAGAGTCAGTCAGAGTCAGCATAAGCCGTAGATTAAGATGAAAGTATACATATATGTATATATTTCAATAGTGTTCATCAAGACGAACAAAATGATGTATTACTTGACAAATTTACGTGAAAATAGTTTTCGCTAAAAATCGCGTACAGGTCTTGACCTTTGGTAGAATTTCATTTTTCGGAAAAAAAAATATTTCTCTCCGATTTTGCTCATTTTTTCAGTACTTAAAGACTTACCTACCCCGTCGACGAAAATGTCCTTAGCTATGCAATATATCCATTTAAAATGTTTCCCGAGGTTTTCGCAAAAATCACGTAAGGGGGACCCTTATGAGAATTTTTATCTTCGATAAAAAGAATTGTCTCTACGATTAATCTAATTAACCCAGAGTCAGTCAGAGTCAGTCAGAGTCAGTCAGTGTAAGTCAGTGTCAGTCAGAGTCAGTCTGAGTCAGTCAGAGTCAGTCAGAGTCAGCAAAAGCCGTAGATTTAGATGAAAGTATACATATATGTATATATTTCAATAGTGTTCATCAACACGAACAAAATGATGTATTACTTGACATATTTACGTGAAAAAAGTTTTCGCTAAAAATCGCGTATAGGTCTTGACCTTTGATAGAATTTCATTTTTCGAAAAATAAATATTTCTCTCCGATTTTGCTCATTTTTTCAGCACTTAAGGATGTAGTCAGGTGAAATAATAAAATGTAAAGAAATCAACAATTGTGTATAACATTATTATTTTAAAAGAATAATGTGTGAAGGACTAAAAAATGCTATAATAATGATACCTTATGGGCATTGTTAAAAAAATATGGCCTCCTGAAAACTCCTGGATATTTTGAATTATTCTGCCTATGGAACCCCATATCTTGATATCTATGTGGTAAAGAGGCATTAAAAATATCATTTATCTCATGCATCTTCATAACATTTGTATTTGAGACACCACTTTACTAAATAAAATACAAAAGACATAAAAACTTTGATGTTCATCAGTTGTATTATGTCATATATATAACATATAACAGAATCACAGGTTTCGCTATGTATTTAACACAATTCCATAACAACATCATATTTCATATATAACCAAAATCTACAATTTAATATAATTTCGGCATTTGATAGGTTAAACAATTCTTATTCATTAGAAAACAAAATAAAAATATGTTATGGACCAATTTTTTTAGTTATTTCATATTTTGCACCCCCCCCCTTTTTTCCCCAACACCTGCTAATTGGAATATACATGAATATTGCACCATTATAATGAAATGTAAATAAAGGTATATAGTACTACAATTGTAGTGAGCTCGAGTCTTCTAAATGTTAACTGAATCAAAACATGTTTGTCAACCAAAAATGGATGTATTGCCCAACAATTATAAAGAATGTGCATTCCAGGCTGACTGTCAGCTACTTGAATTTTTCCCCCATTGCGACTTCAATTAACCTGCCATCATATTTTACACCTGAAAATGTAGTTACAATGTTCAATTCAATATTAACTTAAAGCATACTATCACACAGTAATGAAACAGGATAAAAGTATAATAAGATACAATTAATGTTCACAAATTAACCAGATATCTATCACTTTGTTCTTCACTGGTGAGCACATAACAACAGGATTCAAAATTGTGTTGTTGTCTTGGCATCTCATATATCCATTGGCTGTGGAGACTTAGTTGTTAGTCTCTTGTGACAAGTAACCAGCAAACAAAACATGTTGTGAAGGCACTGAAATTATACAAAACAAGAGCCGAGAAACAAGCCACAATTTACATACATATATATATATACACGAGTATTATGACAAAGGGTGTGGTGGGTGGGCTTTTAACTTCTTAGCAGCCGATTTTATTTAAAAATGAAGTGTAAAATTGACATGCGCACCGTTTCAATAAATGAAAACCAAAGAGGCCAAAAGTAGCCAAATCTTTTACTTTTCTCACAAAGTACCTGTTAATCTAACAGTGCAACGTTTGAATTGCAAACAAAGCATCAGGACCTAAAGCAAAATGGTAAACAAATAAACTTAATGAAATAATCTGCTTTATTTTTTAATAAATTGCTTAACTTTAGGTCTCAGAAAAGTAATTTGACACAGCTTGAATGATCTTAGCAGACTTTGTAACTCTCACACTTTTACCACATGTCTCAGATAATACACTTTTGAGTCCATCTTCACCATTTCTATTGTAGGCAAGTTTCAAGTTATGAAAAGACAAATTACTACCAGCAGCTTTCCTAGCCATACATTTGCTCAAAATTTTCTTTTCTACCAGATCATTGTAAGATGATATATTTTTTTTTATACACATAGAGTAAGCAAGAGAGGATAAAACATAATTACAATCAAAAGCAGCTTCAGAACACGATTGAACACTAACATTGCTTTCATCAACTAACAACTGTAGAGATGTGACATCCTCTAAGGCATCATGTGCATTGTAATCGTTACCGGTTACAGCTTGATATACATGTTCTTGTGCGTATGAAGACAAATTTGGCAATTTTTTTTTAAAAAGAACTTTAGTATCAATAAAGCCATCTACAAGATTGATAAATTCTGAAATTTTAACATTTTTTTCTAATGCATTGAACAGCAAAGGACAATCAAAAACTTTAATGTTATGTCCAGCAAGGAAAACTGGTTTGGGAACTTGCTGTATAAATGACAGGAATCCCTCAAGTGCACAGGATATACTCAATGGGGTTACCACTTTACCATGGCGATACATTCTGCTCACTGAAATTGATAAGCCTGTGATATCAGATGCACCTTTGGAAATAGGTTGTTTCGGAAAGACATAGGTGCTCCATTTCTTGTCCCCATATACTGCTGCCATCTGTGTGATGTGAGAAGTCCGTGCTGAAAAAATCAATAAACATTCAAGCTGAGTTATTATTACCTTGTGCATGCATATGACTGTCATAAGTAAAAATAAAAGTTGTGGTTTACAAATACTGTAAATTCAGAAATTATTGCATTCATTTATTATTGCGAGTTCAGGAAAAGCTCCATTAAAATACTGTTATCATATGTCAGAATGTGAGTTTCTCATTTACTCACATTATTCACATTCACAATAATAAATTTACAGTAGTTCCTTGCTTGTCTTCCAACTACTATAACATTTTAAGTGAAATAAATGGTAAAAATACAAAGTTACATAACACTAAAACTGTTTTCTTGAACAACATATGAAGTACATGACTACTTGTAATTACACATGAAAAATATCTGTACATGTATTACCTAAACCAGTACTTTCAAGGTCAAAGAATACAGGCATCACTCCTGCAGGAACTGTCAAAGGTTCTGAAAAAGGTGAAGCCTTTGGAGCAGGGATCTCTTCGATAACATCATCAGTAATACTGGTAGATGATATCCCAGACTGGTAACTCGTTCCTTCCCTTATTTCTTTGGACATGTTGGTCTGTGTTCTGTCAAATGATAATATAGAAATATGAAATGTAAATATGTATAAAACAAATCTACCAAAAACTAAACATAACCTTAGAATGCAACTAAAGGCTCTCAGGAGCCTGAATTGGTCACTTGGAAATCCTGAGCAACTGCAATATATAAATCTTTTGCATGAAAGACAAATGTGTTCAACATGGAGGGCAAACAAGGCGCATATTTTCTCTATACTTCGGCCCTCTTTTTTTTCTTCCTATAGTTTGCATAATTACCAAAAACTACCATCCAAAGTTGACATTTAAGGAGGCAATAAATATAGCTGACATAGGTAGATATAACTGCCACATATAACACATGTATTTCTCATATCCTACATATCTTATACATTCATAAATCAATGTAGATTTTACCTTCGAGCTTTCAACTCCAGTCTGCGAATCTTTGCCTTCTTAGCCATAGCAACATCAATGGCCTTTCTCTTTCTTGCCTGGATGTCCCGTAAAATGGCCAATTTCATGGTATACCGTCCAGGTGAAATGCCAATCTTAGTGTTGACCTATTCAAAAAGTTCATAAAAATATTATCATGACCTGAAACAGTAGACAAAACAAGAAAATGGAATAAATGCGCATGGTAGGACAACACCATGGCAACTAGAGGTATAGGCATCCTTGACATATAATGATAATTTATTTCAGAAAAAAATATTTTTCAATATATTTCCCATATGGTCCAATGGTAAACTATGTTCCCCACTTAGCCAATTTTTAAAAAGGACTTTTGAAGGACCATTGTTACAAAGTTTGGTTCTAATTGGTTCAGTAGTTTCAGAGGAGAAGATGTTTGAATGCATTGCCCATTAGGGCCAGGTGAGCTAAAAATCACATCATTATCTTTCTTTGGTAAAAGAGGTATGTACCTTAGATATATAACTGTGACCAACATTCTTTTGAGATACACCAGCTGCTACCCTATGGTGTAAACTTGAAGTACCACTGTAGAAGTGTGCCTTTGGTGCCTTCGATGCGATGGTCTTATTCAGCGATTCATTGGCTTGTGTACTGCCTAGGTTTGCATATTTCTCGCAATGTTTTTTAAGTTCTGCAAAGAAATCCACTAAACAGTTTTGGAGAGCTGTGTCTGTCAAAGGACGTCCATAGGGGAGTGATTTGTACTTCCTAAGTGGATCCTCAATATGAGAGCACCATTTAGTGTTACATAAGGAATGATCTCCAAACGGATGACGTGATATGGCATCAAAGCCTTGAGAAATTCCTTCCTCATTGCCTTGGTTCTGTGAAATCATGTAGTTGATACATTTCTGTAGATATGTTATGACTTTCTTTGACAGGCTTTTATGTTTTGGTTGCAAAGAATACAGTTTTCCTGCTAAGTTTTTTCTGACATGATTTCTGTCTGATTTTTTCTTGATACCTGGGTTGACAACACTTCTTAGTCTTGAAATGGTTGTGGTGTCATCATCAGCTACTATTGTTGATATAGAATTCCCTGCCTTCTCCTGGGTTGATACCATCTCGATAACCATATCTTGTTCCATAGCTTTGCTGCTTCCCTCCCAGTTGATGTTACACTTGTGGGGCTTTGGTTTAGTTTTCTTACTACTTGCAACATCACACACTTTGCAAAATTTGCTCCTTACAGAGTAGCCCAGCACTTTCCCTGAAACTGTCCCTATCATTGTACAATGTCCTGAAAAGGTAAAAAATATTGTTACACACATATAAATTTACATATTATTGTGTTATCAATTATCATTGTTACATGTACTTAATTAACACTATATTTCCCAACCACATATGTGGGCAGGACATAAAAAAAAACTCCATGTATCTTCGCCTCGGGTAGCATAACAATTTGGTCTTGTGTCTCATCTAATGAACCATTTAATCATAGCTTTTTAGTAGATGTAACACTGCACTTACCAGATAAACTATCATATCCTCTCCCGCTGCCTCTTTTTTGCCATGCACCATCCACACTAACACAAAGACCATCATTCCTACTAAAAACAAATTGTTAATTAATCAAATCAAAGATCAATACTTTGAAGGGTTAGGTGCCAAAATTTCAGTCTTTTGCAGAAAAATTAGAGCATGCAATTTGGCCATTTTAACCTACTTTTACCTAGATACTGACTTATTAACCGAGATGCATTTGTGTAGAAGTTTACATGACCATACAAACTAGATGAGTACTTCACATAGTACAGTAGGGAATGTATTAATGCAAAATTTCATCACTGAGGGACACTAAGTGATGGCAATAGCACACATGTCCCTTTCGGGTCAGGTGAGCTAAAAAGGCTTAATAGTTATTTACTTCAACTTACCTTGCAGTTAACTGAACCTCTTCTTTTGCTGCATCAACCATACATTCTTCAGCCACAAAGTTAAATGCATTCCCTGTAAATGTATGTATAATTATTAGCATAGACCAATTTTTATATTGTGTGCATTTATTTTCAGTATGGATGTTGATTTAATTTTTTAATATGGGTGTACAGACATACATAAAGATATGCTTGTTTTGTGCCATTTGATACTAAACAGTCTGATTGTTACTGTAGTTCTGGATGCATACTTTAATATTTGTGCATTTTTACTTTTTCGACATATCAGCAGGCTACTTTTTCACTCTTTCTTTTATGGTTTATCTCTTATTTTCCAAACAAGTGTGCAACATTTTTTAATTTCATATCCCCATCCACTTACACAGTTTGGGTAAACACTATGATATAAGTATAAGTTTGCTTTAAATACCTGCTTCATTTTGCCTTGCTAGCAGTGTCCATTTACTGACATGAGGGATATTCAGCTCCGAAAGAAGACTGTTGACTTGCCTCTCACCAATGCCAGCATGTATCATAGCTAGAAAATAAATATCATCCTGTCATTTTCAAATTCATTTTGTCATGTTTGTCATATTATTTTGTGATAAGATGTTTTATTCATCTCACTGATGGTAAAATATTTGACATAAAGTGACTTCCTGTGGTATAATTCCCATATATTTAACATTCCATTAATTATTTCTTAAATATTGTTCACCTGTAGTTCCAGGTAGCAATAAATGAATTACATGTATATGAACAAAACATCAATGATACATGCATACAATTTGTAGTTCCATAATTTCAAAATTCAAAGTCTGGTGTCTGGAATATATTTTAAATACACACTCACAAATTTCATTTTTAGAAAGAATGGTTAAAATCCTAAGTATTGATAACAACATTTCATATGGCCTCTTGAAATGTAGGACAAGGACCATGCATGTATCTAATTACAGTCATGGTGCACAATGGGACCAAATATTGAGGTAGCCAACCAATTATTTGGAACTTTTGCATTACTTATCAAGAATGGGATCAACATTATGTTTAACTTGGTGTCTAGTAAAAGTTGAAAGTTATATCAGGTGGCAGCCAATGTCACACATTTAGTATATACAAGAAATATATACAATACAGAAGTCCATATTACACTGTATAATTTATAAGATTTACATTTGTGCTAACAAATACCTGATGCAAGCTTTGTGTTAGCATCCCAAATCCTGTTGTGTCTTTTACCCGTTGGTACATGGTTAACAAATTTACATACAAGGTTTGAACATGGTACCTGAAAATTTTTTTAATATACATGTACATGTTCATAAAATGAAAGAAATATTAAGATACTATATACATGTATGTATAGCATATTGAGATTGATATTATAATAATGTTACATATATATATTGTATTTATGTTTTCAATCATAATTGTAACTGTATGTAATTGCACCATGTAGGACTTTGCTGGGTAAATAAATATATTGTCTATAATAATTGTCTAATAACACTGAATATATGCCACATAAAATTATTTTTTATATCCTCATCCTTCTGCCACTATTGGCACTAAAGATATGGGGAGGGGTATTTATAACTTGTTGATTGTTGCTATAATTGCCTGAATTTGAAAGAATTTCCATATATATATTTTCTTTAAAATGGAATAAATTATGATCATCTTGCTCTTCAGAAAACATGGAAGGGGATGAGAATCTAAAAATAAAATGCATTATTTGGCCTTATCAAGACATAATTTATCCTGAAAAATGTGTCTATATTTCATGAGATCTAGATTTGTGTTTCTAAGTTTACATACTCTATTCAGAGTTCTAGAGACAAGAGCATATGACGTCCAATGACCACAGCTTACTGAATATATGTTGTTGGACATCAAAAGAGACTCAGGCTAGCCGGACTGAATTAATTTATATGCTAGGATAAGACAGATCCATTTGTGAAAAAATATTGTATAATGAGGGGTGGGCAGAGTGTGCGGGAACATGGGAGTAAAGGGGTCATGAATCAGGAGTTATTAGGGAGTATAGGGTACAAGACCCGCAATCAGGAGGTGACGGGAGCCAGGAGTAGAGGGAGAAGGAAGCAAGAAAAAGGAGAGGGAAGGGAAATGGGAGTTAAGGGGAGGAAAATGGGGAGCGGTGGTCCCTCTGTTTATCCCTCTTTATTGGTTATCAGTGACATTCATATTTTTTTTAATTTTGAGCCTCACCTTAATTATAGCTGATAATCCATAATTTATCATGGCTGTAGCATGGTGTAGTTGAAGAGGCAGGCCACACTTACTGCATGCTGACAGTGCATCTGCCAACACCCCCAAATCTACCACATGTCGACCGTCTCTCCATACATCTTCTCTGGCACTTAATATCGCTTCCTCTACCACTAAACCTTCATCCACAATGACAACAGGATCACTGTTGATCCTGTTATAATTGTGATGAAGGCCTAGTGCGCGTTCGCTTTGTAGCTCCACCGCCTCTACACATTCATCGTGCGATTCTTTCTCATCTTTAAAACTTTCGTAATACCTTTTTAAGCCCTCCCTTGCCTTTCCCTGTCTTTCTTTTGCCTTATTTGTTTTGAAATACGCGCTTTTGTTAACTTTAACCATTTTGTTACCGCTAAATTGTTGTCGTCTGTCAATTCGTCAACAATGGCGCCGAAAACGGGGTTGACTATGTCGTAAAAAATACTTCATCCGATTTGATCTTTACGTAGTTATTCAAACATATTAACTTATTAATTCCATTTTAATGGGCCTTATTGATAACATTTGAGGATTAAAATGTTGAAACTATCTTTATATGTTACCGAATGTTTACGTCTTGAAAAAATTGCAGTAAGAGTTACCTCCCGTAGACCGTGCCGATTTCTGACAAGAAAAGCTCACCGCACTACATCCTACTCCGTCGACAAAAATGTCTTCAGCTATGCAATATATCCATTTCAGAGTCAGTCAGAGCCTGTCAGAGCCAGTCAGAGTCAGTCAGAGTCAGTCAGAGTCAGTCAGAGTCAGCAAAAGCCGTAGAAAAAAGTTTTCGCTAAAAATCGCGTATAGGTCTTGACCTTTGATAGAATTTCATTTTTCGGAAAAAAAAATATTTCTCTCCGATTTTGCTCATTTTTTCAGTACTTAAAGACTTACCTACCCCAACGACGAAAATGTCTTCAGCTATGCAATATATCCATTTAAAATATTTCCCGAGGTTTTCGCAAAAATCACGTTAGGGGGACCCTTATGAGAAATTTTATCTTCGAAAAAAAGAATTGTCTCTACGATTAACCTAATTAACCCAGAGTCAGTCAGAGTCAGTCAGTGTCAGTCAGAGTCAGCATAAGCCGTAGATTTAGATGAAAGTATACATACATACTAGCGGAAAAAAGAAACTGTGCATGTGTATAATATGCTGTAACTTAGGAGGTATGTAAGGAATCGCAGGGTTTTATCTTACCTTTATTTAACACCAGCTCAATTGATATGGTTATTGAATCAGCTGCGTCTTAGATAGAGATCAGTTTTCAGAGACGTTCTCTAAACAAAGTTCAGCTCATCAATACCGTGTATGTCCACCATTGGAATCGATGCATGCTTGACAACGACGCCGCATTGATGTGACAAGTGTTCTGAAAAATGTCTGGGGAATACCATTACAGATTCTGACAAGCGCACGTGATAGGTCAGGTAACGTCAACGGCTGATTTTGGAGGCCACGTAACCGTCGCTGCATCTCATCCCACACGTGTTCTATAGGCGACAAATCCGGTGATATTGCAGGCCAGGGCAGCACATTCACATTGTTCTGGGTCAAAAAATCGATGACGACCCGCGCGACGTGCGGGCGAGCGTTATCCTGTTGCAGCGTGGCGTTACGTTGCTGCACAAATGGAAGGACGTGAGGCCGTATGATTTCGTCACGATATCTGATGCCTGTAAGTGTGCCGTCTACAACCACAAGTGCTGTTCTTCCACGGGATGAGATGCCACCCCACACCATGACACTACCTCCGCCGAATGGACGTCGTTCAATCACACAACTGTCATGGAAACGTTCACCAACACGACGGTACACCCTAGAACGGCCGTCGCTGCTGTAGAGATGGAACCTGGACTCATCCGTGAAAAGAATACGTGCCCAGTCCTGTTGCGTGAAGTGAATGTGTCTTCTACACCATCAAAACGTGTTCCACGATGACGTTGCTGCAGAACAGGACGTATGGCAGGACGTCGTGGACGTATGCCTCGTTCACGCAATCGATTACGTACCGTTCGGGGACTGATTCTTCTAAGGCCAGGAATACTTCGAGCCGTTAAAGAAGCAGTTCTGAGTCGGTCACGCAGATGAACCACCCGGATATACGTATCCTGGCAAATAGACGTTACGCGTGGACGTCCTGATCGAGGCCGGTCTCTGGTTGCCCCAAACTGTTGGTACCGTCTCCTCAAGGCGTCTACAGTATTTCGGTGAACGCCAAATTGTCTGGCAACGTCAGTATGACGTACACCAGCTTCAATCATACCTACGGCGCGGCATCTGTCAGTTTCATTCAACCTTGGCATGGCGTATCAACGACGTTTTTCAAAATTATCCTGGTTTTGTGTCTTACATGTAACAACACTATGTTTTAACACAGGTTTAGGCGACAAACATGTTTGCAATTGACTGCTGCACGAAAAAAACGTGAAAAAGAAGACGTTAGCCTGACAGGCAAACTACCCGTGCAACTCATGCACTGGCCAGTGTAAATGACCGAGAGGGATAAACAACTTATCTGTGTAAAGTTTCAAGCTTTAATTTATAAAATTGAAGGATATATGAACATTTTACACATTCACAGTTTTTTTTTTCCGTTAGTATATGTATATATTTCAATAGTGTTCATCAAGACGAACAAAATGATGTATTACTTGACATATTTACGTGAAAAAAGTTTTCGTTAAAAATCGCGTACAGGTCTTGACCTTTGATAGAATTTCATTTTTTGGAGAAAACAAATATTTCTCTCCAATTTTGCTCATTTTTTCAGTACTTAAAGACTTACATACCCCATCGACGAAAATGTTTTCAGCTATGCAATATATCCATTTAAAATGTTTCCCGAGGTTTTCGCAAAAATCAGGTAAGGGGACCCTTATGAGAATTTTTATCTTCGAAAAAAAGAATTGTCTCTACGATTAACCTAATTAACCCAGAGTCAGTCAGAGTCAGTCAGAGTCAGCATAAGCCGTAGATTAAGATGAAAGTATACATATATGTATATATTTCAATAGTGTTCATCAAGACGAACAAAATGATGTATTACTTGACAAATTTACGTGAAAATAGTTTTCGCTAAAAATCGCGTACAGGTCTTGACCTTTGGTAGAATTTCATTTTTCGGAAAAAAAAATATTTCTCTCCGATTTTGCTCATTTTTTCAGTACTTAAAGACTTACCTACCCCGTCGACGAAAATGTCCTTAGCTATGCAATATATCCATTTAAAATGTTTCCCGAGGTTTTCGCAAAAATCACGTAAGGGGGACCCTTATGAGAATTTTTATCTTCGATAAAAAGAATTGTCTCTACGATTAATCTAATTAACCCAGAGTCAGTCAGAGTCAGTCAGAGTCAGTCAGTGTAAGTCAGTGTCAGTCAGAGTCAGTCTGAGTCAGTCAGAGTCAGTCAGAGTCAGCAAAAGCCGTAGATTTAGATGAAAGTATACATATATGTATATATTTCAATAGTGTTCATCAACACGAACAAAATGATGTATTACTTGACATATTTACGTGAAAAAAGTTTTCGCTAAAAATCGCGTATAGGTCTTGACCTTTGATAGAATTTCATTTTTCGAAAAATAAATATTTCTCTCCGATTTTGCTCATTTTTTCAGTACTTAAAGACTTACCTACCCCACCGACGAAAATGTCTTCATCTAAGCAATATATCCATTTAAAATATTTCCCGAGGTTTTCGCAAAAATCACGTTAGGGGGACCCTTATGAGAAATTTTATCTTCGAAAAAAAGAATTGTCTCTACGATTAACCTAATTAACCCAGAGTCAGTCAGAGTCAGTCAGTGTCAGTCAGAGTCAGCATAAGCCGTAGATTTAGATGAAAGTATACATATATACTAGCGGAAAAAAGAAACTGTGCATGTGTATAATATGCTATAACTTAGGAGGTATGTAAGGAATCGCAGGGTTTTATCTTACCTTTATTTAACACCAGCTCAATTGATATGGTTATTGAATCAGCTGCGTCTTAGATAGAGATCAGTTTTCAGAGACGTTCTGTAAACAAAGTTCAGCTCATCAATACCGTGTATGTCCACCATTGGAATCGATGCATGCTTGACAACGACGCCGCATTGATGTGACAAGTGTTCTGAAAAATGCCTGGGGAATACCATTACAGATTCTGACAAGCGCACGTGATAGGTCAGGTAACGTCAACGGCTGATTTTGGAGGCCACGTAACCGTCGCTGCATCTCATCCCACACGTGTTCTATAGGCGACAAATCCGGTGATATTGCAGGCCAGGGCAGCACATTCACATTGTTCTGGGTCAAAAAGTCGGTGACGACCCGCGCGACGTGCGGGCGAGCGTTATCCTGTTGCAGCGTGGCGTTACGTTGCTGCACAAATGGAAGGACGTGAGGCCGTATGATTTCGTCACGATATCTGATGCCTGTAAGTGTGCCGTCTACAACCACTAGTGCTGTTCTTCCACGGGATGAGATGCCACCCCACACCATGACACTACCTCCGCCGAATGGACGTCGTTCAATCACACAACTGTCATGGAAACGTTCACCAACACGACGGAACACTCTAGAACGGCCGTCGCTGCTGTAGAGATGGTACCTGGACTCATCCGTGAAAAGAATACGTGCCCAGTCCTGTTGCGTGAAGTGTATGTGTCTTCTACACCATCAAAACGTGTTCCACGATGACGTTGCTGCAGAACAGGACGTATGGCAGGACGTCGTGGACGTATGCCTCGTTCACGCAATCGATTACGTACCGTTCGGGGACTGATTCTTCTAAGGCCAGGAATACTTCGAGCCGTTAAAGAAGCAGTTCTGAGTCGGTCACGCAGATGAACCACCCGGATATACGTATCCTGGCAAATAGACGTTACGCGTGGACGTCCTGATCGAGGCCGGTCTCTGGTTGCCCCAAACTGTTGGTACCGTCTCCTCAAGGCGTCTACAGTATTTCGGTGAACGCCAAATTGTCTGGCAACGTCAGTATGACGTACACCAGCTTCAATCATACCTACGGCGCGGCATCTGTCAGTTTCATTCAACCTTGGCATGGCGTATCAACGACGTTTTTCAAAATTATCCTGGTTTTGTGTCTTACATGTAACAACACTATGTTTTAACACAGGTTTAGGCGACAAACATGTTTGCAATTGACTGCTGCACGAAAAAAACGTGAAAAAGAAGACGTTAGCCTGACAGGCAAACTACCCGTGCAACTCATGCACTGGCCAGTGTAAATGACCGAGAGGGATACACAACTTATCTGTGTAAAGTTTCAAGCTTTAATTTATAAAATTGAAGGATATATGAACATTTTACACATTCACAGTTTCTTTTTTCCGTTAGTATATGTATATATTTCAATAGTGTTCATCAAGACGAACAAAATGATGTATTACTTGACATATTTACGTGAAAAAAGTTTTCGTTAAAAATCGCGTACAGGTCTTGACCTTTGATGGAATTTCATTTTTTGGAGAAAACAAATATTTCTCTCCAATTTTGCTCATTTTTTCAGTACTTAAAGACTTACATACCCCATCGACGAAAATGTTTTCAGCTATGCAATATATCCATTTAAAATGTTTCCCGAGGTTTTCGCAAAAATCAGGTAAGGGGACCCTTATGAGAATTTTTATCTTCGAAAAAAAGAATTGTCTCTACGATTAACCTAATTAACCCAGAGTCAGTCAGAGTCAGTCAGAGTCAGCATAAGCCGTAGATTAAGATGAAAGTATACATATATGTATATATTTCAATAGTGTTCATCAAGACGAACAAAATGATGTATTACTTGACAAATTTACGTGAAAATAGTTTTCGCTAAAAATCGCGTACAGGTCTTGACCTTTGGTAGAATTTCATTTTTCGGAAAAAAAAATATTTCTCTCCGATTTTGCTCATTTTTTCAGTACTTAAAGACTTACCTACCCCACCGACGAAAATGTCTTCAGCTATGCAATATATCCATTTAAAATATTTCCCGAGGTTTTCGCAAAAATCACGTTAGGGGGACCCTTATGAGAAATTTTATCTTCGAAAAAAAGAATTGTCTCTACGATTAACCTAATTAACCCAGAGTCAGTCAGAGTCAGTCAGTGTCAGTCAGAGTCAGCATAAGCCGTAGATTTAGATGAAAGTATACATACATACTAGCGGAAAAAAGAAACTGTGCATGTGTATAATATGCTGTAACTTAGGAGGTATGTAAGGAATCGCAGGGTTTTATCTTACCTTTATTTAACACCAGCTCAATTGATATGGTTATTGAATCAGCTGCGTCTTAGATAGAGATCAGTTTTCAGAGACGTTCTGTAAACAAAGTTCAGCTCATCAATACCGTGTATGTCCACCATTGGAATCGATGCATGCTTGACAACGACGCCGCATTGATGTGACAAGTGTTCTGAAAAATGCCTGGGGAATACCATTACAGATTCTGACAAGCGCACGTGATAGGTCAGGTAACGTCAACGGCTGATTTTGGAGGCCACGTAACCGTCGCTGCATCTCATCCCACACGTGTTCTATAGGCGACAAATCCGGTGATATTGCAGGCCAGGGCAGCACATTCACATTGTTCTGGGTCAAAAAGTCGATGACGACCCGCGCGACGTGCGGGCGAGCGTTATCCTGTTGCAGCGTGGCGTTACGTTGCTGCACAAATGGAAGGACGTGAGGCCGTATGATTTCGTCACGATATCTGATGCCTGTAAGTGTGCCGTCTACAACCACTAGTGCTGTTCTTCCACGGGATGAGATGCCACCCCACACCATGACACTACCTCCGCCGAATGGACGTCGTTCAATCACACAACTGTCATGGAAACGTTCACCAACACGACGGAACACTCTAGAACGGCCGTCGCTGCTGTAGAGATGGTACCTGGACTCATCCGTGAAAAGAATACGTGCCCAGTCCTGTTGCGTGAAGTGTATGTGTCTTCTACACCATCAAAACGTGTTCCACGATGACGTTGCTGCAGAACAGGACGTATGGCAGGACGTCGTGGACGTATGCCTCGTTCACGCAATCGATTACGTACCGTTCGGGGACTGATTCTTCTAAGGCCAGGAATACTTCGAGCCGTTAAAGAAGCAGTTCTGAGTCGGTCACGCAGATGAACCACCCGGATATACGTATCCTGGCAAATAGACGTTACGCGTGGACGTCCTGATCGAGGCCGGTCTCTGGTTGCCCCAAACTGTTGGTACCGTCTCCTCAAGGCGTCTACAGTATTTCGGTGAACGCCAAATTGTCTGGCAACGTCAGTATGACGTACACCAGCTTCAATCATACCTACGGCGCGGCATCTGTCAGTTTCATTCAACCTTGGCATGGCGTATCAACGACGTTTTTCAAAATTATCCTGGTTTTGTGTCTTACATGTAACAACACTATGTTTTAACACAGGTTTAGGCGACAAACATGTTTGCAATTGACTGCTGCACGAAAAAAACGTGAAAAAGAAGACGTTAGCCTGACAGGCAAACTACCCGTGCAACTCATGCACTGGCCAGTGTAAATGACCGAGAGGGATACACAACTTATCTGTGTAAAGTTTCAAGCTTCAATTTATAAAATTGAAGGATATATGAACATTTTACACATTCACAGTTTCTTTTTTCCGTTAGTATATGTATATATTTCAATAGTGTTCATCAAGACGAACAAAATGATGTATTACTTGACATATTTACGTGAAAAAAGTTTTCGTTAAAAATCGCGTACAGGTCTTGACCTTTGATGGAATTTCATTTTTTGGAGTAAACAAATATTTCTCTCCAATTTTGCTCATTTTTTCAGTACTTAAAGACTTACATACCCCATCGACGAAAATGTTTTCAGCTATGCAATATATCCATTTAAAATGTTTCCCGAGGTTTTCGCAAAAATCAGGTAAGGGGACCCTTATGAGAATTTTTATCTTCGAAAAAAAGAATTGTCTCTACGATTAACCTAATTAACCCAGAGTCAGTCAGAGTCAGTCAGAGTCAGCATAAGCCGTAGATTAAGATGAAAGTATACATATATGTATATATTTCAAAAGTGTTCATCAAGACGAACAAAATGATGTATTACTTGACAAATTTACGTGAAAATAGTTTTCGCTAAAAATCGCGTACAGGTCTTGACCTTTGGTAGAATTTCATTTTTCGGAAAAAAAAATATTTCTCTCCGATTTTGCTCATTTTTTCAGTACTTAAAGACTTACCTACCCCACCGACGAAAATGTCTTCAGCTATGCAATATATCCATTTAAAATATTTCCCGAGGTTTTCGCAAAAATCACGTTAGGGGGACCCTTATGAGAAATTTTATCTTCGAAAAAAAGAATTGTCTCTACGATTAACCTAATTAACCCAGAGTCAGTCAGAGTCAGTCAGTGTCAGTCAGAGTCAGCATAAGCCGTAGATTTAGATGAAAGTATACATACATACTAGCGGAAAAAAGAAACTGTGCATGTGTATAATATGCTATAACTTAGGAGGTATGTAAGGAATCGCAGGGTTTTATCTTACCTTTATTTAACACCAGCTCAATTGATATGGTTATTGAATCAGCTGCGTCTTAGATAGAGATCAGTTTTCAGAGACGTTCTCTAAACAAAGTTCAGCTCATCAATACCGTGTATGTCCACCATTGGAATCGATGCATGCTTGACAACGACGCCGCATTGATGTGACAAGTGTTCTGAAAAATGCCTGGGGAATACCATTACAGATTCTGACAAGCGCACGTGATAGGTCAGCTAACGCCAACGGCTGATTTTGGAGGCCAAGTAACCGTCGCTGCATCTCATCCCACACGTGTTCTATAGGCGACAAATCCGGTGATATTGCAGGCCAGGGCAGCACATTCACATTGTTCTGGGTCAAAAAGTCGGTGACGACCCGCGCGACGTGCGGGCGAGCGTTATCCTGTTGCAGCGTGGCGTTACGTTGCTGCACAAATGGAAGGACGTGAGGCCGTATGATTTCGTCACGATATCTGATGCCTGTAAGTGTGCCGTCTACAACCACAAGTGCTGTTCTTCCACGGGATGAGATGCCACCCCACACCATGACACTACCTCCGCCGAATGGACGTCGTTCAATCACACAACTGTCATGGAAACGTTCACCAACACGACGGTACACCCTAGAACGGCCGTCGCTGCTGTAGAGATGGAACCTGGACTCATCCGTGAAAAGAATACGTGCCCAGTCCTGTTGCGTGAAGTGTATGTGTCTTCTACACCATCAAAACGTGTTCCACGATGACGTTGCTGCAGAACAGGACGTATGGCAGGACGTCGTGGACGTATGCCTCGTTCACGCAATCGATTACGTACCGTTCGGGGACTGATTCTTCTAAGGCCAGGAATACTTCGAGCCGTTAAAGAAGCAGTTCTGAGTCGGTCACGCAGATGAACCACCCGGATATACGTATCCTGGCAAATAGACGTTACGCGTGGACGTCCTGATCGAGGCCGGTCTCTGGTTGCCCCAAACTGTTGGTACCGTCTCCTCAAGGCGTCTACAGTATTTCGGTGAACGCCAAATTGTCTGGCAACGTCAGTATGACGTACACCAGCTTCAATCATACCTACGGCGCGGCATCTGTCAGTTTCATTCAACCTTGGCATGGCGTATCAACGACGTTTTTCAAAATTATCCTGGTTTTGTGTCTTACATGTAACAACACTATGTTTTAACACAGGTTTAGGCGACAAACATGTTTGCAATTGACTGCTGCACGAAAAAAACGTGAAAAAGAAGACGTTAGCCTGACAGGCAAACTACCCGTGCAACTCATGCACTGGCCAGTGTAAATGACCGAGAGGGATACACAACTTATCTGTGTAAAGTTTCAAGCTTTAATTTATAAAATTGAAGGATATATGAACATTTTACACATTCACAGTTTCTTTTTTCCGTTAGTATATGTATATATTTCAATAGTGTTCATCAAGACGAACAAAATGATGTATTACTTGACATATTTACGTGAAAAAAGTTTTCGTTAAAAATCGCGTACAGGTCTTGACCTTTGATAGAATTTCATTTTTTGGAGAAAACAAATATTTCTCTCCAATTTTGCTCATTTTTTCAGTACTTAAAGACTTACATACCCCATCGACGAAAATGTTTTCAGCTATGCAATATATCCATTTAAAATGTTTCCCGAGGTTTTCGCAAAAATCAGGTAAGGGGACCCTTATGAGAATTTTTATCTTCGAAAAAAAGAATTGTCTCTACGATTAACCTAATTAACCCAGAGTCAGTCAGAGTCAGTCAGAGTCAGCATAAGCCGTAGATTAAGATGAAAGTATACATATATGTATATATTTCAATAGTGTTCATCAAGACGAACAAAATGATGTATTACTTGACAAATTTACGTGAAAATAGTTTTCGCTAAAAATCGCGTACAGGTCTTGACCTTTGGTAGAATTTCATTTTTCGGAAAAAAAAATATTTCTCTCCGATTTTGCTCATTTTTTCAGTACTTAAAGACTTACCTACCCCGTCGACGAAAATGTCCTTAGCTATGCAATATATCCATTTAAAATGTTTCCCGAGGTTTTCGCAAAAATCACGTAAGGGGGACCCTTATGAGAATTTTTATCTTCGATAAAAAGAATTGTCTCTACGATTAATCTAATTAACCCAGAGTCAGTCAGAGTCAGTCAGAGTCAGTCAGAGTCAGTCAGTGTCAGTCAGAGTCAGTCTGAGTCAGTCAGAGTCAGTCAGAGTCAGCAAAAGCCGTAGATTTAGATGAAAGTATACATATATGTATATATTTCAATAGTGTTCATCAACACGAACAAAATGATGTATTACTTGACATATTTACGTGAAAAAAGTTTTCGCTAAAAATCGCGTATAGGTCTTGACCTTTGATAGAATTTCATTTTTCGAAAAATAAATATTTCTCTCCGATTTTGCTCATTTTTTCAGTACTTAAAGACTTACCTACCCCACCGACGAAAATGTCTTCATCTAAGCAATATATCCATTTAAAATATTTCCCGAGGTTTTCGCAAAAATCACGTTAGGGGGACCCTTATGAGAAATTTTATCTTCGAAAAAAAGAATTGTCTCTACGATTAACCTAATTAACCCAGAGTCAGTCAGAGTCAGTCAGTGTCAGTCAGAGTCAGCATAAGCCGTAGATTTAGATGAAAGTATACATATATACTAGCGGAAAAAAGAAACTGTGCATGTGTATAATATGCTATAACTTAGGAGGTATGTAAGGAATCGCAGGGTTTTATCTTACCTTTATTTAACACCAGCTCAATTGATATGGTTATTGAATCAGCTGCGTCTTAGATAGAGATCAGTTTTCAGAGACGTTCTGTAAACAAAGTTCAGCTCATCAATACCGTGTATGTCCACCATTGGAATCGATGCATGCTTGACAACGACGCCGCATTGATGTGACAAGTGTTCTGAAAAATGCCTGGGGAATACCATTACAGATTCTGACAAGCGCACGTGATAGGTCAGGTAACGTCAACGGCTGATTTTGGAGGCCACGTAACCGTCGCTGCATCTCATCCCACACGTGTTCTATAGGCGACAAATCCGGTGATATTGCAGGCCAGGGCAGCACATTCACATTGTTCTGGGTCAAAAAGTCGGTGACGACCCGCGCGACGTGCGGGCGAGCGTTATCCTGTTGCAGCGTGGCGTTACGTTGCTGCACAAATGGAAGGACGTGAGGCCGTATGATTTCGTCACGATATCTGATGCCTGTAAGTGTGCCGTCTACAACCACAAGTGCTGTTCTTCCACGGGATGAGATGCCACCCCACACCATGACACTACCTCCGCCGAATGGACGTCGTTCAATCACACAACTGTCATGGAAACGTTCACCAACACGACGGAACACTCTAGAACGGCCGTCGCTGCTGTAGAGATGGTACCTGGACTCATCCGTGAAAAGAATACGTGCCCAGTCCTGTTGCGTGAAGTGTATGTGTCTTCTACACCATCAAAACGTGTTCCACGATGACGTTGCTGCAGAACAGGACGTATGGCAGGACGTCGTGGACGTATGCCTCGTTCACGCAATCGATTACGTACCGTTCGGGGACTGATTCTTCTAAGGCCAGGAATACTTCGAGCCGTTAAAGAAGCAGTTCTGAGTCGGTCACGCAGATGAACCACCCGGATATACGTATCCTGGCAAATAGACGTTACGCGTGGACGTCCTGATCGAGGCCGGTCTCTGGTTGCCCCAAACTGTTGGTACCGTCTCCTCAAGGCGTCTACAGTATTTCGGTGAACGCCAAATTGTCTGGCAACGTCAGTATGACGTACACCAGCTTCAATCATACCTACGGCGCGGCATCTGTCAGTTTCATTCAACCTTGGCATGGCGTATCAACGACGTTTTTCAAAATTATCCTGGTTTTGTGTCTTACATGTAACAACACTATGTTTTAACACAGGTTTAGGCGACAAACATGTTTGCAATTGACTGCTGCACGAAAAAAACGTGAAAAAGAAGACGTTAGCCTGACAGGCAAACTACCCGTGCAACTCATGCACTGGCCAGTGTAAATGACCGAGAGGGATACACAACTTATCTGTGTAAAGTTTCAAGCTTTAATTTATAAAATTGAAGGATATATGAACATTTTACACATTCACAGTTTCTTTTTTCCGTTAGTATATGTATATATTTCAATAGTGTTCATCAAGACGAACAAAATGATGTATTACTTGACATATTTACGTGAAAAAAGTTTTCGTTAAAAATCGCGTACAGGTCTTGACCTTTGATAGAATTTCATTTTTTGGAGAAAACAAATATTTCTCTCCAATTTTGCTCATTTTTTCAGTACTTAAAGACTTACATACCCCATCGACGAAAATGTTTTCAGCTATGCAATATATCCATTTAAAATGTTTCCCGAGGTTTTCGCAAAAATCAGGTAAGGGGACCCTTATGAGAATTTTTATCTTCGAAAAAAAGAATTGTCTCTACGATTAACCTAATTAACCCAGAGTCAGTCAGAGTCAGTCAGAGTCAGCATAAGCCGTAGATTAAGATGAAAGTATACATATATGTATATATTTCAATAGTGTTCATCAAGACGAACAAAATGATGTATTACTTGACAAATTTACGTGAAAATAGTTTTCGCTAAAAATCGCGTACAGGTCTTGACCTTTGGTAGAATTTCATTTTTCGGAAAAAAAAATATTTCTCTCCGATTTTGCTCATTTTTTCAGTACTTAAAGACTTACCTACCCCGTCGACGAAAATGTCCTTAGCTATGCAATATATCCATTTAAAATGTTTCCCGAGGTTTTCGCAAAAATCACGTAAGGGGGACCCTTATGAGAATTTTTATCTTCGATAAAAAGAATTGTCTCTACGATTAATCTAATTAACCCAGAGTCAGTCAGAGTCAGTCAGAGTCAGTCAGAGTCAGTCAGTGTCAGTCAGAGTCAGTCTGAGTCAGTCAGAGTCAGTCAGAGTCAGCAAAAGCCGTAGATTTAGATGAAAGTATACATATATGTATATATTTCAATAGTGTTCATCAACACGAACAAAATGATGTATTACTTGACATATTTACGTGAAAAAAGTTTTCGCTAAAAATCGCGTATAGGTCTTGACCTTTGATAGAATTTCATTTTTCGAAAAATAAATATTTCTCTCCGATTTTGCTCATTTTTTCAGTACTTAAAGACTTACCTACCCCACCGACGAAAATGTCTTCATCTAAGCAATATATCCATTTAAAATATTTCCCGAGGTTTTCGCAAAAATCACGTTAGGGGGACCCTTATGAGAAATTTTATCTTCGAAAAAAAGAATTGTCTCTACGATTAACCTAATTAACCCAGAGTCAGTCAGAGTCAGTCAGTGTCAGTCAGAGTCAGCATAAGCCGTAGATTTAGATGAAAGTATACATATATACTAGCGGAAAAAAGAAACTGTGCATGTGTATAATATGCTATAACTTAGGAGGTATGTAAGGAATCGCAGGGTTTTATCTTACCTTTATTTAACACCAGCTCAATTGATATGGTTATTGAATCAGCTGCGTCTTAGATAGAGATCAGTTTTCAGAGACGTTCTGTAAACAAAGTTCAGCTCATCAATACCGTGTATGTCCACCATTGGAATCGATGCATGCTTGACAACGACGCCGCATTGATGTGACAAGTGTTCTGAAAAATGCCTGGGGAATACCATTACAGATTCTGACAAGCGCACGTGATAGGTCAGGTAACGTCAACGGCTGATTTTGGAGGCCACGTAACCGTCGCTGCATCTCATCCCACACGTGTTCTATAGGCGACAAATCCGGTGATATTGCAGGCCAGGGCAGCACATTCACATTGTTCTGGGTCAAAAAGTCGGTGACGACCCGCGCGACGTGCGGGCGAGCGTTATCCTGTTGCAGCGTGGCGTTACGTTGCTGCACAAATGGAAGGACGTGAGGCCGTATGATTTCGTCACGATATCTGATGCCTGTAAGTGTGCCGTCTACAACCACAAGTGCTGTTCTTCCACGGGATGAGATGCCACCCCACACCATGACACTACCTCCGCCGAATGGACGTCGTTCAATCACACAACTGTCATGGAAACGTTCACCAACACGACGGAACACTCTAGAACGGCCGTCGCTGCTGTAGAGATGGTACCTGGACTCATCCGTGAAAAGAATACGTGCCCAGTCCTGTTGCGTGAAGTGTATGTGTCTTCTACACCATCAAAACGTGTTCCACGATGACGTTGCTGCAGAACAGGACGTATGGCAGGACGTCGTGGACGTATGCCTCGTTCACGCAATCGATTACGTACCGTTCGGGGACTGATTCTTCTAAGGCCAGGAATACTTCGAGCCGTTAAAGAAGCAGTTCTGAGTCGGTCACGCAGATGAACCACCCGGATATACGTATCCTGGCAAATAGACGTTACGCGTGGACGTCCTGATCGAGGCCGGTCTCTGGTTGCCCCAAACTGTTGGTACCGTCTCCTCAAGGCGTCTACAGTATTTCGGTGAACGCCAAATTGTCTGGCAACGTCAGTATGACGTACACCAGCTTCAATCATACCTACGGCGCGGCATCTGTCAGTTTCATTCAACCTTGGCATGGCGTATCAACGACGTTTTTCAAAATTATCCTGGTTTTGTGTCTTACATGTAACAACACTATGTTTTAACACAGGTTTAGGCGACAAACATGTTTGCAATTGACTGCTGCACGAAAAAAACGTGAAAAAGAAGACGTTAGCCTGACAGGCAAACTACCCGTGCAACTCATGCACTGGCCAGTGTAAATGACCGAGAGGGATACACAACTTATCTGTGTAAAGTTTCAAGCTTTAATTTATAAAATTGAAGGATATATGAACATTTTACACATTCACAGTTTCTTTTTTCCGTTAGTATATGTATATATTTCAATAGTGTTCATCAAGACGAACAAAATGATGTATTACTTGACATATTTACGTGAAAAAAGTTTTCGTTAAAAATCGCGTACAGGTCTTGACCTTTGATAGAATTTCATTTTTTGGAGAAAACAAATATTTCTCTCCAATTTTGCTCATTTTTTCAGTACTTAAAGACTTACATACCCCATCGACGAAAATGTTTTCAGCTATGCAATATATCCATTTAAAATGTTTCCCGAGGTTTTCGCAAAAATCAGGTAAGGGGACCCTTATGAGAATTTTTATCTTCGAAAAAAAGAATTGTCTCTACGATTAACCTAATTAACCCAGAGTCAGTCAGAGTCAGTCAGAGTCAGCATAAGCCGTAGATTAAGATGAAAGTATACATATATGTATATATTTCAATAGTGTTCATCAAGACGAACAAAATGATGTATTACTTGACAAATTTACGTGAAAATAGTTTTCGCTAAAAATCGCGTACAGGTCTTGACCTTTGGTAGAATTTCATTTTTCGGAAAAAAAAATATTTCTCTCCGATTTTGCTCATTTTTTCAGTACTTAAAGACTTACCTACCCCGTCGACGAAAATGTCCTTAGCTATGCAATATATCCATTTAAAATGTTTCCCGAGGTTTTCGCAAAAATCACGTAAGGGGGACCCTTATGAGAATTTTTATCTTCGATAAAAAGAATTGTCTCTACGATTAATCTAATTAACCCAGAGTCAGTCAGAGTCAGTCAGAGTCAGTCAGAGTCAGTCAGTGTCAGTCAGAGTCAGTCTGAGTCAGTCAGAGTCAGTCAGAGTCAGCAAAAGCCGTAGATTTAGATGAAAGTATACATATATGTATATATTTCAATAGTGTTCATCAACACGAACAAAATGATGTATTACTTGACATATTTACGTGAAAAAAGTTTTCGCTAAAAATCGCGTATAGGTCTTGACCTTTGATAGAATTTCATTTTTCGAAAAATAAATATTTCTCTCCGATTTTGCTCATTTTTTCAGTACTTAAAGACTTACCTACCCCACCGACGAAAATGTCTTCATCTAAGCAATATATCCATTTAAAATATTTCCCGAGGTTTTCGCAAAAATCACGTTAGGGGGACCCTTATGAGAAATTTTATCTTCGAAAAAAAGAATTGTCTCTACGATTAACCTAATTAACCCAGAGTCAGTCAGAGTCAGTCAGTGTCAGTCAGAGTCAGCATAAGCCGTAGATTTAGATGAAAGTATACATATATACTAGCGGAAAAAAGAAACTGTGCATGTGTATAATATGCTATAACTTAGGAGGTATGTAAGGAATCGCAGGGTTTTATCTTACCTTTATTTAACACCAGCTCAATTGATATGGTTATTGAATCAGCTGCGTCTTAGATAGAGATCAGTTTTCAGAGACGTTCTGTAAACAAAGTTCAGCTCATCAATACCGTGTATGTCCACCATTGGAATCGATGCATGCTTGACAACGACGCCGCATTGATGTGACAAGTGTTCTGAAAAATGCCTGGGGAATACCATTACAGATTCTGACAAGCGCACGTGATAGGTCAGGTAACGTCAACGGCTGATTTTGGAGGCCACGTAACCGTCGCTGCATCTCATCCCACACGTGTTCTATAGGCGACAAATCCGGTGATATTGCAGGCCAGGGCAGCACATTCACATTGTTCTGGGTCAAAAAGTCGGTGACGACCCGCGCGACGTGCGGGCGAGCGTTATCCTGTTGCAGCGTGGCGTTACGTTGCTGCACAAATGGAAGGACGTGAGGCCGTATGATTTCGTCACGATATCTGATGCCTGTAAGTGTGCCGTCTACAACCACAAGTGCTGTTCTTCCACGGGATGAGATGCCACCCCACACCATGACACTACCTCCGCCGAATGGACGTCGTTCAATCACACAACTGTCATGGAAACGTTCACCAACACGACGGAACACTCTAGAACGGCCGTCGCTGCTGTAGAGATGGTACCTGGACTCATCCGTGAAAAGAATACGTGCCCAGTCCTGTTGCGTGAAGTGTATGTGTCTTCTACACCATCAAAACGTGTTCCACGATGACGTTGCTGCAGAACAGGACGTATGGCAGGACGTCGTGGACGTATGCCTCGTTCACGCAATCGATTACGTACCGTTCGGGGACTGATTCTTCTAAGGCCAGGAATACTTCGAGCCGTTAAAGAAGCAGTTCTGAGTCGGTCACGCAGATGAACCACCCGGATATACGTATCCTGGCAAATAGACGTTACGCGTGGACGTCCTGATCGAGGCCGGTCTCTGGTTGCCCCAAACTGTTGGTACCGTCTCCTCAAGGCGTCTACAGTATTTCGGTGAACGCCAAATTGTCTGGCAACGTCAGTATGACGTACACCAGCTTCAATCATACCTACGGCGCGGCATCTGTCAGTTTCATTCAACCTTGGCATGGCGTATCAACGACGTTTTTCAAAATTATCCTGGTTTTGTGTCTTACATGTAACAACACTATGTTTTAACACAGGTTTAGGCGACAAACATGTTTGCAATTGACTGCTGCACGAAAAAAACGTGAAAAAGAAGACGTTAGCCTGACAGGCAAACTACCCGTGCAACTCATGCACTGGCCAGTGTAAATGACCGAGAGGGATACACAACTTATCTGTGTAAAGTTTCAAGCTTTAATTTATAAAATTGAAGGATATATGAACATTTTACACATTCACAGTTTCTTTTTTCCGTTAGTATATGTATATATTTCAATAGTGTTCATCAAGACGAACAAAATGATGTATTACTTGACATATTTACGTGAAAAAAGTTTTCGTTAAAAATCGCGTACAGGTCTTGACCTTTGATAGAATTTCATTTTTTGGAGAAAACAAATATTTCTCTCCAATTTTGCTCATTTTTTCAGTACTTAAAGACTTACATACCCCATCGACGAAAATGTTTTCAGCTATGCAATATATCCATTTAAAATGTTTCCCGAGGTTTTCGCAAAAATCAGGTAAGGGGACCCTTATGAGAATTTTTATCTTCGAAAAAAAGAATTGTCTCTACGATTAACCTAATTAACCCAGAGTCAGTCAGAGTCAGTCAGAGTCAGCATAAGCCGTAGATTAAGATGAAAGTATACATATATGTATATATTTCAATAGTGTTCATCAAGACGAACAAAATGATGTATTACTTGACAAATTTACGTGAAAATAGTTTTCGCTAAAAATCGCGTACAGGTCTTGACCTTTGGTAGAATTTCATTTTTCGGAAAAAAAAATATTTCTCTCCGATTTTGCTCATTTTTTCAGTACTTAAAGACTTACCTACCCCACCGACGAAAATGTCTTCAGCTATGCAATATATCCATTTAAAATATTTCCCGAGGTTTTCGCAAAAATCACGTTAGGGGGACCCTTATGAGAAATTTTATCTTCGAAAAAAAGAATTGTCTCTACGATTAACCTAATTAACCCAGAGTCAGTCAGAGTCAGTCAGTGTCAGTCAGAGTCAGCATAAGCCGTAGATTTAGATGAAAGTATACATACATACTAGCGGAAAAAAGAAACTGTGCATGTGTATAATATGCTGTAACTTAGGAGGTATGTAAGGAATCGCAGGGTTTTATCTTACCTTTATTTAACACCAGCTCAATTGATATGGTTATTGAATCAGCTGCGTCTTAGATAGAGATCAGTTTTCAGAGACGTTCTCTAAACAAAGTTCAGCTCATCAATACCGTGTATGTCCACCATTGGAATCGATGCATGCTTGACAACGACGCCGCATTGATGTGACAAGTGTTCTGAAAAATGCCTGGGGAATACCATTACAGATTCTGACAAGCGCACGTGATAGGTCAGGTAACGTCAACGGCTGATTTTGGAGGCCACGTAACCGTCGCTGCATCTCATCCCACACGTGTTCTATAGGCGACAAATCCGGTGATATTGCAGGCCAGGGCAGCACATTCACATTGTTCTGGGTCAAAAAGTCGGTGACGACCCGCGCGACGTGCGGGCGAGCGTTATCCTGTTGCAGCGTGGCGTTACGTTGCTGCACAAATGGAAGGACGTGAGGCCGTATGATTTCGTCACGATATCTGATGCCTGTAAGTGTGCCGTCTACAACCACAAGTGCTGTTCTTCCACGGGATGAGATGCCACCCCACACCATGACACTACCTCCGCCGAATGGACGTCGTTCAATCACACAACTGTCATGGAAACGTTCACCAACACGACGGTACACCCTAGAACGGCCGTCGCTGCTGTAGAGATGGAACCTGGACTCATCCGTGAAAAGAATACGTGCCCAGTCCTGTTGCGTGAAGTGTATGTGTCTTCTACACCATCAAAACGTGTTCCACGATGACGTTGCTGCAGAACAGGACGTATGGCAGGACGTCGTGGACGTATGCCTCGTTCACGCAATCGATTACGTACCGTTCGGGGACTGATTCTTCTAAGGCCAGGAATACTTCGAGCCGTTAAAGAAGCAGTTCTGAGTCGGTCACGCAGATGAACCACCCGGATATACGTATCCTGGCAAATAGACGTTACGCGTGGACGTCCTGATCGAGGCCGGTCTCTGGTTGCCCCAAACTGTTGGTACCGTCTCCTCAAGGCGTCTACAGTATTTCGGTGAACGCCAAATTGTCTGGCAACGTCAGTATGACGTACACCAGCTTCAATCATACCTACGGCGCGGCATCTGTCAGTTTCATTCAACCTTGGCATGGCGTATCAACGACGTTTTTCAAAATTATCCTGGTTTTGTGTCTTACATGTAACAACACTATGTTTTAACACAGGTTTAGGCGACAAACATGTTTGCAATTGACTGCTGCACGAAAAAAACGTGAAAAAGAAGACGTTAGCCTGACAGGCAAACTACCCGTGCAACTCATGCACTGGCCAGTGTAAATGACCGAGAGGGATAAACAACTTATCTGTGTAAAGTTTCAAGCTTTAATTTATAAAATTGAAGGATATATGAACATTTTACACATTCACAGTTTCTTTTTTCCGTTAGTATATGTATATATTTCAATAGTGTTCATCAAGACGAACAAAATGATGTATTACTTGACATATTTACGTGAAAAAAGTTTTCGTTAAAAATCGCGTACAGGTCTTGACCTTTGATAGAATTTCATTTTTTGGAGAAAACAAATATTTCTCTCCAATTTTGCTCATTTTTTCAGTACTTAAAGACTTACATACCCCATCGACGAAAATGTTTTCAGCTATGCAATATATCCATTTAAAATGTTTCCCGACGTTTTCGCAAAAATCAGGTAAGGGGACCCTTATGAGAATTTTTATCTTCGAAAAAAAGAATTGTCTCTACGATTAACCTAATTAACCCAGAGTCAGTCAGAGTCAGTCAGAGTCAGCATAAGCCGTAGATTAAGATGAAAGTATACATATATGTATATATTTCAATAGTGTTCATCAAGACGAACAAAATGATGTATTACTTGACAAATTTACGTGAAAATAGTTTTCGCTAAAAATCGCGTACAGGTCTTGACCTTTGGTAGAATTTCATTTTTCGGAAAAAAAAATATTTCTCTCCGATTTTGCTCATTTTTTCAGTACTTAAAGACTTACCTACCCCGTCGACGAAAATGTCCTTAGCTATGCAATATATCCATTTAAAATGTTTCCCGAGGTTTTCGCAAAAATCACGTAAGGGGGACCCTTATGAGAATTTTTATCTTCGATAAAAAGAATTGTCTCTACGATTAATCTAATTAACCCAGAGTCAGTCAGAGTCAGTCAGAGTCAGTCAGAGTCAGTCAGTGTCAGTCAGAGTCAGTCTGAGTCAGTCAGAGTCAGTCAGAGTCAGCAAAAGCCGTAGATTTAGATGAAAGTATACATATATGTATATATTTCAATAGTGTTCATCAACACGAACAAAATGATGTATTACTTGACATATTTACGTGAAAAAAGTTTTCGCTAAAAATCGCGTATAGGTCTTGACCTTTGATAGAATTTCATTTTTCGAAAAATAAATATTTCTCTCCGATTTTGCTCATTTTTTCAGTACTTAAAGACTTACCTACCCCACCGACGAAAATGTCTTCATCTAAGCAATATATCCATTTAAAATATTTCCCGAGGTTTTCGCAAAAATCACGTTAGGGGGACCCTTATGAGAAATTTTATCTTCGAAAAAAAGAATTGTCTCTACGATTAACCTAATTAACCCAGAGTCAGTCAGAGTCAGTCAGTGTCAGTCAGAGTCAGCATAAGCCGTAGATTTAGATGAAAGTATACATATATACTAGCGGAAAAAAGAAACTGTGCATGTGTATAATATGCTATAACTTAGGAGGTATGTAAGGAATCGCAGGGTTTTATCTTACCTTTATTTAACACCAGCTCAATTGATATGGTTATTGAATCAGCTGCGTCTTAGATAGAGATCAGTTTTCAGAGACGTTCTGTAAACAAAGTTCAGCTCATCAATACCGTGTATGTCCACCATTGGAATCGATGCATGCTTGACAACGACGCCGCATTGATGTGACAAGTGTTCTGAAAAATGCCTGGGGAATACCATTACAGATTCTGACAAGCGCACGTGATAGGTCAGGTAACGTCAACGGCTGATTTTGGAGGCCACGTAACCGTCGCTGCATCTCATCCCACACGTGTTCTATAGGCGACAAATCCGGTGATATTGCAGGCCAGGGCAGCACATTCACATTGTTCTGGGTCAAAAAGTCGGTGACGACCCGCGCGACGTGCGGGCGAGCGTTATCCTGTTGCAGCGTGGCGTTACGTTGCTGCACAAATGGAAGGACGTGAGGCCGTATGATTTCGTCACGATATCTGATGCCTGTAAGTGTGCCGTCTACAACCACAAGTGCTGTTCTTCCACGGGATGAGATGCCACCCCACACCATGACACTACCTCCGCCGAATGGACGTCGTTCAATCACACAACTGTCATGGAAACGTTCACCAACACGACGGAACACTCTAGAACGGCCGTCGCTGCTGTAGAGATGGTACCTGGACTCATCCGTGAAAAGAATACGTGCCCAGTCCTGTTGCGTGAAGTGTATGTGTCTTCTACACCATCAAAACGTGTTCCACGATGACGTTGCTGCAGAACAGGACGTATGGCAGGACGTCGTGGACGTATGCCTCGTTCACGCAATCGATTACGTACCGTTCGGGGACTGATTCTTCTAAGGCCAGGAATACTTCGAGCCGTTAAAGAAGCAGTTCTGAGTCGGTCACGCAGATGAACCACCCGGATATACGTATCCTGGCAAATAGACGTTACGCGTGGACGTCCTGATCGAGGCCGGTCTCTGGTTGCCCCAAACTGTTGGTACCGTCTCCTCAAGGCGTCTACAGTATTTCGGTGAACGCCAAATTGTCTGGCAACGTCAGTATGACGTACACCAGCTTCAATCATACCTACGGCGCGGCATCTGTCAGTTTCATTCAACCTTGGCATGGCGTATCAACGACGTTTTTCAAAATTATCCTGGTTTTGTGTCTTACATGTAACAACACTATGTTTTAACACAGGTTTAGGCGACAAACATGTTTGCAATTGACTGCTGCACGAAAAAAACGTGAAAAAGAAGACGTTAGCCTGACAGGCAAACTACCCGTGCAACTCATGCACTGGCCAGTGTAAATGACCGAGAGGGATACACAACTTATCTGTGTAAAGTTTCAAGCTTTAATTTATAAAATTGAAGGATATATGAACATTTTACACATTCACAGTTTCTTTTTTCCGTTAGTATATGTATATATTTCAATAGTGTTCATCAAGACGAACAAAATGATGTATTACTTGATATATTTACGTGAAAAAAGTTTTCGTTAAAAATCGCGTACAGGTCTTGACCTTTGATGGAATTTCATTTTTTGGAGAAAACAAATATTTCTCTCCAATTTTGCTCATTTTTTCAGTACTTAAAGACTTACATACCCCATCGACGAAAATGTTTTCAGCTATGCAATATATCCATTTAAAATGTTTCCCGAGGTTTTCGCAAAAATCAGGTAAGGGGACCCTTATGAGAATTTTTATCTTCGAAAAAAAGAATTGTCTCTACGATTAACCTAATTAACCCAGAGTCAGTCAGAGTCAGTCAGAGTCAGCATAAGCCGTAGATTAAGATGAAAGTATACATATATGTATATATTTCAATAGTGTTCATCAAGACGAACAAAATGATGTATTACTTGACAAATTTACGTGAAAATAGTTTTCGCTAAAAATCGCGTACAGGTCTTGACCTTTGGTAGAATTTCATTTTTCGGAAAAAAAAATATTTCTCTCCGATTTTGCTCATTTTTTCAGTACTTAAAGACTTACCTACCCCACCGACGAAAATGTCTTCAGCTATGCAATATATCCATTTAAAATATTTCCCGAGGTTTTCGCAAAAATCACGTTAGGGGGACCCTTATGAGAAATTTTATCTTCGAAAAAAAGAATTGTCTCTACGATTAACCTAATTAACCCAGAGTCAGTCAGAGTCAGTCAGTGTCAGTCAGAGTCAGCATAAGCCGTAGATTTAGATGAAAGTATACATACATACTAGCGGAAAAAAGAAACTGTGCATGTGTATAATATGCTGTAACTTAGGAGGTATGTAAGGAATCGCAGGGTTTTATCTTACCTTTATTTAACACCAGCTCAATTGATATGGTTATTGAATCAGCTGCGTCTTAGATAGAGATCAGTTTTCAGAGACGTTCTCTAAACAAAGTTCAGCTCATCAATACCGTGTATGTCCACCATTGGAATCGATGCATGCTTGACAACGACGCCGCATTGATGTGACAAGTGTTCTGAAAAATGCCTGGGGAATACCATTACAGATTCTGACAAGCGCACGTGATAGGTCAGGTAACGTCAACGGCTGATTTTGGAGGCCACGTAACCGTCGCTGCATCTCATCCCACACGTGTTCTATAGGCGACAAATCCGGTGATATTGCAGGCCAGGGCAGCACATTCACATTGTTCTGGGTCAAAAAGTCGGTGACGACCCGCGCGACGTGCGGGCGAGCGTTATCCTGTTGCAGCGTGGCGTTACGTTGCTGCACAAATGGAAGGACGTGAGGCCGTATGATTTCGTCACGATATCTGATGCCTGTAAGTGTGCCGTCTACAACCACAAGTGCTGTTCTTCCACGGGATGAGATGCCACCCCACACCATGACACTACCTCCGCCGAATGGACGTCGTTCAATCACACAACTGTCATGGAAACGTTCACCAACACGACGGTACACCCTAGAACGGCCGTCGCTGCTGTAGAGATGGAACCTGGACTCATCCGTGAAAAGAATACGTGCCCAGTCCTGTTGCGTGAAGTGTATGTGTCTTCTACACCATCAAAACGTGTTCCACGATGACGTTGCTGCAGAACAGGACGTATGGCAGGACGTCGTGGACGTATGCCTCGTTCACGCAATCGATTACGTACCGTTCGGGGACTGATTCTTCTAAGGCCAGGAATACTTCGAGCCGTTAAAGAAGCAGTTCTGAGTCGGTCACGCAGATGAACCACCCGGATATACGTATCCTGGCAAATAGACGTTACGCGTGGACGTCCTGATCGAGGCCGGTCTCTGGTTGCCCCAAACTGTTGGTACCGTCTCCTCAAGGCGTCTACAGTATTTCGGTGAACGCCAAATTGTCTGGCAACGTCAGTATGACGTACACCAGCTTCAATCATACCTACGGCGCGGCATCTGTCAGTTTCATTCAACCTTGGCATGGCGTATCAACGACGTTTTTCAAAATTATCCTGGTTTTGTGTCTTACATGTAACAACACTATGTTTTAACACAGGTTTAGGCGACAAACATGTTTGCAATTGACTGCTGCACGAAAAAAACGTGAAAAAGAAGACGTTAGCCTGACAGGCAAACTACCCGTGCAACTCATGCACTGGCCAGTGTAAATGACCGAGAGGGATAAACAACTTATCTGTGTAAAGTTTCAAGCTTTAATTTATAAAATTGAAGGATATATGAACATTTTACACATTCACAGTTTCTTTTTTCCGTTAGTATATGTATATATTTCAATAGTGTTCATCAAGACGAACAAAATGATGTATTACTTGACATATTTACGTGAAAAAAGTTTTCGTTAAAAATCGCGTACAGGTCTTGACCTTTGATAGAATTTCATTTTTTGGAGAAAACAAATATTTCTCTCCAATTTTGCTCATTTTTTCAGTACTTAAAGACTTACATACCCCATCGACGAAAATGTTTTCAGCTATGCAATATATCCATTTAAAATGTTTCCCGACGTTTTCGCAAAAATCAGGTAAGGGGACCCTTATGAGAATTTTTATCTTCGAAAAAAAGAATTGTCTCTACGATTAACCTAATTAACCCAGAGTCAGTCAGAGTCAGTCAGAGTCAGCATAAGCCGTAGATTAAGATGAAAGTATACATATATGTATATATTTCAATAGTGTTCATCAAGACGAACAAAATGATGTATTACTTGACAAATTTACGTGAAAATAGTTTTCGCTAAAAATCGCGTACAGGTCTTGACCTTTGGTAGAATTTCATTTTTCGGAAAAAAAAATATTTCTCTCCGATTTTGCTCATTTTTTCAGTACTTAAAGACTTACCTACCCCGTCGACGAAAATGTCCTTAGCTATGCAATATATCCATTTAAAATGTTTCCCGAGGTTTTCGCAAAAATCACGTAAGGGGGACCCTTATGAGAATTTTTATCTTCGATAAAAAGAATTGTCTCTACGATTAATCTAATTAACCCAGAGTCAGTCAGAGTCAGTCAGAGTCAGTCAGAGTCAGTCAGTGTCAGTCAGAGTCAGTCTGAGTCAGTCAGAGTCAGTCAGAGTCAGCAAAAGCCGTAGATTTAGATGAAAGTATACATATATGTATATATTTCAATAGTGTTCATCAACACGAACAAAATGATGTATTACTTGACATATTTACGTGAAAAAAGTTTTCGCTAAAAATCGCGTATAGGTCTTGACCTTTGATAGAATTTCATTTTTCGAAAAATAAATATTTCTCTCCGATTTTGCTCATTTTTTCAGTACTTAAAGACTTACCTACCCCACCGACGAAAATGTCTTCATCTAAGCAATATATCCATTTAAAATATTTCCCGAGGTTTTCGCAAAAATCACGTTAGGGGGACCCTTATGAGAAATTTTATCTTCGAAAAAAAGAATTGTCTCTACGATTAACCTAATTAACCCAGAGTCAGTCAGAGTCAGTCAGTGTCAGTCAGAGTCAGCATAAGCCGTAGATTTAGATGAAAGTATACATATATACTAGCGGAAAAAAGAAACTGTGCATGTGTATAATATGCTATAACTTAGGAGGTATGTAAGGAATCGCAGGGTTTTATCTTACCTTTATTTAACACCAGCTCAATTGATATGGTTATTGAATCAGCTGCGTCTTAGATAGAGATCAGTTTTCAGAGACGTTCTGTAAACAAAGTTCAGCTCATCAATACCGTGTATGTCCACCATTGGAATCGATGCATGCTTGACAACGACGCCGCATTGATGTGACAAGTGTTCTGAAAAATGCCTGGGGAATACCATTACAGATTCTGACAAGCGCACGTGATAGGTCAGGTAACGTCAACGGCTGATTTTGGAGGCCACGTAACCGTCGCTGCATCTCATCCCACACGTGTTCTATAGGCGACAAATCCGGTGATATTGCAGGCCAGGGCAGCACATTCACATTGTTCTGGGTCAAAAAGTCGGTGACGACCCGCGCGACGTGCGGGCGAGCGTTATCCTGTTGCAGCGTGGCGTTACGTTGCTGCACAAATGGAAGGACGTGAGGCCGTATGATATCGTCACGATATCTGATGCCTGTAAGTGTGCCGTCTACAACCACAAGTGCTGTTCTTCCACGGGATGAGATGCCACCCCACACCATGACACTACCTCCGCCGAATGGACGTCGTTCAATCACACAACTGTCATGGAAACGTTCACCAACACGACGGAACACTCTAGAACGGCCGTCGCTGCTGTAGAGATGGTACCTGGACTCATCCGTGAAAAGAATACGTGCCCAGTCCTGTTGCGTGAAGTGTATGTGTCTTCTACACCATCAAAACGTGTTCCACGATGACGTTGCTGCAGAACAGGACGTATGGCAGGACGTCGTGGACGTATGCCTCGTTCACGCAATCGATTACGTACCGTTCGGGGACTGATTCTTCTAAGGCCAGGAATACTTCGAGCCGTTAAAGAAGCAGTTCTGAGTCGGTCACGCAGATGAACCACCCGGATATACGTATCCTGGCAAATAGACGTTACGCGTGGACGTCCTGATCGAGGCCGGTCTCTGGTTGCCCCAAACTGTTGGTACCGTCTCCTCAAGGCGTCTACAGTATTTCGGTGAACGCCAAATTGTCTGGCAACGTCAGTATGACGTACACCAGCTTCAATCATACCTACGGCGCGGCATCTGTCAGTTTCATTCAACCTTGGCATGGCGTATCAACGACGTTTTTCAAAATTATCCTGGTTTTGTGTCTTACATGTAACAACACTATGTTTTAACACAGGTTTAGGCGACAAACATGTTTGCAATTGACTGCTGCACGAAAAAAACGTGAAAAAGAAGACGTTAGCCTGACAGGCAAACTACCCGTGCAACTCATGCACTGGCCAGTGTAAATGACCGAGAGGGATACACAACTTATCTGTGTAAAGTTTCAAGCTTTAATTTATAAAATTGAAGGATATATGAACATTTTACACATTCACAGTTTCTTTTTTCCGTTAGTATATGTATATATTTCAATAGTGTTCATCAAGACGAACAAAATGATGTATTACTTGACATATTTACGTGAAAAAAGTTTTCGTTAAAAATCGCGTACAGGTCTTGACCTTTGATGGAATTTCATTTTTTGGAGAAAACAAATATTTCTCTCCAATTTTGCTCATTTTTTCAGTACTTAAAGACTTACATACCCCATCGACGAAAATGTTTTCAGCTATGCAATATATCCATTTAAAATGTTTCCCGAGGTTTTCGCAAAAATCAGGTAAGGGGACCCTTATGAGAATTTTTATCTTCGAAAAAAAGAATTGTCTCTACGATTAACCTAATTAACCCAGAGTCAGTCAGAGTCAGTCAGAGTCAGCATAAGCCGTAGATTAAGATGAAAGTATACATATATGTATATATTTCAATAGTGTTCATCAAGACGAACAAAATGATGTATTACTTGACAAATTTACGTGAAAATAGTTTTCGCTAAAAATCGCGTACAGGTCTTGACCTTTGGTAGAATTTCATTTTTCGGAAAAAAAAATATTTCTCTCCGATTTTGCTCATTTTTTCAGTACTTAAAGACTTACCTACCCCACCGACGAAAATGTCTTCAGCTATGCAATATATCCATTTAAAATATTTCCCGAGGTTTTCGCAAAAATCACGTTAGGGGGACCCTTATGAGAAATTTTATCTTCGAAAAAAAGAATTGTCTCTACGATTAACCTAATTAACCCAGAGTCAGTCAGAGTCAGTCAGTGTCAGTCAGAGTCAGCATAAGCCGTAGATTTAGATGAAAGTATACATACATACTAGCGGAAAAAAGAAACTGTGCATGTGTATAATATGCTGTAACTTAGGAGGTATGTAAGGAATCGCAGGGTTTTATCTTACCTTTATTTAACACCAGCTCAATTGATATGGTTATTGAATCAGCTGCGTCTTAGATAGAGATCAGTTTTCAGAGACGTTCTGTAAACAAAGTTCAGCTCATCAATACCGTGTATGTCCACCATTGGAATCGATGCATGCTTGACAACGACGCCGCATTGATGTGACAAGTGTTCTGAAAAATGCCTGGGGAATACCATTACAGATTCTGACAAGCGCACGTGATAGGTCAGGTAACGTCAACGGCTGATTTTGGAGGCCACGTAACCGTCGCTGCATCTCATCCCACACGTGTTCTATAGGCGACAAATCCGGTGATATTGCAGGCCAGGGCAGCACATTCACATTGTTCTGGGTCAAAAAGTCGGTGACGACCCGCGCGACGTGCGGGCGAGCGTTATCCTGTTGCAGCGTGGCGTTACGTTGCTGCACAAATGGAAGGACGTGAGGCCGTATGATTTCGTCACGATATCTGATGCCTGTAAGTGTGCCGTCTACAACCACAAGTGCTGTTCTTCCACGGGATGAGATGCCACCCCACACCATGACACTACCTCCGCCGAATGGACGTCGTTCAATCACACAACTGTCATGGAAACGTTCACCAACACGACGGTACACCCTAGAACGGCCGTCGCTGCTGTAGAGATGGAACCTGGACTCATCCGTGAAAAGAATACGTGCCCAGTCCTGTTGCGTGAAGTGTATATGTCTTCTACACCATCAAAACGTGTTCCACGATGACGTTGCTGCAGAACAGGACGTATGGCAGGACGTCGTGGACGTATGCCTCGTTCACGCAATCGATTACGTACCGTTCGGGGACTGATTCTTCTAAGGCCAGGAATACTTCGAGCCGTTAAAGAAGCAGTTCTGAGTCGGTCACGCAGATGAACCACCCGGATATACGTATCCTGGCAAATAGACGTTACGCGTGGACGTCCTGATCGAGGCCGGTCTCTGGTTGCCCCAAACTGTTGGTACCGTCTCCTCAAGGCGTCTACAGTATTTCGGTGAACGCCAAATTGTCTGGCAACGTCAGTATGACGTACACCAGCTTCAATCATACCTACGGCGCGGCATCTGTCAGTTTCATTCAACCTTGGCATGGCGTATCAACGACGTTTTTCAAAATTATCCTGGTTTTGTGTCTTACATGTAACAACACTATGTTTTAACACAGGTTTAGGCGACAAACATGTTTGCAATTGACTGCTGCACGAAGAAAAACGTGAAAAAGAAGACGTTAGCCTGACAGGCAAACTACCCGTGCAACTCATGCACTGGCCAGTGTAAATGACCGAGAGGGATACACAACTTACCTGTGTAAAGTTTCAAGCTTTAATTTATAAAATTGAAGGATATATGAACATTTTACACATTCACAGTTTCTTTTTTCCGTTAGTATATGTATATATTTCAATAGTGTTCATCAAGACGAACAAAATGATGTATTACTTGACATATTTACGTGAAAAAAGTTTTCGTTAAAAATCGCGTACAGGTCTTGACCTTTGATAGAATTTCATTTTTTGGAGAAAACAAATATTTCTCTCCAATTTTGCTCATTTTTTCAGTACTTAAAGACTTACATACCCCATCGACGAAAATGTTTTCAGCTATGCAATATATCCATTTAAAATGTTTCCCGAGGTTTTCGCAAAAATCAGGTAAGGGGACCCTTATGAGAATTTTTATCTTCGAAAAAAAGAATTGTCTCTACGATTAACCTAATTAACCCAGAGTCAGTCAGAGTCAGTCAGAGTCAGCATAAGCCGTAGATTAAGATGAAAGTATACATATATGTATATATTTCAATAGTGTTCATCAAGACGAACAAAATGATGTATTACTTGACAAATTTACGTGAAAATAGTTTTCGCTAAAAATCGCGTACAGGTCTTGACCTTTGGTAGAATTTCATTTTTCGGAAAAAAAAATATTTCTCTCCGATTTTGCTCATTTTTTCAGTACTTAAAGACTTACCTTCCCAGTCGACGAAAATGTCCTTAGCTATGCAATATATCCATTTAAAATGTTTCCCGAGGTTTTCGCAAAAATCACGTAAGGGGGACCCTTATGAGAATTTTTATCTTCGATAAAAAGAATTGTCTCTACGATTAATCTAATTAACCCAGAGTCAGTCAGAGTCAGTCAGAGTCAGTCAGTGTAAGTCAGTGTCAGTCAGAGTCAGTCTGAGTCAGTCAGAGTCAGTCAGAGTCAGCAAAAGCCGTAGATTTAGATGAAAGTATACATATATGTATATATTTCAATAGTGTTCATCAACACGAACAAAATGATGTATTACTTGACATATTTACGTGAAAAAAGTTTTCGCTAAAAATCGCGTATAGGTCTTGACCTTTGATAGAATTTCATTTTTCGAAAAATAAATATTTCTCTCCGATTTTGCTCATTTTTTCAGTACTTAAAGACTTACCTACCCCACCGACGAAAATGTCTTCATCTAAGCAATATATCCATTTAAAATATTTCCCGAGGTTTTCGCAAAAATCACGTTAGGGGGACCCTTATGAGAAATTTTATCTTCGAAAAAAAGAATTGTCTCTACGATTAACCTAATTAACCCAGAGTCAGTCAGAGTCAGTCAGTGTCAGTCAGAGTCAGCATAAGCCGTAGATTTAGATGAAAGTATACATATATACTAGCGGAAAAAAGAAACTGTGCATGTGTATAATATGCTGTAACTTAGGAGGTATGTAAGGAATCGCAGGGTTTTATCTTACCTTTATTTAACACCAGCTCAATTGATATGGTTATTGAATCAGCTGCGTCTTAGATAGAGATCAGTTTTCAGAGACGTTCTGTAAACAAAGTTCAGCTCATCAATACCGTGTATGTCCACCATTGGAATCGATGCATGCTTGACAACGACGCCGCATTGATGTGACAAGTGTTCTGAAAAATGCCTGGGGAATACCATTCCAGATTCTGTCAAGCGCACGTGATAGGTCAGGTAACGTCAACGGCTGATTTTGGAGGCCACGTAACCGTCGCTGCATCTCATCCCACACGTGTTCTATAGGCGACAAATCCGGTGATATTGCAGGCCAGGGCAGCACATTCACATTGTTCTGGGTCAAAAAGTCGGTGACGACCCGCGCGACGTGCGGGCGAGCGTTATCCTGTTGCAGCGTGGCGTTACGTTGCTGCACAAATGGAAGGACGTGAGGCCGTATGATTTCGTCACGATATCTGATGCCTGTAAGTGTGCCGTCTACAACCACAAGTGCTGTTCTTCCACGGGATGAGATGCCACCCCACACCATGACACTACCTCCGCCGAATGGACGTCGTTCAATCACACAACTGTCATGGAAACGTTCACCAACACGACGGTACACCCTAGAACGGCCGTCGCTGCTGTAGAGATGGAACCTGGACTCATCCGTGAAAAGAATACGTGCCCAGTCCTGTTGCGTGAAGTGTATATGTCTTCTACACCATCAAAACGTGTTCCACGATGACGTTGCTGCAGAACAGGACGTATGGCAGGACGTCGTGGACGTATGCCTCGTTCACGCAATCGATTACGTACCGTTCGGGGACTGATTCTTCTAAGGCCAGGAATACTTCGAGCCGTTAAAGAAGCAGTTCTGAGTCGGTCACGCAGATGAACCACCCGGATATACGTATCCTGGCAAATAGACGTTACGCGTGGACGTCCTGATCGAGGCCGGTCTCTGGTTGCCCCAAACTGTTGGTACCGTCTCCTCAAGGCGTCTACAGTATTTCGGTGAACGCCAAATTGTCTGGCAACGTCAGTATGACGTACACCAGCTTCAATCATACCTACGGCGCGGCATCTGTCAGTTTCATTCAACCTTGGCATGGCGTATCAACGACGTTTTTCAAAATTATCCTGGTTTTCTGTCTTACATGTAACAACACTATGTTTTAACACAGGTTTAGGCGACAAACATGTTTGCAATTGACTGCTGCACGAAGAAAAACGTGAAAAAGAAGACGTTAGCCTGACAGGCAAACTACCCGTGCAACTCATGCACTGGCCAGTGTAAATGACCGAGAGGGATACACAACTTACCTGTGTAAAGTTTCAAGCTTTAATTTATAAAATTGAAGGATATATGAACATTTTACACATTCACAGTTTCTTTTTTCCGTTAGTATATGTATATATTTCAATAGTGTTCATCAAGACGAACAAAATGATGTATTACTTGACATATTTACGTGAAAAAAGTTTTCGTTAAAAATCGCGTACAGGTCTTGACCTTTGATAGAATTTCATTTTTTGGAGAAAACAAATATTTCTCTCCAATTTTGCTCATTTTTTCAGTACTTAAAGACTTACATACCCCATCGACGAAAATGTTTTCAGCTATGCAATATATCCATTTAAAATGTTTCCCGAGGTTTTCGCAAAAATCAGGTAAGGGGACCCTTATGAGAATTTTTATCTTCGAAAAAAAGAATTGTCTCTACGATTAACCTAATTAACCCAGAGTCAGTCAGAGTCAGTCAGAGTCAGCATAAGCCGTAGATTAAGATGAAAGTATACATATATGTATATATTTCAATAGTGTTCATCAAGACGAACAAAATGATGTATTACTTGACAAATTTACGTGAAAATAGTTTTCGCTAAAAATCGCGTACAGGTCTTGACCTTTGGTAGAATTTCATTTTTCGGAAAAAAAAATATTTCTCTCCGATTTTGCTCATTTTTTCAGTACTAAAAGACTTACCTTCCCCGTCGACGAAAATGTCCTTAGCTATGCAATATATCCATTTAAAATGTTTCCCGAGGTTTTCGCAAAAATCACGTAAGGGGGACCCTTATGAGAATTTTTATCTTCGATAAAAAGAATTGTCTCTACGATTAATCTAATTAACCCAGAGTCAGTCAGAGTCAGTCAGAGTCAGTCAGTGTAAGTCAGTGTCAGTCAGAGTCAGTCTGAGTCAGTCAGAGTCAGTCAGAGTCAGCAAAAGCCGTAGATTTAGATGAAAGTATACATATATGTATATATTTCAATAGTGTTCATCAACACGAACAAAATGATGTATTACTTGACATATTTACGTGAAAAAAGTTTTCGCTAAAAATCGCGTATAGGTCTTGACCTTTGATAGAATTTCATTTTTCGAAAAATAAATATTTCTCTCCGATTTTGCTCATTTTTTCAGTACTTAAAGACTTACCTACCCCACCGACGAAAATGTCTTCATCTAAGCAATATATCCATTTAAAATATTTCCCGAGGTTTTCGCAAAAATCACGTTAGGGGGACCCTTATGAGAAATTTTATCTTCGAAAAAAAGAATTGTCTCTACGATTAACCTAATTAACCCAGAGTCAGTCAGAGTCAGTCAGTGTCAGTCAGAGTCAGCATAAGCCGTAGATTTAGATGAAAGTATACATATATACTAGCGGAAAAAAGAAACTGTGCATGTGTATAATATGCTATAACTTAGGAGGTATGTAAGGAATCGCAGGGTTTTATCTTACCTTTATTTAACACCAGCTCAATTGATATGGTTATTGAATCAGCTGCGTCTTAGATAGAGATCAGTTTTCAGAGACGTTCTGTAAACAAAGTTCAGCTCATCAATACCGTGTATGTCCACCATTGGAATCGATGCATGCTTGACAACGACGCCGCATTGATGTGACAAGTGTTCTGAAAAATGCCTGGGGAATACCATTCCAGATTCTGTCAAGCGCACGTGATAGGTCAGGTAACGTCAACGGCTGATTTTGGAGGCCACGTAACCGTCGCTGCATCTCATCCCACACGTGTTCTATAGGCGACAAATCCGGTGATATTGCAGGCCAGGGCAGCACATTCACATTGTTCTGGGTCAAAAAGTCGGTGACGACCCGCGCGACGTGCGGGCGAGCGTTATCCTGTTGCAGCGTGGCGTTACGTTGCTGCACAAATGGAAGGACGTGAGGCCGTATGATTTCGTCACGATATCTGATGCCTGTAAGTGTGCCGTCTACAACCACAAGTGCTGTTCTTCCACGGGATGAGATGCCACCCCACACCATGACACTACCTCCGCCGAATGGACGTCGTTCAATCACACAACTGTCATGGAAACGTTCACCAACACGACGGTACACCCTAGAACGGCCGTCGCTGCTGTAGAGATGGAACCTGGACTCATCCGTGAAAAGAATACGTGCCCAGTCCTGTTGCGTGAAGTGTATATGTCTTCTACACCATCAAAACGTGTTCCACGATGACGTTGCTGCAGAACAGGACGTATGGCAGGACGTCGTGGACGTATGCCTCGTTCACGCAATCGATTACGTACCGTTCGGGGACTGATTCTTCTAAGGCCAGGAATACTTCGAGCCGTTAAAGAAGCAGTTCTGAGTCGGTCACGCAGATGAACCACCCGGATATACGTATCCTGGCAAATAGACGTTACGCGTGGACGTCCTGATCGAGGCCGGTCTCTGGTTGCCCCAAACTGTTGGTACCGTCTCCTCAAGGCGTCTACAGTATTTCGGTGAACGCCAAATTGTCTGGCAACGTCAGTATGACGTACACCAGCTTCAATCATACCTACGGCGCGGCATCTGTCAGTTTCATTCAACCTTGGCATGGCGTATCAACGACGTTTTTCAAAATTATCCTGGTTTTGTGTCTTACATGTAACAACACTATGTTTTAACACAGGTTTAGGCGACAAACATGTTTGCAATTGACTGCTGCACGAAGAAAAACGTGAAAAAGAAGACGTTAGCCTGACAGGCAAACTACCCGTGCAACTCATGCACTGGCCAGTGTAAATGACCGAGAGGGATACACAACTTATCTGTGTAAAGTTTCAAGCTTTAATTTATAAAATTGAAGGATATATGAACATTTTACACATTCACAGTTTCTTTTTTCCGTTAGTATATGTATATATTTCAATAGTGTTCATCAAGACGAACAAAATGATGTATTACTTGACATATTTACGTGAAAAAAGTTTTCGTTAAAAATCGCGTACAGGTCTTGACCTTTGATAGAATTTCATTTTTTGGAGAAAACAAATATTTCTCTCCAATTTTGCTCATTTTTTCAGTACTTAAAGACTTACATACCCCATCGACGAAAATGTTTTCAGCTATGCAATATATCCATTTAAAATGTTTCCCGAGGTTTTCGCAAAAATCAGGTAAGGGGACCCTTATGAGAATTTTTATCTTCGAAAAAAAGAATTGTCTCTACGATTAACCTAATTAACCCAGAGTCAGTCAGAGTCAGTCAGAGTCAGTCAGAGCCAGTCAGTGTAGTTGTAGCTGAAGACATTTTCGTCGATGGGGTAGGAAAGTCTTTAAGTCCTGAAAAAATGAGCAAAATTGGAGAGAAATATTTTTCTCCGAAAAATTAAATTCTATCACAGGTCAAGACCTGTACGTGATTTTTAGCGAAAACTATTTTCACGAAAATTTGTCAAGTAATACATCATTTTGTTCGTCTTGATGCCAACTATTGAAATATATATATATGTGTATACCTTCATCTAAATCTACGGCTTAATCTGCCCCTGACTGACTCTGACTGACTCTGACTGGCTCTGACTGGCTCTGACTGACTCTGAAATGGATATATTGCATAGCTGAAGACATTTTCGTCGATGGAATAGGTAGGTCTTTAAGTCCTGAGAAAATGAGCAAAATCGGAGTGAAATATTTTTTTCGCCAAAAAATGAAATTCTACCAAGGGTCCCCCCTTACGTGATTTTCAGCGTAAATTTTTTTCTCGAAAATATGTCAAGTAATACATCATTTTGTTCTTCTTCATGCCAACTATTGAAATATATATATATGTGTATACCTTCATCTAAATCTACGGCTTAATCTGCCCCTGACTGATTCTGACTGGCTCTGACTGACTCTGAAATGGATATATTGCATAGCTGAAGACATTTTCGTCGATGGAATAGGTAGGTCTTTAAGTCCTGAGAAAATGAGCAAAATCGGAGAGAAATATTTTTTTCTCCAAAAAATGAAATTCTATCAAGGGTCCCCCCTTACGTGATTTTTAGCGTAACCTTTTTTCTCGAAAATGTGTCAAGTAATACATCATTTTGTTCGTCTTGATGCCAACTATTGAAATATATATATATGTGTATACCTTCATCTAAATCTACGGCTTAATCTGCCCCTGACAGACTCTGACTGACTCTGACTGACTCTGACTGGCTCTGACTGGCTCTGACTGACTCTGAAATGGATATATTGCATAGCTGAAGACATTTTCGTCGATGGAATAGGTAGGTCTTTAAGTCCTGAGAAAATGAGCAAAATCGGAGAGAAATATTTTTTTCTCCAAAAAATGAAATTCTATCAAGGGTCCCCCCTTACGTGATTTTTAGCGTAACCTTTTTTCTCGAAAATGTGTCAAGTAATACATCATTTTGTTCGTCTTGATGCCAACTATTGAAATATATATATATGTGTATACCTTCATCTAAATCTACGGCTTAATCAGCCCCTGACTGACTCTGACTGACTCTGACTGGCTCTGACTGGCTCTGACTGGCTCTGACTGACTCTGAAATGGATATATTGCATAGCTGAAGACATTTTCGTCGATGGAATAGGTAGGTCTTTAAGTCCTGAGAAAATGAGCAAAATCGGAGAGAAATATTTTTTTCTCCAAAAAATGAAATTCTATCAAGGGTCCCCCCTGACGTGATTTTTAGCGTAAACTTTTTTCTCGAAAATATGTCAAGTAATACATCATTTTGTTCGTCTTGATGCCAACTATTGAAATATATATATATGTGTATACCTTCATCTAAATCTACGGCTTAATCTGCCCCTGACTGACTCTGACTGACTCTGACTGGCTCTGACTGGCTCTGACTGACTCTGAAATGGATATATTGCATAGCTGAAGACATTTTCGTCGATGGAATAGGTAGGTCTTTAAGTCCTGAGAAAATGAGCAAAATCGGAGAGAAATATTTTTTTCTCCAAAAAATGAAATTCTATCAAGGGTCCCCCCTTACGTGATTTTTAGCGTAAACTTTTTTCTCGAAAATATGTCAAGTAATACATCATTTTGTTCGTCTTGATGCCAACTATTGAAATATATATATATGTGTATACCTTCATCTAAATCTACGGCTTAATCTGCCCCTGACTGACTCTGACTGACTCTGACTGACTCTGACTGGCTCTGACTGGCTCTGACTGACTGTGAAATGGATATATTGCATAGCTGAAGACATTTTCGTCGATGGAATAGGTAGGTCTTTATGTCCTGAGAAAATGAGCAAAATCGGAGAGAAATATTTTTTTCTCCAAAAAATGAAATTCTATCAAGGGTCCCCCCTTACGTGATTTTTAGCGTAAACTTTTTTCTCGAAAATATGTCAAGTAATACATCATTTTGTTCGTCTTGATGCCAACTATTGAAATATATATATATGTGTATACCTTCATCTAAATCTACGGCTTAATCTGCCCCTGACTGACTCTGACTGACTCTGACTGGCTCTGACTGGCTCTGACTGACTCTGAAATGGATTTATTGCATAGCTGAAGACATTTTCGTCGATGGAATAGGTAGGTCTTTAAGTCCTGAGAAAATGAGCAAAATCGGAGAGAAATATTTTTTTCTCCAAAAAATGAAATTCTATCAAGGGTCCCCCCTTACGTGATTTTTAGCGTAAACTTTTTTCTCGAAAATATGTCAAGTAATACATCATTTTGTTCGTCTTGATGCCAACTATTGAAATATATATATATGTGTATACCTTCATCTAAATCTACGGCTTAATCTGCCCCTGACTGACTCTGACTGACTCTGACTGGCTCTGACTGGCTCTGACTGACTCTGAAATGGATATATTGCATAGCTGAAGACATTTTCGTCGATGGAATAGGTAGGTCTTTTAAGTCCTGAGAAAATGAGCAAAATCGGAGAGAAATATTTTTTTCTCCAAAAAATGAAATTCTATCAAGGGTCCCCCTTACGTGATTTTTAGCGTAAACTTTTTTCTCGAAAATATGTCAAGTAATACATCATTTTGTTCGTCTTGATGCCAACTATTGAAATATATATATATGTGTATACCTTCATCTAAATCTACGGCTTATGCTGCCCCTGACTGACTCTGACTGACTCTGACTGGCTCTGACTGGCTCTGACTGACTCCGAAATGGATATATTGCATAGCTGAAGACATTTTTGTCGACGGAGTAGGTAGGTCTTTAAGTCCTGAGAAAATGAGCAAAATCGGAGTAACATTTTTTTTCAGAAAAATGAAATTCTATCACCTGTACGCGATTTCGATTTTTAGCGAAAATTTTGTTTTCACGTAAATATGTCAAGTAATACATCATTTTGTTCGTCTTGATGCCAACTATTGAAATATATATATATGTGTATACTTGCATCTAAATCTACGGCTTATGCTGCCCCTGACTGACCCTGACTGACTCTGACTGACTCTGACTGGCTCTGACTGGCTCTGAATGGCTCTGACTGACTCTGAAATGGATATATTGCATAGCTGAAGACATTTTTGTCGACGGAGTAGGTAGGTCTTTAAGTCCTGAGAAAATGAGCAAAATCGGAGAGAAATATTTTTTTTCAGAAAAATGAAATTCTATCACAGGTCAAGACCTGTACGCGATTTCGATTTTTAGCGAAAATTTTGTTTTCACGTAAATATGTCAAGTAATACATCATTTTGTTCGTCTTGATGCCAACTATTGAAATATATATATATGTGTATACTTGCATCTAAATCTACGGCTTATGCTGCCCCAGACTGACTCTGACTGACTCTGACTGACTCTGACTGGCTCTGACTGACTCTGAAATGGATATATTGCATAGCTGAAGACATTTTTGTCGACGGAGTAGGTAGGTCTTTAAGTCCTGAGAAAATGAGCAAAATCGGAGAGAAATATTCTTTTTCAGAAAAATGAAAGTCTATCACAGGTCAAGACCTGTACGCGATTTCGATTTTTAGCGAAAATTTTGTTTTAAATGTAAATATGTCAAGTAATACATCATTTTGTTCGTCTTGATGCCAACTATTGAAATATATATATATGTGTATACTTGCATCTAAAGCTACGGCTTATGCTGCCCCTGACTGACTCTGACTGACTCTGACTGACTCTGACTGACTCTGACTGGCTCTGACTGGCTCTGACTGACTCTGAAATGGATATATTGCATAGCTGAAGACATTTTTGTCGACGGAGTAGGTAGGTCTTTAAGTCCTGAGAAAATGAACAAAATCGGAGAGAAATATTTTTTTTCAGAAAAATGAAATTCTATCACAGGTCAAGACCTGTACGCGATTTCGATTTTTAGCGAAAATTTTGTTTAGACGTAAATATGTCAAGTAATACATCATTTTGTTCGTCTTGATGCCAACTATTGAAATATATATATATGTGTATACTTGCATCTAAATCTACGGCTTATGCTGCCCCTGACTGACTCTGACTTACTCTGACTGACTCTGACTGGCTCTGACTGGCTCTGACTGACTCTGAAATGGATATATTGCATAGCTGAAGACATTTTTGTCGACGGAGTAGGGTAGGTCTTTAAGTCCTGAGAAAATGAGCAAAATCGGAGAGAAATATTTTTTTCTCCAAAAAATGAAATTCTATCAAGGGTCCCCCCTGACGTGATTTTTAGCGTAAACTTTTTTCTCGAAAATATGTCAAGTAATACATCATTTTGTTCGTCTTGATGCCAACTATTGAAATATATATATATGTGTATACCTTCATCTAAATCTACGGCTTAATCTGCCCCTGACTGACTCTGACTGACTCTGACTGGCTCTGACTGGCTCTGACTGACTCTGAAATGGATATATTGCATAGCTGAAGACATTTTCGTCGATGGAATAGGTAGGTCTTTAAGTCCGGAGAAAATGAGCAAAATCGGAGAGAAATATTTTTTTCTCCAAAAAATGAAATTCTATCAAGGGTCCCCCCCCTTACGTGATTTTTAGCGTAAACTTTTTTCTCGAAAATATGTCAAGTAATACATCATTTTGTTCGTCTTGATGCCAACTATTGAAATATATATATATGTGTATACCTTCATCTAAATCTACGGCTTAATCTGCCCCTGACTGACTCTGACTGACTCTGACTGGCTCTGACTGGCTCTGACTGACTCTGAAATGGATTTATTGCATAGCTGAAGACATTTTCGTCGATGGAATAGGTAGGTCTTTAAGTCCTGAGAAAATGAGCAAAATCGGAGAGAAATATTTTTTTCTCCAAAAAATGAAATTCTATCAAGGGTCCCCCCTTACGTGATTTTTAGCGTAAACTTTTTTCTCGAAAATATGTCAAGTAATACATCATTTTGTTCGTCTTGATGCCAACTATTGAAATATATATATATGTGTATACCTTCATCTAAATCTACGGCTTATGCTGCCCCTGACTGACTCTGACTGACTCTGACTGGCTCTGACTGGCTCTGACTGACTCTGAAATGGATATATTGCATAGCTGAAGACATTTTCGTCGATGGAATAGGTAGGTCTTTAAGTCCTGAGAAAATGAGCAAAATCGGAGAGAAATATTTTTTTCTCCAAAAAATGAAATTCTATCAAGGGTCCCCCCTTACGTGATTTTTAGCGTAAACTTTTTTCTCGAAAATATGTCAAGTAATACATCATTTTGTTCGTCTTGATGCCAACTATTGAAATATATATATATGTGTATACCTTCATCTAAATCTACGGCTTATGCTGCCCCTGACTGACTCTGACTGACTCTGACTGACTCTGACTGGCTCTGACTGGCTCTGACTGACTCCGAAATGGATATATTGCATAGCTGAAGACATTTTTGTCGACGGAGTAGGTAGGTCTTTAAGTCCTGAGAAAATGAGCAAAATCGGAGTAACATTTTTTTTCAGAAAAATGAAATTCTATCACCTGTACGCGATTTCGATTTTTAGCGAAAATTTTGTTTTCACGTAAATATGTCAAGTAATACATCATTTTGTTCGTCTTGATGCCAACTATTGAAATATATATATATGTGTATACTTGCATCTAAATCTACGGCTTATGCTGCCCCTGACTGACTCTGACTGACTCTGACTGACTCTGACTGGCTCTGACTGACTCTGAAATGGATATATTGCATAGCTGAAGACATTTTTGTCGACGGAGTAGGTAGGTCTTTAAGTCCTGAGAAAATGAGCAAAATCGGAGAGAAATATTTTTTTTCAGAAAAATGAAAGTCTATCACAGGTCAAGACCTGTACGCGATTTCGATTTTTAGCGAAAATTTTGTTTTCACGTAAATATGTCAAGTAATACATCATTTTGTTCGTCTTGATGCCAACTATTGAAATATATATATATGTGTATACTTGCATCTAAATCTACGGCTTATGCTGCCCCTGACTGACTCTGACTGACTCTGACTGACTCTGACTGGCTCTGACTGACTCTGAAATGGATATATTGCATAGCTGAAGACATTTTTGTCGACGGAGTAGGTAGGTCTTTAAGTCCTGAGAAAATGAGCAAAATCGGAGAGAAATATTTTTTTTCAGAAAAATGAAAGTCTATCACAGGTCAAGACCTGTACGCGATTTCGATTTTTAGCGAAAATTTTGTTTAAATGTAAATATGTCAAGTAATACATCATTTTGTTCGTCTTGATGCCAACTATTGAAATATATATATATGTGTATACTTGCATCTAAAGCTACGGCTTATGCTGCCCCTGACTGACTCTGACTGACTCTGACTGACTCTGACTGACTCTGACTGGCTCTGACTGGCTCTGACTGACTCTGAAATGGATATATTGAATAGCTGAAGACATTTTTGTCGACGGAGAAGGTAGGTCTTTAAGTCCTGAGAAAATGAACAAAATCGGAGAGAAATATTTTTTTTCAGAAAAATGAAATTCTATCACAGGTCAAGACCTGTACGCGATTTCGATTTTTAGCGAAAATTTTGTTTAGACGTAAATATGTCAAGTAATACATCATTTTGTTCGTCTTGATGCCAACTATTGAAATATATATATATGTGTATACTTGCATCTAAATCTACGGCTTATGCTGCCCCTGACTGACTCTGACTGACTCTGACTGACTCTGACTGGCTCTGACTGGCTCTGACTGACTCTGAAATGGATATATTGCATAGCTGAAGACATTTTTGTCGACGGAGTAGGTAGGTCTTTAAGTCCTGAGAAAATGAGCAAAATCGAAGAGAAATATTTTTTTTCAGAAAAATGAAATTCTATCACAGGTCAAGACCTGTACGCGATTTCGATTTTTAGCGAAAATTCTGTTTAGACGTAAATATGTCAAGTAATACATCATTTTGTTCGTCTTGATGCCAACTATTGAAATATATATATATGTGTATACTTGCATCTAAATCTACGGCTTATGCTGCCCCTGACTGACTCTGACTGACTCTGACTGACTCTGACTGACTCTGACTGGCTCTGACTGGCTCTGACTGACTCTGAAATGGATATATTGCATAGCTGAAGACATTTTTGTCGACGGAGTAGGTAGGTCTTTAAGTCCTGAGAAAATGAGCAAAATCGGAGAGAAATATTTTTTTTCAGAAAAATGAAATTCTATCACAGGTCAAGACCTGTACGCGATTTCGATTTTTAGCGAAAATTTTGTTTAGACGTAAATATGTCAAGTAATACATCATTTTGTTCGTCTTGATGCCAACTATTGAAATATATATATATGTGTATACCTTCATCTAAATCTACGGCTTAATCTGCCCCTGACTGACTCTGACTGACTCTGACTGGCTCTGACTGGCTCTGACTGACTCTGAAATGGATATATTGCATAGCTGAAGACATTTTCGTCGATGGAATAGGTAGGTCTTTAAGTCCGGAGAAAATGAGCAAAATCGGAGAGAAATATTTTTTTCTCCAAAAAATGAAATTCTATCAAGCGTCCCCCCTTACGTGATTTTTAGCGTAAACTTTTTTCTCGAAAATATGTCAAGTAATAGATCATTTTGTTCGTCTTGATGCCAACTATTGAAATATATATATATGTGTATACCTTCATCTAAATCTACGGCTTAATCTGCCCCTGACTGACTCTGACTGACTCTGACTGGCTCTGACTGGCTCTGACTGACTCTGAAATGGATATATTGCATAGCTGAAGACATTTTCGTCGATGGAATAGGTAGGTCTTTAAGTCCTGAGAAAATGAGCAAAATCGGAGAGAAATATTTTTTTCTCCAAAAAATGAAATTCTATCAAGGGTCCCCCCTTACGTGAATTTTAGCGTAAACTTTTTTCTCGAAAATATGTCAAGTAATACATCATTTTGTTCGTCTTGATGCCAACTATTGAAATATATATATATGTGTATACTTTCATCTAAATCTACGGCTTAATCTGCCCCTGACTGACTCTGACTGGCTCTGACTGGCTCTGACTGGCTCTGACTGACTCCGAAATGGATATATTGCATAGCTGAAGACATTTTTGTCGATGGAGTAGGTAGGTCTTTAAGTCCTGAGAAAATGAGCAAAATCGGAGAAACATTTTTTTCAGAAAAATGAAATTCTATCACCTGTACGCGATTTCGATTTTTAGCGAAAATTTTGTTTTCACGTAAATATGTCAAGTAATACATCATTTTGTTCGTCTTGATGCCAACTATTGAAATATATATATATGTGTATACTTGCATCTAAATCTACGGCTTATGCTGCCCCTGACTGACTCTGACTGACTCTGACTGACTCTGACTGGCTCTGACTGGCTCTGAATGGCTCTGACTGACTCTGAAATGGATATATTGCATAGCTGAAGACATTTTTGTCGACGGAGTAGGTAGGTCTTTAAGTCCTGAGAAAATGAGCAAAATCGGAGAGAAATATTTTTTTTCAGAAAAATGAAATTCTATCACAGGTCAAGACCTGTACGCGATTTCGATTTTTAGCGAAAATTTTGTTTTCACGTAAATATGTCAAGTAATACATCATTTTGTTCGTCTTGATGCCAACTATTGAAATATATATATATGTGTATACTTGCATCTAAATCTACGGCTTATGCTGCCCCTGACTGACTCTGACTGACTCTGACTGACTCTGACTGGCTCTGACTGGCTCTGAATGGCTCTGACTGACTCTGAAATGGATATATTGCATAGCTGAAGACATTTTTGTCGACGGAGTAGGTAGGTCTTTAAGTCCTGAAAAAATGAGCAAAATCGGAGAGAAATATTTTTTTTCAGAAAAATGAAATTCTATCACAGGTCAAGACCTGTACGCGATTTCGATTTTTAGCGAAAATTTTGTTTTCACGTAAATATGTCAAGTAATACATCATTTTGTTCGTCTTGATGCCAACTATTGAAATATATATATATGTGTATACTTGCATCTAAATCTACGGCTTATGCTGCCCCTGACTGACTCTGACTGACTCTGACTGACTCTGACTGACTCTGACTGGCTCTGACTGACTCTGAAATGGATATATTGCATAGCTGAAGACATTTTTGTCGACGGAGTAGGTAGGTCTTTAAGTCCTGAGAAAATGAACAAAATCGGAGAGAAATATTTTTTTTCAGAAAAATGAAATTCTATCACAGGTCAAGACCTGTACGCGATTTCGATTTTTAGCGAAAATTTTGTTTAGACGTAAATATGTCAAGTAATACATCATTTTGTTCGTCTTGATGCCAACTATTGAAATATATATATATGTGTATACTTGCATCTAAATCTACGGCTTATGCTGCCCCTGACTGACTCTGACTGACTCTGACTGACTCTGACTGGCTCTGACTGGCTCTGACTGACTCTGAAATGGATATATTGCATAGCTGAAGACATTTTTGTCGACGGAGTAGGTAGGTCTTTAAGTCCTGAGAAAATGAGCAAAATCGGAGAGAAATATTTTTTTTCAGAAAAATGAAATTCTATCACAGGTCAAGACCTGTACGCGATTTCGATTTTTAGCGAAAATTTTGTTTAGACGTAAATATGTCAAGTAATACATCATTTTGTTCGTCTTGATGCCAACTATTGAAATATATATATATGTGTATACTTGCATCTAAATCTACGGCTTATGCTGCCCCTGACTGACTCTGACTGACTCTGACTGACTCTGACTGGCTCTGACTGGCTCTGACTGACTCCGAAATGGATATATTGCATAGCTGAAGACATTTTTGTCGACGGAGTAGGTAGGTCTTTAAGTCCTGAGAAAATGAGCAAAATCGGAGAAATATTTTTTTTCAGAAAAATGAAATTCTATCACCTGTACGCGATTTCGATTTTTAGCGAAAATTTTGTTTTCACGTAAATATGTCAAGTAATACATCATTTTGTTCGTCTTGATGCCAACTATTGAAATATATATATATGTGTATACTTGCATCTAAATCTACGGCTTATACTGCCCCTGACTGACTCTGACTGACTCTGACTGACTCTGACTGGCTCTGACTGGCTCTGAATGGCTCTGACTGACTCTGAAATGGATATATTGCATAGCTGAAGACATTTTTGTCGACGGAGTAGGTAGGTCTTTAAGTCCTGAGAAAATGAGCAAAATCGGAGAGAAATATTTTTTTTCAGAAAAATGAAATTCTATCACAGGTCAAGACCTGTACGCGATTTCGATTTTTGGCGAAAATTTTGTTTTCACGTAAATATGTCAAGTAATACATCATTTTGTTCGTCTTGATGCCAACTATTGAAATATATATATATGTGTATACTTGCATCTAAATCTACGGCTTATGCTGCCCCTGACTGACTCTGACTGACTCTGACTGACTCTGACTGACTCTGACTGGCTCTGACTGACTCTGAAATGGATATATTGCATAGCTGAAGACATTTTTGTCGACGGAGTAGGTAGGTCTTTAAGTCCTGAGAAAATGAGCAAAATCGGAGAGAAATATTTTTTTTCAGAAAAATGAAATTCTATCACAGGTCAAGACCTGTACGCGATTTCGATTTTTAGCGAAAATTTTGTTTAAATGTAAATATGTCAAGTAATACATCATTTTGTTCGTCTTGATGCCAACTATTGAAATATATATATATGTGTATACTTGCATCTAAATCTACGGCTTATGCTGCCCCTGACTGACTCTGACTGACTCTGACTGACTCTGACTGACTCTGACTGGCTCTGACTGACTCTGAAATGGATATATTGCATAGCTGAAGACATTTTTGTCGACGGAGTAGGTAGGTCTTTAAGTCCTGAGAAAATGAGCAAAATCGGAGAGAAATATTTTTTTTCAGAAAAATGAAATTCTATCACAGGTCAAGACCTGTACGCGATTTCGATTTTTAGCGAAAATTTTGTTTAAATGTAAATATGTCAAGTAATACATCATTTTGTTCGTCTTGATGCCAACTATTGAAATATATATATATGTGTATACTTGCATCTAAATCTACGGCTTATGCTGCCCCTGACTGACTCTGACTGACTCTGACTGACTCTGACTGACTCTGACTGGCTCTGACTGGCTCTGACTGACTCTGAAATGGATATATTGCATAGCTGAAGACATTTTTGTCGACGGAGTAGGTAGGTCTTTAAGTCCTGAGAAAATGAGCAAAATCAGAGAGAAATATTTTTTTTCAGAAAAATGAAATTCTATCACAGGTCAAGACCTGTACGCGATTTCGATTTTTTGCGAAAATTTTGTTTAGACGTAAATATGTCAAGTAATACATCATTTTGTTCGTCTTGATGCCAACTATTGAAATATATATATATGTGTATACTTGCATCTAAATCTACGGCTTATGCTGCCCCTGACTGACTCTGACTGACTCTGCCTGACTCTGACTGGCTCTGACTGACTCTGAAATGGATATATTGCATAGCTGAAGACATTTTTGTCGACGGAGTAGGTAGGTCTTTAAGTCCTGAAAAAAATGAGCAATATCGGAGAGAAATATTTTTTTTCAGAAAAATGAAATTCTATCACAGGTCAAGACCTGTACGCGATTTCGATTTTTAGCGAAAATTTTGTTTAGACGTAAATATGTCAAGTAATACATCATTTTGTTCGTCTTGATGCCAACTATTGAAATATATATATATGTGTATACTTGCATCTAAATCTACGGCTTATGCTGCCCCTGACTGACTCTGACTGACTCTGACTGACTCTGACTGGCTCTGACTGGCTCTGACTGACTCTGAAATGGATATATTGCATAGCTGAAGACATTTTTGTCGACGGAGTAGGTAGGTCTTTAAGTCCTGAGAAAATGAGCAAAATCGGAGAGAAATATTTTTTTTCAGAAAAATGAAATTCTATCACAGGTCAAGACCTGTACGCGATTTCGATTTTTAGGGAAAATTCTGTTTAGACGTAAATATGTCAAGTAATACATCATTTTGTTCGTCTTGATGCCAACTATTGAAATATATATATATGTGTATACTTGCATCTAAATCTACGGCTTATGCTGCCCCTGACTGACTCTGACTGACTCTGACTGACTCTGACTGACTCTGACTGGCTCTGACTGGCTCTGACTGACGCTGAAATGGATATATTGCATAGCTGAAGACATTTTTGTCGACGGAGTAGGTAGGTCTTTAAGTCCTGAGAAAATGAGCAAAATCGGAGAGAAATATTTTTTTTCAGAAAAGTGAAATTCTATCACAGGTCAAGACCTGTACGCGATTTCGATTTTTAGCGAAAATTTTGTTTTCACGTAAATATGTCAAGTAATACATCATTTTGTTCGTCTTGATGCCAACTATTGAAATATATATATATGTGTATACTTGCATCTAAATCTACGGCTTATGCTGCCCCTGACTGACTCTGACTGACTCTCACTGACTCTGACTGGCTCTGACTGGCTCTGACTGACTCTGAAATGGATATATTGCAAAGCTGAAGACATTTTTGTCGACGGAGTAGGTAGGTCTTTAAGTCCTGAGAAAATGAGCAAAATCGGAGAGAAATATTTTTTTTCAGAAAAATGAAATTCTATCACATTTCAAGACCTGTACGCGATTTCGATTTTTAGCGAAAATTCTGTTTAGACGTAAATATGTCAAGTAATACATCATTTTGTTCGTCTTGATGCCAACTATTGAAATATATATATATGTGTATACTTGCATCTATATCTACGGCTTATGCTGCCCCTGACTGACTCTGACTGACTCTGACTGACTCTGACTGGCTCTGACTGGCTCTGACTGACGCTGAAATGGATATATTGCATAGCTGAAGACATTTTTGTCGACGGAGTAGGTAGGTCTTTAAGTCCTGAGAAAATGAGCAAAATCGGAGAGAAATATTTTTTTTCTGAAAAATGAAATTCTATCATCTGTACGCGATTTCGATTTTTAGCGAAAATTTTGTTTTCACGTAAATATGTCAAGTAATACATCATTTTGTTCGTCTTGATGCCAACTATTGAAATATATATATATGTGTATACTTGCATCTAAATCTACGGCTTATGCTGCCCCTGACTGACTCTGACTGACTCTGACTGACTCTGACTGGCTCTGACTGGCTCTGACTGACTCTGAAATGGATATATTGCATAGCTGAAGACATTTTTGTCGACGGAGTAGGTAGGTCTTTAAGTCCTGAGAAAATGAGCAAAATCGGAGAGAAATATTTTTTTTCAGAAAAATGAAATTCTATCACAGGTCAAGACCTGTACGCGATTTCGATTTTTAGCGAAAATTTTGTTTTCACGTAAATATGTCAAGTAATACATCATTTTGTTCGTCTTGATGCCAACTATTGAAATATATATATATGTGTATACTTGCATCTAAATCTACGGCTTATGCTGCCCCTGACTGACTCTGACTGACTCTGACTGACTCTGACTGGCTCTGACTGGCTCTGACTGACTCCGAAATGGATATATTGCATAGCTGAAGACATTTTTGTCGACGGAGTAGGTAGGTCTTTAAGTCCTGAGAAAATGAGCAAAATCGGAGAAATATTTTTTTTCAGAAAAATAAAATTCTATCACCTGTACGCGATTTCGATTTTTATCGAAAATTTTGTTTTCACGTAAATATGTCAAGTAATACATCATTTTGTTCGTCTTGATGCCAACTATTGAAATATATATATATGTGTATACTTGCATCTAAATCTACGGCTTATGCTGCCCCTGACTGACTCTGACTGACTCTGACGGGCTCTGACTGGCTCTGTCTGGCTCTGAATGGCTCTGACTGACTCTGAAATGGATATATTGCATAGCTGAAGACATTTTTGTCGACGGAGTAGGTAGGTCTATAAGTCCTGAGAAAATGAGCAAAATCGGAGAGAAATATTTTTTTTCAGAAAAATGAAATTCTATCACAGGTCAAGACCTGTACGCGATTTCGATTTTTAGCGAACATTTTGTTTTCACGTAAATATGTCAAGTAATACATCATTTTGTTCGTCTTGATGCCAACTATTGAAATATATATATATGTGTATACTTGCATCTAAATCTACGGCTTATGCTGCCCCTGACTGACTCTGACTGACTCTGACTGACTCTGACTGACTCTGACTGGTTGTGACTGACTCTGAAATGGATATATTGCATAGCTGAAGACATTTTTGTCGACGGAGTAGGTAGGTCTTTAAGTCCTGAGAAAATGAGCAAAATCGGAGAGAAATATTTTTTTTCAGAAAAATGAAATTCTATCACAGGTCAAGACCTGTACGCGATTTCGATTTTTAGCGAAAATTTTGTTTAAATGTAAATATGTCAAGTAATACATCATTTTGTTCGTCTTGATGCCAACTATTGAAATATATATATATGTGTATACTTGCATCTAAATCTACGGCTTATGCTGCCCCTGACTGACTCTGACTGACTCTGACTGACTCTGACTGGCTCTGACTGGCTCTGACTGACTCTGAAATGGATATATTACATAGCTGAAGACATTTTTGTCGACGGAGTAGGTAGGTCTTTAAGTCCTGAGAAAATGAGCAATATCGGAGAGAAATATTTTTTTTCAGAAAAATGAAATTCTATCACAGGTCAAGACCTGTACGCGATTTCGATTTTTAGCGAAAATTTTGTTTAGACGTAATTATGTCAAGTAATACATCATTTTGTTCGTCTTGATGCCAACTATTGAAATATATATATATGTGTATACTTGCATCTAAATCTACGGCTTATGCTGCCCCTGACTGACTCTGACTGACTCTGACTGACTCTGACTGACTCTGACTGGCTCTGACTGGCTCTGACTGACTCTGAAATGGATATATTGCATAGCTGAAGACATTTTTGTCGACGGAGTAGGTAGGTCTTTAAGTCCTGAGATAATGAGCAAAATAGGAGAGAAATATTTTTTTTCAGAAAAATGAAATTCTATCACAGGTCAAGACCTGTACGCGATTTCGATTTTTAGCGAAAATTTTGTTTAGACGTAAATATGTCAAGTAATACATCATTTTGTTCGTCTTGATGCCAACTATTGAAATATATATATATGTGTATACTTGCATCTAAATCTACGGCTTATGCTGCCCCTGACTGACTCTGACTGACTCTGACTGACTCTGACTGGCTCTGACTGGATCTGACTGACTCTGAAATGGATATATTGCATAGCTGAAGACATTTTTGTCGACGGAGTAGGTAGGTCTTTAAGTCCTGAGAAAATGAGCAAAATCGGAGAGAAATATTTTTTTTCAGAAAAATGAAATTCTATCACCTGTACGCGATTTCGATTTTTAGCGAAAATTTTGTTTAAATGTAAATATGTCAAGTAAAACATCATTTTGTTCGTCTTGATGCCAACTATTGAAATATATATATATGTGTATACTTGCATCTAAATCTACGGCTTATGCTGCCCCTGACTGACTCTGACTGACTCTGACTGACTCTGACTGGCTCTGACTGGCTCTGACTGACTCTGAAATGGATATATTGCATAGCTGAAGACATTTTTGTCGACGGAGTAGGTAGGTCTTTAAGTCCTGAGAAAATGAGCAATATCGGAGAGAAATATTTTTTTTCAGAAAAATGAAATTCTATCACAGGGTAAGACCTGTACGCGATTTCGATTTTTAGCGAAAATTTTGTTTAGACGTAATTATGTCAAGTAATACATCATTTTGTTCGTCTTGATGCCAACTATTGAAATATATATATATGTGTATACTTGCATCTAAATCTACGGCTTATGCTGCCCCTGACTGACTCTGACTGACTCTGACTGACTCTGACTGACTCTGACTGACTCTGACTGGCTCTGACTGGCTCTGACTGACTCTGAAATGGATATATTGCATAGCTGAAGACATTTTTGTCGACGGAGTAGGTAGGTCTTTAAGTCCTGAGAAAATGAGCAAAATCGGAGAGAAATATTTTTTTTCAGAAAAATGAAATTCTATCACCTGTACGCGATTTCGATTTTTAGCGAAAATTTTGTTTTCACGTAAATATGTCAAGTAATACATCATTTTGTTCGTCTTGATGCCAACTATTGAAATATATATATATGTGTATACTTGCATCTAAATCTACGGCTTATGCTGCCCCTGACTGACTCTGACTGACTCTGACTGACTCTGACTGGCTCTGACTGGCTCTGACTGACTCTGAAATGGATATATTGCATAGGTGAAGACATTTTTGTCGACGTAGTAGGTAGGTCTTTAAGTCCTGAGAAAATGAGCAAAATCGGAGAGAAATATTTTTTTTCAGAAAAATGAAATTCTATCACAGGTCAAGACCTGTACGCGATTTCGATTTTTAGCGAAAATTTTGTTTTCACGTAAATATGTCAAGTAATACATCATTTTGTTCGTCTTGATGCCAACTATTGAAATATATATATATGTGTATACTTGCATCTAAATCTACGGCTTATGCTGCCCCTGACTGACTCTGACTGACTCTGACTGACTCTGACTGGCTCTGACTGGCTCTGACTGACTCTGAAATGGATATATTGCATAGCTGAAGACATTTTTGTCGACGGAGTAGGTAGGTCTTTAAGTCCTGAGAAAATGAGCAAAATCGGAGAGAAATATTTTTTTTCAGAAAAATGAAGTTCTATCACAGGTCAAGACCTGTACGCGATTTCGATTTTTAGCGAAAATTCTGTTTAGACGCAAATATGTCAAGTAATACATCATTTTGTTCGTCTTGATGCCAACTATTGAAATATATATATATGTGTATACTTGCATCTAAATCTACGGCTTATGCTGCCCCTGACTGACTCTGACTGACTCTGACTGACTCTGACTGGCTCTGACTGACTCCGAAATGGATATATTGCATAGCTGAAGACATTTTTGTCGACGGAGTAGGTAGGTCTTTAAGTCCTGAGAAAATGAGCAAAATCGGAGAAATATTTTTTTTCAGAAAAATGAAATTCTATCACCTGTACGCGATTTCGATTTTTAGCGAAAATTTTGTTTTCACGTAAATATGTCAAGTAATACATCATTTTGTTCGTCTTGATGCCAACTATTGAAATATATATATATGTGTATACTTGCATCTAAATCTACGGCTTATGCTGCCCCTGACTGACTCTGACTGACTCTGACTGACTCTGACTGGCTCTGACTGGCTCTGACTGACTCTGAAATGGATATATTGCATAGCTGAAGACATTTTTGTCGACGGAGTAGGTAGGTCTTTAAGTCCTGAGAAAATGAGCAAAATCGGAGAGAAATATTTTTTTTCAGAAAAATGAAATTCTATCACAGGTCAAGACCTGTACGCGATTTCGATTTTTTGCGAAAAATTATGTTTAGACGTAAATATGTCAAGTAATACATCATTTTGTTCGTCTTGATGCCAACTATTGAAATATATATATATGTGTATACTTGCATCTAAATCTACGGCTTATGCTGCCCCTGACTGACTCTGACTGACTCTGCCTGACTCTGACTGGCTCTGACTGGCTCTGACTGACTCTGAAATGGATATATTGCATAGCTGAAGACATTTTTGTCGACGGAGTAGGTAGGTCTTTAAGTCCTGAAAAAAATGAGCAATATCGGAGAGAAATATTTTTTTTCAGAAAAATGAAATTCTATCACAGGTCAAGACCTGTACGCGATTTCGATGTTTAGCGAAAATTTTGTTTAGACGTAAATATGTCAAGTAATACATCATTTTGTTCGTCTTGATGCCAACTATTGAAATATATATATATGTGTATACTTGCATCTAAATCTACGGCTTATGCTGCCCCTGACTGACTCTGACTGACTCTGACTGACTCTGACTGGCTCTGACTGACTCTGAAATGGATATATTGCATAGCTGAAGACATTTTTGTCGACGGAGTAGGTAGGTCTTTAAGTCCTGAGAAAAGGAGCAAAATCGGAGAGAAATATTTTTTTTCAGAAAAATGAAATTCTATCAACTGTACGCGATTTCGATTTTTAGCGAAAATTTTGTTTTCACGTAAATATGTCAAGTAATACATCATTTTGTTCGTCTTGATGCCAACTATTGAAATATATATATATGTGTATACTTGCATCTAAATCTAAGGCTTATGCTGCCCCTGACTGACTCTGACTGACTCTGACTGACTCTGACTGGCTCTGACTGGCTCTGACTGACTCTGAAATGGATATATTGCATAGCTGAAGACATTTTTGTCGACGGAGTAGGTAGGTCTTTAAGTCCTGAGAAAATGAGCAAAATCGGAGAGAAATATTTTTTTTCAGAAAAATGAAATTCTATCACAGGTCAAGACCTGTACGCGATTTCGATTTTTAGCGAAAATTTTGTTTAGACGTAAATATGTCAAGTAATACATCATTTTGTTCGTCTTGATGCCAACTATTGAAATATATATATATGTGTATACTTGCATCTAAATCTACGGCTTATGCTGCCCCTGACTGACTCTGACTGACTCTGACTGACTCTGACTGGCTCTGACTGGCTCTGACTGACTCCGAAATGGATATATTGCATAGCTGAAGACATTTTTGTCGACGGAGTAGGTAGGTCTTTAAGTCCTGAGAAAATGAGCAAAATCGGAGAAATATTTTTTTTCAGAAAAATGAAATTCTATCACCTGTACGCGATTTCGATTTTTAGCGAAAATTTTGTTTTCACGTAAATATGTCAAGTAATACATCATTTTGTTCGTCTTGATGCCAACTATTGAAATATATATATATGTGTATACTTGCATCTAAATCTACTGCTTATGCTGCCCCTGACTGACTCTGACTGACTCTGACTGACTCTGACTGACTCTGACTGGCTCTGACTGGCTCTGACTGACTCTGAAATGGATATATTGCATAGCTGAAGACATTTTTGTCGACGGAGTAGGTAGGTCTTTAAGTCCTGAGAAAATGAGCAAAATCGGAGAGAAATATTTTTTTTTCAGAAAAATGAAATTCTATCACAGGTCAAGACCTGTACGCGATTTCGATTTTTTGCGAAAATTTTGTTTAGACATAAATATGTCAAGTAATACATCATTTTGTTCGTCTTGATGCCAACTATTGAAATATATATATATGTGTATACTTGCATCTAAATCTACGGCTTATGCTGCCCCTGACTGACTCTGACTGACTCTGCCTGACTCTGACTGGCTCTGACTGGCTCTGACTGACTCTGAAATGGATATATTGCATAGCTGAAGACATTTTTGTCGACGGAGTAGGTAGGTCTTTAAGTCCTGAAAAAAATGAGCAATATAGGAGAGAAATATTTTTTTTCAGAAAAATGAAATTCTATCACAGGTCAAGACCTGTACGCGATTTCGATTTTTAGCGTAAATTTTGTTTAGACGTAAATATGTCAAGTAATACATCATTTTGTTCGTCTTGATGCCAACTATTGAAATATATATATATGTGTATACTTGCATCTAAATCTACGGCTTATGCTGCCCCTGACTGACTCTGACTGACTCTGACTGACTCTGACTGGCTCTGAGTGGCTCTGACTGACTCTGAAATGGATATATTGCATAGCTGAAGACATTTTTGTCGACGGAGTAGGTAGGTCTTTAAGTCCTGAGAAAATGAGCAAAATCGGAGAGAAATATTTTTTTTCAGAAAAATGAAATTCTATCACAGGTCAAGACCTGTACGCGATTTCGATTTTTAGCGAAAATTCTGTTTAGACGTAAATATGTCAAGTAATACATCATTTTGTTCGTCTTGATGCCAACTATTGAAATATATATATATGTGTATACTTGCATCTAAATCTACGGCTTATGCTGCCCCTGACTGACTCTGACTGGCTCTGACTGGCTCTGACTGGCTCTGACTGACTCTGAAATGGATATATTGCATAGCTGAAGACATTTTTGTCGACGGAGTAGGTAGGTCTTTAAGTCCTGAGAAAATGAGCAAAATCGGAGAGAAATATTTTTTTTCAGAAAAATGAAATTCTATCACAGGTCAAGACCTGTACGCGATTTCGATTTTTAGCGAAAATTTTGTTTTCACGTAAATATGTCAAGTAATACATCATTTTGTTCGTCTTGATGCCAACTATTGAAATATATATATATGTGTATACTTGCATCTAAATCTACGCTTTATGCTGCCCCTGACTGACTCTGACTGACTCTGACTGACTCTGACTGGCTCTGACTGGCTCTGACTGACTCTGAAATGGATATATTGCATAGCTGAAGACATTTTTGTCGACGGAGTAGGAAGGTCTTTAAGTCCTGAGAAAATGAGCAAAATCGGAGAGAAATATTTTTTTTCAGAAAAATGAAATTCTATCACCTGTACGCGATTTCGATTTTTAGCGAAAATTTTGTTTTCACGTAAATATGTCAAGTAATACATCATTTTGTTCGTCTTGATGCCAACTATTGAAATATATATATATGTGTATACTTGCATCTAAATCTACGGCTTATGCTGCCCCTGACTGACTCTGACTGACTCTGCCTGACTCTGACTGGCTCTGACTGGCTCTGACTGACTCTGAAATGGATATATTGCATAGCTGAAGACATTTTTGTCGACGGAGTAGGTAGGTCTTTAAGTCCTGAGAAAATGAGCAAAATCGGAGAGAAATATTTTTTTTCAGAAAAATGAAATTCTATCACAGGTCAAGACCTGTACGCGATTTCGATTTTTAGCGAAAATTCTGTTTAGACGTAAATATGTCAAGTAATACATCATTTTGTTCGTCTTGATGCCAACTATTGAAATATATATATATGTGTATACTTGCATCTAAATCTACGGCTTATGCTGCCCCTGACTGACTCTGACTGGCTCTGACTGGCTCTGACTGGCTCTGACTGACTCTGAAATGGATATATTGCATAGCTGAAGACATTTTTGTCGACGGAGTAGGTAGGTCTTTAAGTCCTGAGAAAATGAGCAAAATCGGAGAGAAATATTTTTTTCAGAAAAGTGAAATTCTATCACAGGTCAAGACCTGTACGCGATTTCGATTTTTAGCGAAAATTTTGTTTTCACGTAAATATGTCAAGTAATACATCATTTTGTTCGTCTTGATGCCAACTATTGAAATATATATATATGTGTATACTTGCATCTAAATCTACGGCTTATGCTGCCCCTGACTGACTCTGACTGACTCTGACTGACTCTGACTGGCTCTGACTGGCTCTGACTGACTCTGAAATGGATATATTGCATAGCTGAAGACATTTTTGTCGACGGAGTAGGAAGGTCTTTAAGTCCTGAGAAAATGAGCAAAATCGGAGAGAAATATTTTTTTTCAGAAAAATGAAATTCTATCACCTGTACGCGATTTCGATTTTTAGCGAAAATTTTGTTTTCACGTAAAGATGTCAAGTAATACATCATTTTGTTCGTCTTGATGCCAACTATTGAAATATATATATATGTGTATACTTGCATCTAAATCTACGGCTTATGCTGCCCCTGACTGACTCTGACTGGCTCTGACTGGCTCTGACTGGCTCTGACTGACTCTGAAATGGATATATTGCATAGCTGAAGACATTTTTGTCGACGGAGTAGGTAGGTCTTTAAGTCCTGAGAAAATGAGCAAAATCGGAGAGAAATATTTTTTTCAGAAAAGTGAAATTCTATCACAGGTCAAGACCTGTACGCGATTTCGATTTTTAGCGAAAATTTTGTTTTCACGTAAATATGTCAAGTAATACATCATTTTGTTCGTCTTGATGCCAACTATTGAAATATATATATATGTGTATACTTGCATCTAAATCTACGGCTTATGCTGCCCCTGACTGACTCTGACTGACTCTGACTGACTCTGACTGGCTCTGACTGGCTCTGACTGACTCTGAAATGGATATATTGCATAGCTGAAGACATTTTTGTCGACGGAGTAGGAAGGTCTTTAAGTCCTGAGAAAATGAGCAAAATCGGAGAGAAATATTTTTTTTCAGAAAAATGAAATTCTATCACCTGTACGCGATTTCGATTTTTAGCGAAAATTTTGTTTTCACGTAAATATGTCAAGTAATACATCATTTTGTTCGTCTTGATGCCAACTATTGAAATATATATATATGTGTATACTTGCATCTAAATCTACGGCTTATGCTGCCCCTGACTGACTCTGACTGACTCTGACTGACTCTGACTGGCTCTGACTGGCTCTGACTGACTCTGAAATGGATATATTGCATAGCTGAAGACATTTTTGTCGACGGAGTAGGTAGGTCTTTAAGTCCTGAGAAAATAAGCAAAATCGGAGAGAAATATTTTTTTTCAGAAAAATGAAGTTTTATCACAGGTCAAGACCTGTACGCGATTTCGATTTTTAGCGAAAATTCTGTTTAGACGTAAATATGTCAAGTAATACATCATTTTGTTCGTCTTGATGCCAACTATTGAAATATATATATATGTGTATACTTGCATCTAAATCTACGGCTTATGCTGCCCCTGACTGACTCTGACTGACTCTGACTGACTCTGACTGGCTCTGACTGACTCCGAAATGGATATATTGCATAGCTGAAGACATTTTTGTCGACGGAGTAGGTAGGTATTTAAGTCCTGAGAAAATGAGCAAAATCGGAGAAATATTTTTTTTCAGAAAAATGAAATTCTATCACCTGTACGCGATTTCGATTTTTAGCGAAAATTTTGTTTTCACGTAAATATGTCAAGTAATACATCATTTTGTTCGTCTTGATGCCAACTATTGAAATATATATATATGTGTATACTTGCATCTAAATCTACGGCTTATGCTGCCCCTGACTGACTCTGACTGACTCTGACTGACTCTGACTGCCTCTGACTGGCTCTGACTGACTCTGAAATGGATATATTGCATAGCTGAAGACATTTTTGTCGACGGAGTAGGTAGGTCTTTAAGTCCTGAGAAAATGAGCAAAATCGGAGAGAAATATTTTTTTTCAGAAAAATGAAATTCTATCACAGGTCAAGACCTGTACGCGATTTCGATTTTTAGCGAAAATTTTGTTTAGAAGTAAATATGTCAAGTAATACATCATTTTGTTCGTCTTGATGCCAACTATTGAAATATATATATATGTGTATACTTGCATCTAAAACTACGGCTTATGCTGCCCCTGACTGACTCTGACTGACTCTGACTGACTCTGACAGGCTCTGACTGGCTCTGACTGACTCCGAAATGGATATATTGCATAACTGCAGACATTTTTGTCGACGGAGTAGGTAGGTCTTTAAGTCCTGAGAAAATGAGCAAAATCGGAGAAAAATTTTTTTTCAGAAAAATGAAATTCCATCACCTGTACGCGATTTCGATTTTTAGCGAAAATTTTGTTTTCACGTAAATATGTCAAGTAATACATCATTTTGTTCGTCTTGATGCCAACTATTGAAATATATATATATGTGTATACTTGCATCTAAATCTACGGCTTATGCTGCCCCTGACTGACTCTGACTGACTCTGACTGACTCTGACTGGCTCTGACTGGCTCTGAATGGCTCTGACTGACTCAGAAATGGATATATTGCATAGCTGAAGACATTTTTGTCGACGGAGTAGGTAGGTCTTTAAGTCCTGAGAAAATGAGCAAAATCGGAGAGAAATATTTTTTTTCAGAAAAATGAAATTCTATCACAGGTCAAGACCTGTACGCGATTTCGATTTTTAGCGAAAATTTTGTTTTCACGTAAATATGTCAAGTAATACATCATTTTGTTCGTCTTGATGCCAACTATTGAAATATATATATATGTGTATACTTGCATCTAAATCTACGGCTTATGCTGCCCCTGACTGACTCTGACTGACTCTGACTGACTCTGACTGACTCTGACTGGCTCTGACTGACTCTGAAATGGATATATTGCATAGCTGAAGACATTTTTGTCGACGGAGTAGGTAGGTCTTTAAGTCCTGAGAAAATGAGCAAAATCGGAGAGAAATATTTTTTTTTTGAGAAAAATGAAATTCTATCACAGGTCAAGACCTGTACGCGATTTCGATTTTTAGCGAAAATTTTGTTTAAATGTAAATATGTCAAGTAATACATCATTTTGTTCGTCTTGATGCCAACTATTGAAATATATATATATGTGTATACTTGCATCTAAAGCTACGGCTTATGCTGCCCCTGACTGACTCTGACTGACTCTGACTGGCTCTGACTGGCTCTGACTGACTCTGAAATGGATATATTGCATAGCTGAAGACATTTTTGTCGACGGAGTAGGTAGGTCTTTAAGTCCTGAGAAAATGAGCAAAATCGGAGAAATATTTTTTTTCAGAAAAATGAAATTCTATCACCTGTACGCGATTTCGATTTTTAGCGAAAATTTTGTTTTCACGTAAATATGTCAAGTAATACATCATTTTGTTCGTCTTGATGCCAACTATTGAAATATATATATATGTGTATACTTGCATCTAAATCTACGGCTTATGCTGCCCCTGACTGACTCTGACTGACTCTGACTGACTCTGACTGGCTCTGACTGGCTCTGAATGGCTCTGACTGACTCAGAAATGGATATATTGCATAGCTGAAGACATTTTTGTCGACGGAGTAGGTAGGTCTTTAAGTCCTGAGAAAATGAGCAAAATCGGAGAGAAATATTTTTTTTCAGAAAAATGAAATTCTATCACAGGTCAAGACCTGTACGCGATTTCGATTTTTAGCGAAAATTTTGTTTTCACGTAAATATGTCAAGTAATACATCATTTTGTTCGTCTTGATGCCAACTATTGAAATATATATATATGTGTATACTTGCATCTAAATCTACGGCTTATGCTGCCCCTGACTGACTCTGACTGACTCTGACTGGCTCTGACTGGCTCTGACTGACTCTGAAATGGATATATTGCATAGCTGAAGACATTTTTGTCGACGGAGTAGGTAGGTCTTTAAGTCCTGAGAAAATGAGCAAAATCGGAGAGAAATATTTTTTTTTCAGAAAAATGAAATTCTATCACAGGTCAAGACCTGTACGCGATTTCGATTTTTAGCGAAAATTCTGTTTAGACGTAAATATGTCAAGTAATACATCATTTTGTTCGTCTTGATGCCAACTATTGAAATATATATATATGTGTATACTTGAATCTAAATCTACGGCTTATGCTGCCCCTGACTGACTCTGACTGACTCTGACTGACTCTGAAATGGATATATTGCATAGCTGAAGACATTTTTGTCGACGGAGTAGGTAGGTCTTTAAGTCCTGAGAAAATGAGCAATATCGGAGAGAAATATTTTTTTTCAGAAAAATTAAATTCTATCACAGGTCAAGACCTGTACGCGATTTCGATTTTTAGCGAAAATTTTGTTTTCACGTAAATATGTCAAGTAATACATCATTTTGTTCGTCTTGATGCCAACTATTGAAATATATATATATGTGTATACTTGCATCTAAATCTACGGCTTATGCTGCCCCTGACTGACTCTGACTGACTCTGACTGGCTCTGACTGGCTCTGACTGGCTCTGACTGACTCTGAAATGGATATATTGCATAGCTGAAGACATTTTTGTCGACGGAGTAGGTAGGTCTTTAAGTCCTGAGAAAATGAGCAAAATCGGAGAGAAATATTTTTTTTCAGAAAAATGAAATTCTATCACAGGTCAAGACCTGTACGCGATTTCGATTTTTAGTGAAAATTTTGTTAAGACGTAAATATGTCAAGTAATACATCATTTTGTTCGTCTTGATGCCAACTATTGAAATATATATATATGTGTATACTTGCATCTAAATCTACGGCTTATGCTGCCCCTGACTGAATCTGACTGACTCTGACTGACTCTGACTGGCTCTGACTGGCTCTGACTGACTCTGAAATGGATATATTGCATAGCTGAAGACATTTTTGTCGACGGAGTAGGTAGGTCTTTAAGTCCTGAGAAAATGAGCAAAATCGGAGAGAAATATTTTTTTTCAGAAAAATGAAATTCTATCACAGGTCAAGACCTGTACGCGATTTCGATTTTTAGCGAAAATTCTGTTTAGACGTATATATGTCAAGTAATACATCATTTTGTTCGTCTTGATGCCAACTATTGAAATATATATATATGTGTATACTTGCATCTAAATCTACGGCTTATGCTGCCCCTGACTGACTCTGACTGACCCTGACTGACTCTGACTGACTCTGACTGGCTCTGACTGGCTCTGACTGACTCTGAAATGGATATATTGCATAGCTGAAGACATTTTTGTCGACGGAGTAGGTAGGTCTTTAAGTCCTGAGAAAATGAGCAAAATCGGAGAGAAATATTTTTTTTCAGAAAAATGAAACTCTATCACAGGTCAAAACCTGTACGCGATTTCGATTTTTATCGAAAATTCTGTTTAGACGTAAATATGTCAAGTAATACATCATTTTGTTCGTCTTGATGCCAACTATTGAAATATATATATATGTGTATACTTGCATCTAAATCTACGGCTTATGCTGCCCCTGACTGACTCTGACTGACTCTGACTGACTCTGACTGGCTCTGACTGGCTCTGACTGACTCTGAAACGGATATATTGCATAGCTGAAGACATTTTTGTCGACGGAGTAGGTAGGTCTTTAAGTCCTGAGAAAATGAGCAAAATCGGAGAGAAATATTTTTTTTCAGAAAAACGAAATTCTATCACAGGTCAAGACCTGTACGCGATTTCGATTTTTAGCGAAAAATTGTTTTCACGTAAATATGTCAAGTAATACATCATTTTGTTCGTCTTGATGCCAACTATTGAAATATATATATATGTGTATACTTGCATCGAAATCTACGGCTTATGCTGCCCCTGACTGACTCTGACTGACTCTGACTGGCTCTGACTGGCTCTGACTGACTCTGAAATGGATATATTGCATAGCTGAAGACATTTTTGTCGACGGAGTAGGTAGGTCTTTAAGTCCTGAGAAAATGAGCAAAATCGGAGAGAAATATTTTTTTTCAGAAAAATGAAATTCTATCACAGGTCAAGACCTGTACGCGATTTCGATTTTTAGCGAAAATTTTGTTTTCACGTAAATATGTCAAGTAATACATCATTTTGTTCGTCTTGATGCCAACTATTGAAATATATATATATGTGTATACTTGCATCTAAATCTACGGCTTATGCTGCCCCTGACTGACTCTGACTGACTCTGACTGACTCTGACTGGCTCTGACTGGCTCTGACTGACTCTGAAATGGATATATTGCATAGCTGAAGACATTTTTGTCGACGGAGTAGGTAGGTCTTTAAGTCCTGAGAAAATGAGCAAAATCAGAGAGAAATATTTTTTTTCAGAAAAATGAAATTCTATCACAGGTCAAGACCTGTACGCGATTTCGATTTTTAGCGAAAATTTTGTTTAGACGTAAATATGTCAAGTAATACATCATTTTGTTCGTCTTGATGCCAACTATCGAAATATATATATATGTGTATACTTGCATCTAAATCTACGGCTTATGCTGCCCCTGATTGACTCTGACTGACTCTGACTGACTCTGACTGGCTCTGACTGGCTCTGACTGACTCTGAAATGGATATATTGCATAGCTGAAGACATTTTTGTCGACGGAGTAGGTAGGTCTTTAAGTCCTGAGAAAATGAGCAAAATCGGAGAGAAATATTTTTTTTCAGAAAAATGAAATTCTATCACAGGTCAAGACCTGTACGCGATTTCGATTTTTAGCGAAAATTTTGTTTTCACGTAAATATGTCAAGTAATACATCATTTTGTTCGTCTTGATGCCAACTATTGAAATATATATATATGTGTATACTTGCATCTAAATCTACGGCTTATGCTGCCCCTGACTGACTCTGACTGACTCTGACTGACTCTGACTGGCTCTGACTGGCTCTGACTGACTCTGAAATGGATATATTACATAGCTGAAGACATTTTTGTCGACGGAGTAGGTAGGTCTTTAAGTCCTGAGAAAATGAGCAAAATCGGAGAGAAATATTTTTTTTCAGAAAAATGAAACTCTATCACAGGTCAAGACCTGTACGCGATTTCGATTTTTAGCGAAAATTCTGTTTAGACGTAAATATGTCAAGTAATACATCATTTTGTTCGTCTTGATGCCAACTATTGAAATATATATATATGTGTATACTTGCATCTAAATCTACGGCTTATGCTGCCCCTGACTGACTCTGACTGACTCTGACTGACTCTGACTGGCTCTGACTGGCTCTGACTGACTCTGAAATGGATATATTGCATAGCTGAAGACATTTTTGTCGACGGAGTAGGTAGGTCTTTAAGTCCTGAGAAAATGAGCAAAATCGGAGAGAAATATTTTTTTTCAGAAAAATGAAATTCTATCACAGGTCAAGACCTGTACGCGATTTCGATTTTTAGCGAAAATTTTGTTTTCACGTAAATATGTCAAGTAATACATCATTTTGTTCGTCTTGATGCCAACTATTGAAATATATATATATGTGTATACTTGCATCTAAATCTACGGCTTATGCTGCCCCTGACTGACTCTGACTGACTCTGACTGACTCTGACTGACTCTGACTGGCTCTGACTGGCTCTGACTGACTCTGAAATGGATATATTGCATAGCTGAAGACATTTTTGTCGACGGAGTAGGTAGGTCTTTAAGTCCTGAGAAAATGAGCAAAATCGGAGAGAAATATTTTTTTTCAGAAAAATGAAATTCTATCACAGGTCAAGACCTGTACGCGATTTCGATTTTTAGCGAAAATTTTGTTTAGACGTAAATATGTCAAGTAATACATCATTTTGTTCGTCTTGATGCCAACTATTGAAATATATATATATGTGTATACTTGCATCTAAATCTACGGCTTATGCTGCCCCTGACTGACTCTGACTGACTCTGACTGACTCTGACTGGCTCTGACTGGCTCTGACTGACTCTGAAATGGATATATTACATAGCTGAAGACATTTTTGTCGACGGAGTAGGTAGGTCTTTAAGTCCTGAGAAAATGAGCAAAATCGGAGAGAAATATTTTTTTTCAGAAAAATGAAACTCTATCACAGGTCAAGACCTGTACGCGATTTCGATTTTTAGCGAAAATTCTGTTTAGACGTAAATATGTCAAGTAATACATCATTTTGTTCGTCTTGATGCCAACTATTGAAATATATATATATGTGTATACTTGCATCTAAATCTACGGCTTATGCTGCCCCTGACTGACTCTGACTGACTCTGACTGACTCTGACTGGCTCTGACTGGCTCTGACTGACTCTGAAATGGATATATTGCATAGCTGAAGACATTTTTGTCGACGGAGTAGGTAGGTCTTTAAGTCCTGAGAAATGAGCAAAATCGGAGAGAAATATTTTTTTTCAGAAAAATGAAATTCTTTCACAGGTCAAGACCTGTTTCGAATTTCTTTTTAGCGAAAATTTTGTTTTCACGTAAATATGTCAAGTAATACATCATTTTTGTTCGTCTTGATGCCAACTATTGAAATATATATATATGTGTATACTTGCATCTAAATCTACGGCTTATGCTGCCCCTGACTGACTCTGACTGACTCTGACTGACTCTGACTGACTCTGACTGGCTCTGACTGGCTCTGACTGGCTCTGACTGGCTCTGACTGACTCTGAAATGGATATATTGCATAGCTGAAGACATTTTTGTCGACGGAGTAGGTAGGTCTTTAAGTCCTGAGAAAATGAGCAAAATCGGAGAGAAATATTTTTTTTTCAGAAAAATGAAATTCTATCACAGGTCAAGACCTGTACGCGATTTCGATTTTTAGCGAAAATTTTGTTTTCACGTAAATATGTCAAGTAATACATCATTTTGTTCGTCTTGATGCCAACTATTGAAATATATATATATGTGTATACTTGCATCTAAATCTACGGCTTATGCTGCCCCTGACTGACTCTGACTGACTCTGACTGACTCTGACTGGCTCTGACTGGCTCTGACTGACTCTGAAATGGATATATTGCATAGCTGAAGACATTTTTGTCGACGGAGTAGGTAGGTCTTTAAGTCCTGAGAAAATGAGCAAAATCGGAGAGAAATATTTTTTTTCAGAAAAATGAAATTCTATCACAGGTCAAGACCTGTACGCGATTTCGATTTTTAGCGAAAATTTTGTTTAGACGTAAATATGTCAAGTAATACATCATTTTGTTCGTCTTGATGCCAACTATCGAAATATATATATATGTGTATACTTGCATCTAAATCTACGGCTTATGCTGCCCCTGATTGACTCTGACTGACTCTGACTGACTCTGACTGGCTCTGACTGGCTCTGACTGGCTCTGACTGACTCTGAAATGGATATATTGCATAGCTGAAGACATTTTTGTCGACGGAGTAGGTAGGACTTTAAGTCCTGAGAAAGTGAGCAAAATCGGAGAGAAATATTTTTTTTCAGAAAAATGAAATTCTATCACAGGGTAAGACCTGTACGCGATTTCGATTTTTAGCGAAAATTTTGTTTAGACGTAAATATGTCAAGTAATACATCATTTTGTTCGTCTTGAAGCCAACTATTGAAATATATATATATGTGTATACTTGCATCTAAATCTACGGCTTATGCTGCCCCTGACTGACTCTGACTGACTCTGACTGACTCTGACTGGCACTGACTGGCTCTGACTGACTCTGAAATGGATATATTGCATAGCTGTAGACTATTTTGTCGACGGAGTAGGTAGGTCTTTAAGTCCTGAGAAAATGAGCAAAATCGGAGTGAAATATTTTTTTTCTGAAAAATGAAATTCTATCACAGGTCAAGACCTGTATGCGATTTCGATTTTTAGCGAAAATTTTGTTTTCACGTAAATATGTCAAGTAATACATCATTTTGTTCGTCTTGATGCCAACTATTGAAATATATATATATGTGTATACTTGCATCTAAATCTACGGCTTATGCTGCCCCTGACTGACTCTGACTGACTCTGACTGACTCTGACTGGCTCTGACTGGCTCTGACTGACTCTGAAATGGATATATTGCATAGCTGAAGACATTTTTGTCGACGGAGTAGGTAGGTCTTTAAGTCCTGAGAAAATGAGCAAAATCGGAGAGAAATATTTTTTTTCAGAAAAATGAAATTCTATCACAGGTCAAGACCTGTACGCGATTTCGATTTTTAGCGAATATTTTGTTTAGACGTAAATATGTCAAGTAATACATCATTTTGTTCGTCTTGATGCCAACTATTGAAATATATATATATGTGTATACTTGCATCTAAATCTACGGCTTATGCTGCCCCTGACTGACTCTGACTGACTCTGACTGACTCTGACTGACTCTGACTGGCTCTGACTGGCTCTGACTGACTCTGAAATGGATATATTGCATAGCTGAAGACATTTTTGTCGACGGAGTAGGTAGGACTTTAAGTCCTGAGAAAGTGAGCAAAATCGGAGAGAAATATTTTTTTTCAGAAAAATGAAATTCTATCACAGGGTAAGACCTGTACGCGATTTCGATTTTTAGCGAAAATTTTGTTTAGACGTAAATATGTCAAGTAATACATCATTTTGTTCGTCTTGAAGCCAACTATTGAAATATATATATATGTGTATACTTGCATCTAAATCTACGGCTTATGCTGCCCCTGACTGACTCTGACTGACTCTGACTGACTCTGACTGGCTCTGACTGGCTCTGACTGACTCTGAAATGGATATATTGCATAGTTGTAGACTATTTTGTCGACGGAGTAGGTAGGTCTTTAAGTCCTGAGAAAATGAGCAAAATCGGAGTGAAATATTTTTTTTCAGAAAAATGAAATTCTATCACAGGTCAAGACCTGTACGCGATTTCGATTTTTAGCGAAAATTTTGTTTTCACGTAAATATGTCAAGTAATACATCATTTTGTTCGTCTTGATGCCAACTATTGAAATATATATATATGTGTATACTTGCATCTAAATCTACGGCTTATGCTGCCCCTGACTGACTCTGACTGACTCTGACTGACTCTGACTGGCTCTGACTGGCTCTGACTGACTCTGAAATGGATATATTGCATAGCTGAAGACATTTTTGTCGACGGAGTAGGTAGGTCTTTAAGTCCCTGAGAAAATGAGCAAAATCGGAGAGAAATATTTTTTTTCAGAAAAATGAAATTCTATCACAGGTCAAGACCTGTACGCGATTTCGATTTTTAGCGAAAATTTTGTTTTCACGTAAATATGTCAAGTAATACATCATTTTGTTCGTCTTGATGCCAACTATTGAAATATATATATATGTGTATACTTGCATCTAAATCTACGGCTTATGCTGCCCCTGACTGACTCTGACTGACTCTGACTGACTCTGACTGGCTCTGACTGGCTCTGACTGACTCTGAAATGGATATATTGCATAGCTGAAGACATTTTTGTCGACGGAGTAGGTAGGTCTTTAAGTCCTGAGAAAATGAGCAAAATCGGAGAGAAATATTTTTTTCAGAAAAATGAAATTCTATCACAGGTCAAGACCTGTACGCGATTTCGATTTTTAGCGAATATTTTGTTTAGACGTAAATATGTCAAGTAATACATCATTTTGTTCGTCTTGATGCCAACTATTGAAATATATATATATGTGTATACTTGCATCTAAATCTACGGCTTATGCTGCCCCTGACTGACTCTGACTGACTCTGACTGACTCTGACTGACTCTGACTGGCTCTGACTGGCTCTGACTGACTCTGAAATGGATATATTGCATAGCTGAAGAAATTTTTGTCGACGGAGTAGGTAGGACTTTAAGTCCTGAGAAAGTGAGCAAAATCGGAGAGAAATATTTTTTTTCAGAAAAATGAAATTCTATCACAGGGTAAGACCTGTACGCGATTTCGATTTTTAGCGAAAATTTTGTTTAGACGTAAATATGTCAAGTAATACATCATTTTGTTCGTCTTGAAGCCAACTATTGAAATATATATATATGTGTATACTTGCATCTAAATCTACGGCTTATGCTGCCCCTGACTGACTCTGACTGACTCTGACTGGCACTGACTGGCTCTGACTGACTCTGAAATGGATATATTGCATAGCTGTAGACTATTTTGTCGACGGAGTAGGTAGGTCTTTAAGTCCTGAGAAAATGAGCAAAATCGGAGTGAAATATTTTTTTTCAGAAAAATGAAATTCTATCACAGGTCAAGACCTGTACGCGATTTCGATTTTTAGCGAAAATTTTGTTTTCACGTAAATATGTCAAGTAATACATCATTTTGTTCGTCTTGATGCCAACTATTGAAATATATATATATGTGTATACTTGCATCTAAATCTACGGCTTATGCTGCCCCTGACTGACTCTGACTGACTCTGACTGACTCTGACTGGCTCTGACTGGCTCTGACTGACTCTGAAATGGATATATTGCATAGCTGAAGACATTTTTGTCGACGGAGTAGGTAGGTCTTTAAGTCCTGAGAAAATGAGCAAAATCGGAGAGAAATATTTTTTTTCAGAAAAATGAAATTCTATCACAGGTCAAGACCTGTACGCGATTTCGATTTTTAGCGAAAATTTTGTTTAGACGTAAATATGTAAAGTAATACATCATTTTGTTCGTCTTGATGCCAACTATTGAAATGTATATATATGTGTATACTTGCATCTAAATCTACGGCTTATGCTGCCCCTGACAGACTCTGACTGACTCTGACTGACTCTGACTGGCTCTGACTGGCTCTGACTGACTCTGAAATGGATATATTGCATAGCTGAAGACATTTTTGTCGACGGAGTAGGTAGGTCTTTAAGTCCTGAGAAAATGAGCAAAATCGGAGAGAAATATTTTTTTTCAGAAAAATGAAATTCTATCACAGGTCAAGACCTGTACGCGATTTCGATTTTTAGCGAAAATTTTGTTTTCACGTAAATATGTCAAGTAATACATCATTTTGTTCGTCTTGATGCCAACTATTGAAATATATATATATGTGTATACTTGCATCTAAATCTACGGCTTATGCTGCCCCTGACTGACTATGACTGACTCTGTCTGACTCTGACTGGCTCTGACTGGCTCTGACTGACTCTGAAATGGATATATTGCATAGCTGAAGACATTTTTGTCGACGGAGTAGGTAGGAATTTAAGTCCTGAGAAAGTGAGCAAAATCGGAGAGAAATATTTTTTTTCAGAAAAATGAAATTCTATCACAGGTCAAGACCTGTACGCGATTTCGATTTTTAGCGAAAATTTTGTTTAGACGTAAATATGTAAAGTAATACATCATTTTGTTCGTCTTGATGCCAACTATTGAAATATATATATATGTGTATACTTGCATCTAAATCTACGGCTTATGCTGCCCCTGACTGACTCTGACTGGCTCTGACTGACTCTGAAATGGATATATTGCATAGCTGAAGACATTTTTGTCGACGGAGTAGGTAGGTCTTTAAGTCCTGAGAAAATGAGCAAAATCGGAGAGAAATATTTTTTTTCAGAAAAATGAAATTCTATCACAGGTCAAGACCTGTACGCGATTTCGATTTTTAGCGAAAATTTTGTTTAGACGTAAATATGTCAAGTAATACATCATTTTGTTCGTCTTGATGCCAACTATTGAAATATATATATATGTGTATACTTGCATCTAAATCTACGGCTTATGCTGCCCCTGACTGACTCTGACTGACTCTGACTGACTCTGACTGGCTCTGACTGGCTCTGACTGACTCTGAAATGGATATATTGCATAGCTGAAGACATTTTTGTCGACGGAGTAGGTAGGTCTTTAAGTCCTGAGAAAATGAGCAAAATCGGAGAGAAATATTTTTTTTCAGAAAAATGAAATTCTATCACAGGTTAAGACCTGTACGCGATTTCGATTTTTAGCGAAAATTTTGTTTTCACGTAAATATGTCAAGTAATACATCATTTTGTTCGTCTTGATGCCAACTATTGAAATATATATATATGTGTATACTTGCATCTAAATCTACGGCTTATGCTGCCCCTGACTGACTCTGACTGACTCTGACTGACTCTGACTGGCTCTGACTGGCTCTGACTGACTCTGAAATGGATATATTGCATAGCTGAAGACATTTTTGTCGACGGAGTAGGTAGGTCTTTAAGTCCTGAGAAAATGAGCAAAATCGGAGAGAAATATTTTTTTTCAGAAAAATGAAATTCTATCACAGGTCAAGACCTGTACGCGATTTCGATTTTTAGCGAAAATTTTGTTTAGACGTAAATATGTCAAGTAATACATCATTTTGTTCGTCTTGATGCCAACTATTGAAATATATATATATGTGTATACTTGCATCTAAATCTACGGCTTATGCTGCCCCTGACTGACTCTGACTGACTCTGACTGACTCTGACTGGCTCTGACTGGCTCTGACTGACTCTGAAATGGATATATTGCATAGCTGAAGACATTTTTGTCGACGGAGTAGGTAGGTCTTTAAGTCCTGAGAAAATGAGCAAAATCGGAGAGAAATATTTTTTTTCAGAAAAATGAAATTCTATCACAGGTCAAGACCTGTACGCGATTTCGATTTTTTAGCGAAAATTTTGTTTAGACGTAAATATGTCAAGTAATACATCATTTTGTTCGTCTTGATGCCAACTATTGAAATATATATATATGTGTATACTTGCATCTAAATCTACGGCTTATGCTGCCCCTGACTGACTCTGACTGACTTGACTGACTCTGACTGACTCTGACTGGCTCTGACTGGCTCTGACTGACTCTGAAATGGATATATTGCATAGCTGAAGACATTTTTGTCGACGGAGTAGGTAGGTCTTTAAGTCCTGAGAAAATGAGCAAAATCGGAGAGAAATATTTTTTTTCAGAAAAATGAAATTCTATCACAGGTCAAGACCTGTACGCGATTTCGATTTTTTGCGAAAATTTTGTTTAGACGTAAATATGTCAAGTAATACATCATTTTGTTCGTCTTGATGCCAACTATTGAAATGTATATATATGTGTATACTTGCATCTAAATCTACGGCTTATGCTGCCCCTGACTGACTCTGACTGACTCTGACTGACTCTGACTGGCTCTGACTGGCTCTGACTGACTCTGAAATGGATATATTGCATAGCTGAAGACATTTTTGTCGACGGAGTAGGTAGGTCTTTAAGTCCTGAGAAAATGAGCAAAATCGGAGAGAAATATTTTTTTTCAGAAAAATGAAATTCTATCACAGGTCAAGACCTGTACGCGATTTCGATTTTTAGCGAAAATTTTGTTTTCACGTAAATATGTCAAGTAATACATCATTTTGTTCGTCTTGATGCCAACTATTGAAATATATATATATGTGTATACTTGCATCTAAATCTACGGCTTATGCTGCCCCTGACTGACTCTGACTGACTCTGACTGACTCTGACTGACTCTGACTGGCTCTGACTGGCTCTGACTGACTCTGAAATGGATATATTGCATAGCTGAAGACATTTTTGTCGACGGAGTAGGTAGGTCTTTAAGTCCAGAGAAAATGAGCAATATCGGAGAGAAATATTTTTTTTCAGAAAAATGAAATTCTATCACAGGTCAAGACCTGTACGCGATTTCGATTTTTAGCGAAAATTTTGTTTAGACGTAAATATGTCAAGTAATACATCATTTTGTTCGTCTTGATGCCAACTATTGAAATATATATATATGTGTATACTTGCATCTAAATCTACGGCTTATGCTGCCCCTGACTGACTCTGACTGACTCTGACTGGCGCTGACTGGCTCTGACTGACTCTGAAATGGATATATTGCATAGCTGAAGACATTTTTGTCGACGGAGTAGGTAGGTCTTTAAGTCCCTGAGAAAATGAGCAAAATCGGAGAGAAATATTTTTTTCAGAAAATGAAATTCTATCACAGGTCAAGACCCTGTACGCGATTTCGATTTTTAGACGAAAATTTTGTTTTCACGTAAATATGTCAAGTAATACATCATTTTTGTTCGTCTTGATGCACAACTATTGAAATATATATATATGTGTATACTTGCATCTAAATCTACGGCTTATGCTGCCCCTGACTGACTCTGACTGACTCTGACTGACTCTGACTGGCTCTGACTGGCTCTGACTGACTCTGAAATGGATATATTGCATAGCTGAAGACATTTTTGTCGACGGAGTAGGTAGGTCTTTAAGTCCTGAGAAAATGAGCAAAATCGGAGAGAAATATTTTTTTTCAGAAAAATGAAATTCTATCACAGGTCAAGACCTGTACGCGATTTCGATTTTTTTCTCGAAAATTTTGTTTAGACGTAAATATGTCAAGTAATACATCATTTTGTTCGTCTTGATGCCAACTATTGAAATGTATATATATGTGTATACTTGCATCTAAATCTACGGCTTATGCTGCCCCCTGACAGACTCTGACTGACTCTGACTGACTCTGACTGGCTCTGACTGGCTCTGACTGACTCTGAAATGGATATATTGCATAGCTGAAGACATTTTTGTCGACGGAGTAGGTAGGTCTTTAAGTCCTGAGAAAATGAGCAAAATGGGAGAGAAATATTTTTTTTCAGAAAAATGAAATTCTATCACAGGTCAAGACCCTGTACGCGATTTCGATTTTTAGCGAAAATTTTGTTTTCACGTAAATATGTCAAGTAATACATCATTTTGTTCGTCTTGATGCCAACTATTGAAATATATATATATGTGTATACTTGCATCTAAATCTACGGCTTATGCTGCCCCTGACTGACTCTGACTGACTCTGACTGACTCTGACTGGCTCTGACTGGCTCTGACTGACTCTGAAATGGATATCATTGCATAGCTGAAGACATTTTTTGTCGACGGAGTAGGTAGGACTTTAAGTCCTGAGAAAGTGAGCAAAATCGGAGAGAAATATTTTTTTTCAGAAAAATGAAATTCTATCACAGGGTAAGACCTGTACGCGATTTCGATTTTTAGCGAAAATTTTGTTTAGACGTAAACTATGTCAAGTAATACATCATTTTGTTCGTCTTGAAGCCAACTATTGAAATATATATATATGTGTATACTTGCATCTAAAATCTACGGCTTATGCTGCCCCTGACTGACTCTGACTGACTCTGACTGGCAACTGACTGGCTCTGACTGACTCTGAAATGGATATATTGCATAGCTGTAGACTATTTTGTCGACCGGAGTAGGTAGGTCTTTAAGTCCTGAGAAAATGAGCAAAATCGGAGTGAAATATTTTTTTTCAGAAAAATGAAATTCTATCACAGGTCAAGACCTGTACGCGATTTCGATTTTTAGCGAAAATTTTGTTTTCACGTAAATATGTCAAGTAATACATCATTTTGTTCGTCTTGATGCCAACTATTGAAATATATATATATGTGTATACTTGCATCTAAATCTACGGCTTATGCTGCCCCTGACTGACTCTGACTGACTCTGACTGACTCTGACTGGCTCTGACTGGCTCTGACTGACTCTGAAATGGATATATTGCATAGCTGAAGACATTTTTGTCGACGGAGTAGGTAGGTCTTTAAGTCCTGAGAAAATGAGCAAAATCGGAGAGAAATATTTTTTTTCAGAAAAATGAAATTCTATCACAGGTCAAGACCTGTACGCCGATTTCGATTTTTAGCGAAAATTTTGTTTAGACGTAAATATGTCAAAGTAATACATCATTTTGTTCGTCTTGATGCCAACTATTGAAATATATATATATGTGTATACTTGCATCTAAATCTACGGCTTATGCTGCCCCTGACTGACTCTGACTGACTCTGACTGACTCTGACTGACTCTGACTGGCTCTGACTGGCTCTGACTGACTCTGAAATGGATATATTGCATAGCTGAAGACATTTTTGTCGACGGAGTAGGTAGGTCTTTAAGTCCTGAGAAAATGAGCAAACTCGGAGAGAAATATTTTTTTTCAGAAAAATGAAATTCTATCACAGGTCAAGACCTGTACGCGATTTCGATTTTTTGCGAAAATTTTGTTTAGACGTAAATATGTCAAGTAATACATCATTTTGTTCGTCTTGATGCCAACTAATGAAATGTATATATATGTGTATACTTGCATCTAAATCTACGGCTTATGCTGCCCCTGACTGACTCTGACTGACTCTGACTGACTCTGACTGGCTCTGACTGGCTCTGACTGACTCTGAAATGGATATATTGCATAGCTGAAGACATTTTTGTCGACGGAGTAGGTAGGTCTTTAAGTCCTGAGAAAATGAGCAAAATCGGAGAGAAATATTTTTTTTCAGAAAAATGAAATTCTATCACAGGTCAAGACCTGTACGCGATTTCGATTTTTAGCGAAAATTTTGTTTTCACGTAAATATGTCAAGTAATACATCATTTTGTTCGTCTTGATGCCAACTATTGAAATATATATATATGTGTATACTTGCATCTAAATCTACGGCTTATGCTGCCCCCTGACTGACTCTGACTGACTCTGACTGACTCTGACTGACTCTGACTGGCTCTGACTGGCTCTGACTGACTCTGAAATGGATATATTGCATAGCTGAAGACATTTTTGTCGACGGAGTAGGTACGGTCTTTAAGTCCAGAGAAAATGAGCAATATCGGAGAGAAATATTTTTTTTCAGAAAAATGAAATTCCTATCACAGGTCAAGACCTGTACGCGATTTCGATTTTTAGCGAAAATTTTGTTTAGACGTAAATATGTCAAGTAATACATCATTATGTTCGTCTTGATGCCAACTATTGAAATATATATATATGTGTATACTTGCATCTAAATCTACGGCTTATGCTGCCCCTGACTGACTCTGACTGACTCTGACTGGCGCTGACTGGCTCTGACTGACTCTGAAATGGATATATTGCATAGCTGAAGACATTTTTGTCGACGGAGTAGGTAGGTCTTTAAGTCCTGAGAAAATGAGCAAAATCGGAGAGAAATATTTTTTTTCAGAAAAATGAAATTCTATCACAGGTCAAGACCTGTACGCGATTTCGATTTTTAGCGAAAATTTTGTTTTCACGTAAATATGTCAAGTAATACATCATTTTGTTCGTCTTGATGCCACCTATTGAAATATATATATATGTGTATACTTGCATCTAAATCTACGGCTTATGCTGCCCCTGACTGACTCTGACTGACTCTGACTGGCGCTGACTGGCTCTGACTGACTCTGAAATGGATATATTGCATAGCTGAAGACATTTTTGTCGACGGAGTAGGTAGGTCTTTAAGTCCTGAGAAAATGAGCAAAATCGGAGAGAAATATTTTTTTTCAGAAAAATGAAATTCTATCACAGGTCAAGACCTGTACGCGATTTCGATTTTTAGCGAAAATTTTGTTTTCACGTAAATATGTCAAGTAATACATCATTTTGTTCGTCTTGATGCCAACTATTGAAATATATATATATGTGTATACTTGCATCTAAATCTACGGCTTATGCTGCCCCTGACTGACTCTGACTGACTCTGACTGACTCTGACTGGCTCTGACTGGCTCTGACTGACTCTGAAATGGATATATTGCATAGCTGAAGACATTTTTGTCGACGGAGTAGGTAGGTCTTTAAGTCCTGAGAAAATGAGCAAAATCGGAGAGAAATATTTTTTTTCAGAAAAATGAAATTCTATCACAGGTCAAGACCTGTACGCGATTTCGATTTTTTTCGAAAATTTTGTTTAGACGTAAATATGTCAAGTAATACATCATTTTGTTCGTCTTGATGCCAACTATTGAAATGTATATATATGTGTATACTTGCATCTAAATCTACGGCTTATGCTGCCCCTGACAGACTCTGACTGACTCTGACTGACTCTGACTGGCTCTGACTGGCTCTGACTGACTCTGAAATGGATATATTGCATAGCTGAAGACATTTTTGTCGACGGAGTAGGTAGGTCTATTAAGTCCTGAGAAAATGAGCAAAATGGGAGAGAAATATTTTTTTTCAGAAAAATGAAATTCTATCACAGGTCAAGACCCTGTACGCGATTTCGATTTTTAGCGAAAATTTTGTTTAGACGTAAATATGTCAAGTAATACATCATTTTGTTCGTCTTGATGCCAACTATTGAAATATATATATATGTGTATACTTGCATCTAAATCTACGGCTTATGCTGCCCCTGACTGACTCTGACTGACTCTGACTGGCCGCTGACTGGCTCTGACTGACTCTGAAATGGATATATTGCATAGCTGAAGACATTTTTGTCGACGGAGTAGGTAGGTCTTTAAGTCCTGAGAAAATGAGCAAAATCGGAGAGAAATATTTTTTTTCAGAAAAATGAAATTTCTATCACAGGTCAAGACCTGTACGCGATTTCGATTTTTAGCGAAAATTTTGTTTTCACGTAAATATGTCAAGTAATACATCATTTTGTTCGTCTTGATGCCAACTATTGAAATATATATATATGTGTATACTTGCATCTAAATCTACCGGCTTATGCTGCCCCCTGACTGACTCTGACTGACTCTGACTGACTCCTGACTGGCTCTGACTGGCTCTGACTGACTCTGAAATGGATATATTGCATAGCTGAAGACATTTTTGTCGACGGAGTAGGTAGGTCTTTAAGTCCCTGAGAAAATGAGCAAAATCGGAGAGAAATATTTTTTTTCAGAAAAATGAAATTCTATCACAGGTCAAGACCTGTGATAGAATTTCATTTTTCTGAAAAAAAATATTTCTCTCCGATTTTGCTCATTTTCTCAGGACTTAAAGACCCTACCTACTCCGTCGACAAAAATGTCTTCAGCTATGCAATATATCCATTTCAGAGTCAGTCAGAGCCAGTCCAGAGCCAGTCAGAGTCAGTCAGAGTCAGTCAGAGTCAGTCAGGGGCAGCATAAGCCGTAGATTTAGATGCAAGTATACACATATATATATATTTCAATAGTTGGCATCAAGACGAAACAAAATGATGTATTACTTGACATATTTACGTGAAAACAAAATTTTCGCTAAAAATCGAAATCGCGTACAGGTCTTGACCTGTGATAGAATTTCATTTTTCTGAAAAAAAATATTTCTCTCCGATTTTGCTCATTTTCTCAGGACTCTAAAGACCTACCTACTCCGTCGACAAAAATGTCTTCAGCTATGCAATATATCCCATTTCAGAGTCAGTCAGAGCCCAGTCAGCGCCCAGTCAGAGTCAGTCAGAGTCCAGTCAGGGGCAGCATAAGCCGTAGATTTAGATGCAAGTATACATATATATATATTTCAATAGTTGGCATCAAGACGAACAAAATGATGTATTACTTGACATATTTACGTCTAAACAAAACTTTTCGCCTAAAAATCGAAATCGCGTACAGGTCTTGACCTGTGATAGAATTTCATTTTTCCTGAAAAAAATATTTCTCTCCCATTTTGCTCATTTTCTCAGGACTTAAAGACCTACCTACTCCGTCGACAAAAATGTCTTCAGCTATGCAATATATCCATTTCAGAGTCAGTCAGAGCCAGTCAGAGCCAGTCAGAGTCAGTCAGAGTCAGTCAGAGTCTGTCAGGGGCAGCATAAGCCGTAGATTTAGATGCAAGTATACACATATATATACATTTCAATAGTTGGCATCAAGACGAACAAAATGATGTATTACTTGACATATTTACGTCTAAACAAAATTTTCGAAAAAAATCGAAATCGCGTACAGGTCTTGACCTGTGATAGAATTTCATTTTTCTGAAAAAAAATATTTCTCTCCGATTTTGCTCATTTTCTCAGGACTTAAAGACCCTACCTACTCCGTCGACAAAAATGTCTTCAGCTATGCAATATATCCCATTTCAGAGTCAGTCAGAGCCAGTCAGAGCCAGTCAGAGTCAGTCAGAGTCAGTCAGAGTCAGTCAGGGGCAGCCATAAGCCGTAGATTTAGATGCAAGTATACACATATATATATATTTCAATAGTTGCATCAAGACGAACAAAATGATGTATTACTTGACATATTTACGTGAAAACAAAATTTTCGCTAAAAATCGAAATCGCGTACAGGTCTTGACCTGTGATAGAATTTCATTTTTCTGAAAAAAAATATTTCTCTCTCCGATTTTGCCTCATTTTCTCAGGACTTAAAGACCTACCCTACTCCGTCGACAAAAATGTCTTCAGCTATGCAATATATCCATTTCAGAGTCAGTCCAGAGCCAGTCAGCGCCAGTCAGAGTCAGTCAGAGTCAGTCAGGGGCAGCATAAGCCGTAGATTTAGATGCAAGTATACACAATATATATATATTTCAATAGTTGGCATCAAGACGAACAAAATGATGTATTACTTGACATATTTACGTGAAAACAAAATTTTCGCTAAAAAATCGAAATCGCGTACAGGTCTTGACCTGTGATAGAATTTCATTTTTCTGAAAAAAAATATTTCTCTCCGATTTTGCTCATTTTCTCAGGACTTAAAGACCTACCTACTCCGTCGACAAAAATGTCTTCAGCTATGCAATATATCCATTTCAGAGTCAGTCAGAGCCAGTCAGCGCCAGTCAGAGTCAGTCAGAGTCAGTCAGGGGCAGCATAAGCCGTAGATTTAGATGCAAGTATACACACATATATATATATTTCAATAGTTGGCATCAAGACGAACAAAATGATGTATTACTTGACATATTTACGTCTAAACAAAATTTTCGCTAAAATCGAAATCGCGTACAGGTCTTGACCTGTGATAGAATTTCATTTTTCTGAAAAAAAATATTTCTCTCCGATATTGCTCATTTTCTCTGGACTTAAAGACCTACCTACTCCGTCGACAAAAATGTCTTCAGCTATGCAATATATCCATTTCAGAGTCAGTCAGAGCCAGTCAGAGCCAGTCAGAGTCAGTCAGAGTCAGTCAGAGTCAGTCAGAGTCAGTCAGGGGCAGCATAAGCCGTAGATTTAGATGCAAGTATACACATATATATATATTTCAATAGTTGGCATCAAGACGAACAAAATGATGTATTACTTGACATATTTACGTGAAAACAAAATTTTCGCTAAAAATCGAAATCGCGTACAGGTCTTGACCTGTGATAGAATTTCATTTTTCTGAAAAAAAATATTTCTCCTCCGATTTTGCTCATTTTCTCAGGACTTAAAGACCTACCTACTCCGTCGACAAAAATGTCTTCAGCTATGCAATATATCCATTTCAGAGTCAGTCAGAGCCAGTCAGAGCCAGTCAGAGTCAGTCAGAGTCAGTCAGAGTCAGTCAGGGGCAGCATAAGCCGTAGATTTAGATGCAAGTATACACATATATATACATTTCAATAGTTGGCATCAAGACGAACAAAATGATGTATTACTTGACATATTTACGTCTAAACAAAATTTTCGCAAAAAATCGAAATCGCGTACAGGTCTTGACCTGTGATAGAATTTCATTTTTCTGAAAAAAATATTTCTCTCCGATTTTGCTCATTTTCTCAGGACTTAAAGACCTACCTACTCCGTCGACAAAAATGTCTTCAGCTATGCAATATATCCATTTCAGAGTCAGTCAGAGCCAGTCAGAGCCAGTCAGAGTCAGTCAGAGTCAGTCAGAGTCAGTCAGAGTCAGTCAGGGGCAGCATAAGCCGTAGATTTAGATGCAAGTATACACATATATATATATTTCAATAGTTGGCATCAAGACGAACAAAATGATGTATTACTTGACATATTTACGTCTAAACAAAATTTTCGCTAAAAATCGAAATCGCGTACAGGTCTTGACCTGTGATAGAATTTCATTTTTCTGAAAAAAAATATTTCTCTCCCGATTTTGCTCATTTTCTCAGGACTTAAAGACCTACCTACTCCGTCGACAAAAATGTCTTCAGCTATGCAATATATCCATTTCAGAGTCAGTCAGAGCCAGTCAGAGCCAGTCAGAGTCAGTCAGAGTCAGTCAGAGTCAGTCAGGGGCAGCATAAGCCGTAGATTTAGATGCAAGTATACACCAATATATATATATTTCAATAGTTGGCATCAAGACGAACAAAATGATGTATTACTTGACATATTTACGTGAAAACAAAATTTTCGCTAAAAATCCCGAAATCGCGTACAGGTCCTTGACCTGTGATAGAATTTCATTTTTCTGAAAAAAAATATTTCACTCCGATTTTGCTCATTTTCTCAGGACTTAAAGACCTACCTACTCCGTCGACAAAATAGTCTACAGCTATGCAATATATCCATTTCAGAGTCAGTCAGAGCCAGTCAGTGCCAGTCAGAGTCAGTCAGAGTCAGTCAGGGGCAGCATAAGCCGTAGATTTAGATGCAAGTATACACATATATATATATTTCAATAGTTGGCTTCAAGACGAACAAAAATGATGTATTACTTGACATATTTACGTCTAAACAAAATTTTCGCTAAAAATCGAAATCGCGTACAGGTCTTACCCCTGTGATAGAATTTCATTTTTCTGAAAAAACATATTTCTCTCCGATTTTGCTCACTTTCTCAGGACTTAAAGTCCTACCTACTCCGTCGACAAAAATGTCTTCAGCTATGCAATATATCCATTTCAGAGTCAGTCAGAGCCAGTCAGAGCCAGTCAGAGTCAGTCAGAGTCCAGTCAGAGTCAGTCAGGGGCAGCATAAGCCCGTAGATTTAGATGCAAGTATACACATATATATATATTTCAATAGTTGGCATCAAGACGAACAAAATGATGTATTACTTGACATATTTACGTGAAAAACAAAATTTTCGCTAAAATCGAAATCGCGTACAGGTCTTGACCTGTGATAGAATTTCATTTTTCTGAAAAAAAATATTTCTCTCCCCATTTTGCTCATTTTCTCAGGACTTAAAGACCCTACCTACTCCGTCGACAAAAAATGTCTTCAGCTATGCAATATATCCATTTCAGAGTCAGTCAGAGCCAGTCAGAGCCAGTCAGAGTCAGTCAGAGTCAGTCAGAGTCTGTCAGGCGGCAGCATAAGCCGTAGATTTAGATGCAAGTATAACACATATATATACATTTCAATAGTTGGCATCAAGACGAACAAAATGATGTATTACTTGACATATTTACGTCTAAACAAAATTTTCGAAAAAAATCGAAATCGCGTACAGGTCTTGACCTGTGATAGAATTTCATTTTTCTGAAAAAAAATATTTCTCTCCCGATTTTGCTCATTTTCTCAGGACTTAAAGACCTACCCTACTCCGTCGACAAAAATGTCTTCAGCTATGCAATATATCCATTTCAGAGTCAGTCAGAGCCAGTCAGAGCCAGTCAGAGTCAGTCAGAGTCAGTCAGAGTCAGTCAGGGGCAGCATAAGCCGTAGATTTAGATGCAAGTATACACATATATATATATTTCAATAGTTGGCATCAAGACGAACAAAATGATGTATTACTTGACATATTTACGTGAAAACAAATTTTCGCCTAAAAATCGAAATCGCGTACAGGTCCTTGACCTGTGATAGAATTTCATTTTTCTGAAAAAAAAATATTTCTCTCCGATTTTGCTCTCATTTTCTCAGGACTTAAAGACCTACCTACTCCGTCGACCAAAAATGTCTTCAGCTATGCAATATATCCATTTCAGAGTCAGTCAGAGCCAGTCAGCGCCAGTCAGAGTCAGTCAGAGTCAGTCAGGGGCAGCATAAGCCGTAGATTTAGATGCAAGTATACACATATATATATATTTCAATAGTTGGCATCAAGACGAACAAAATGATGTATTACTTGACATATTTACGTCCTAAACAAAATTTTCGCCTAAAAATCGAAATCGCGTACAGGTCTTGACCTGTGATAGAATTTCATTTTTCTGAAAAAAAATATTTCTCTCCGATATTGCTCATTTTCTCTGGACTTAAAGACCCTACCTACTCCGTCGACAAAAATGTCTTCAGCTATGCAATATATCCATTTCAGAGTCAGTCAGAGCCAGTCAGAGCCAGTCAGAGTCAGTCAGAGTCAGTCAGAGTCAGTCAGAGTCAGTCAGGGGCAGCATAAGCCGTAGATTTAGATGCAAGTATACACACTATATATATATTTCAATAGTTGGCATCAAGACGAACAAAATGATGTATTACTTGACATATTTACGTGAAAACAAAATTTTCGCTAAAAATCGAAATCGCGTACAGGTCTTGACCCTGTGATAGAATTTCATTTTTCTGAAAAAAAATATTTCTCTCCGATTTTGCTCATTTTCTCAGGACTTAAAGACCTACCTACTCCGTCGACAAAAATGTCTTCAGCTATGCAATATATCCATTTCAGAGTCAGTCCGAGCCAGTCAGAGCCAGTCAGAGTCAGTCAGAGTCAGTCAGAGTCAGTCAGGGGCAGCATAAGCCCGTAGATTTAGATGCAAGTATACACATATATATACATTTCAATAGTTGGCATCAAGACGAACAAAAATGATGTACTTACTTGACATATTTACGTCTAAACACAAATTTTCGCAAAAAAATCGAAATCGCGTACAGGTCTTGACCTGTGATAGAATTTCATTTTTCTGAAAAAAAATATTTCTCTCCGATTTTGCTCATTTTTCTCAGGACTTAAAGACCTACCTACTCCGTCGACAAAAATGTCTTCAGCTATGCAATATATCCATTTCAGAGTCAGTCAGAGCCAGTCAGAGCCAGTCAGAGTCAGTCAGAGTCAGTCAGAGTCAGTCAGAGTCAGTCAGGGGCAGCATAAGCCGTAGATTTAGATGCAAGTATACACATATATATATATTTCAATAGTTGGCATCAAGACGAACAAAATGATGTATTACTTGACATATTTACGTCTAAACAAAATTTTCGCTAAAAATCGAAATCGCGTACAGGTCTTGACCTGTGATAGAATTTCATTTTTCTGAAAAAAAATATTTCTCTCCGATTTTGCTCATTTTCTCAGGACTTAAAGACCTACCTACTCCGTCCGACAAAAATGTCTTCAGCTATGCAATATATCCATTTCAGAGTCAGTCAGAGCCAGTCAGAGCCAGTCCAGAGTCAGTCAGAGTCAGTCAGAGTCAGTCAGGGGCAGCATAAGCCGTAGATTTAGATGCAAGTATACACATATATATATATTTCAATAGTTTGGCATCAAGACGAACAAAATGATGTATTACTTGACATATTTACGTGAAAACAAAATTTCTCGCTAAAAATCGAAATCGCGTACAGGTCTTGACCTGTGATAGAATTTCATTTTTCTGAAAAAAATATTTCACTCCGATTTTGCTCATTTTCTCAGGACTTAAAGACCCTACCTACTCCGTCGACAAAATAGTCTACAGCTATGCAATATATCCATTTCAGAGTCAGTCAGAGCCAGTCAGTGCCAGTCAGAGTCAGTCAGAGTCAGTCAGGGGCAGCATAAGCCGTAGATTTAGATGCAAGTATACACATATATATATATTTCAATAGTTGGCATCAAGACGAACCAAAATGATGTATTACTTGACATATTTACGTCTAAACAAAATTTTCGCTAAAAATCGAAATCGCGTACAGGTCTTGACCTGTGATAGAATTTCATTTTTCTGAAAAAAATATTTCTCTCCGATTTTGCTCACTTTCTCAGGACTTAAAGTCCCTACCCTACTCCGTCGACAAAAATGTCTTCAGCTATGCAATATATCCATTTCAGAGTCAGTCAGAAGCCAGTCAGAGCCAGTCAGAGTCAGTCAGAGTCAGTCAGAGTCAGTCAGGGGCAGCATAAGCCGTAGATTTAGATGCAAGTATACACATATATATATATTTCAATAGTTGGCATCCAAGACGAACAAAATGATGTATTACTTGACATATTTACGTACTAAACAAAATTTTCCGCTAAAAATCGAAATCGCGTACAGGTCTTGACCTGTGATAGAATTTCATTTTTCTGAAAAAAAATATTTCTCTCCGATTTTGCTCATTTTCTCAGGACTTAAAGACCTACCTACTCCGTCGACAAAAATGTCTTCAGCTATGCAATATATCCATTTCAGAGTCAGTCAGAGCCAGTCAGAGTCAGTCAGGGGCAGCATAAGCCGTAGATTTAGATGCAAGTATACACATATATATATATTTCAATAGTTGGCATCAAGACCGAACAAACAATGATGCTATTACTTTACATATTTACGTCTAAACAAAATTTCTCGCTAAAAATCGAAATCGCGTACAGGTCTTGACCCTGTGATAGAATTTCATTTTTCTGAAAAAAAATATTTCTCTCCGATTTTGCTCACTTTCTCAGGACTTAAATTCCCTACCTACTCCGTCGACAAAAATGTCTTCAGCTATGCAATATATCCATTTCAGAGTCAGTCAGAGCCAGTCAGAGCCAGTCAGAGTCAGACAGAGTCAGTCATAGTCAGTCAGGGGCAGCATAAGCCGTTAGATTTAGATGCAAGTATACACATATATATATATTTCAATAGTTGGCATCAAGACGAACAAAATGATGTATTACTTGACATATTTACGTGAAAACAAAATTTTCGCTAAAAATCGAAATCGCGTACAGGTCTTGACCCTGTGATAGAATTTCATTTTTTCTGAAAAAAAATATTTCTCTCCGATTTTGCTCATTTTCTCAGGACTTAAAGACCTACCTACTCCGTCGACAAAAATGTCTTCAGCTATGCAATATATCCATTTCAGAGTCAGTCAGAGCCAGTCAGAGCCAGTCAGAGTCAGTCAGAGTCAGTCAGAGTCTGTCAGGGGCAAGCATAAGCCGTAGATTTAGATGCAAGTATACACTATATATACATTTCAATAGTTGGCATCAAGACGAACAAAATGATGTATTACTTTACATATTTACGTCTAAACAAAATTTTCGCTAAAAATCGAAATCGCGTACCAGGTCTTGACCTGTGATAGAATTTCATTTTTCTGAAAAAAAATATTTCTCTCCGATTTTGCTCATTTTCTCAGGACTTAAAGACCTACCTACTCCGTCGACAAAAATGTCTTCAGCTATGCAATATATCCATTTCAGAGTCAGTCAGAGCCAGTCAGAGCCAGTCAGAGTCAGTCAGAGTCAGTCAGAGTCAGTCAGGGGCAGCATAAGCCGTAGATTTAGATGCAAGTATACACATATATATATATTTCAATAGTTGGCATCAAGACGAACAAAATGATGTATTACTTGACATATTTACGTGAAAACAAAATTTTCGCTAAAATCGAAATCGCGTACAGGTCTTGACCTGTGATAGAATTTCATTTTTCTGAAAAAAAATATTTCACTCCGATTTTGCTCATTTTCTCAGGACTTAAAGACCTACCTACTCCGTCGACAAAATAGTCTACAGCTATGCAATATATCCATTTCAGAGTCAGTCAGAGCCAGTCAGTGCCAGTCAGAGTCAGTCAGAGTCAGTCAGGGGCAGCATAAGCCGTAGATTTAGATGCAAGTATACACATATATATATATTTCAATAGTTGGCTTCAAGACGAACAAAATGATGTATTACTTGACATATTTACGTCTAAACAAAATTTTCGCTAAAAATCGAAATCGCGTACAGGTCTTACCCTGTGATAGAATTTCATTTTTCTGAAAAAAAATATTTCTCTCCGATTTTGCTCACTTTCTCAGGACTTAAAGTCCTACCCTACTCCGTCGACAAAAATTTCTTCAGCTATGCAATATATCCATTTCAGAGTCAAGTCAGAGCCAGTCAGAGCCAGTCAGAGTCAGTCAGAGTCAGTCAGAGTCAGTCAGAGTCAGTCAGGGGCAGCATAAGCCGTAGATTTAGATGCAAGTATAACACAATATATATATATTTCAATAGTTGGCATCAAGACGAACAAAATGATGTATTACTTGACATATTTACGTCTAAACAAAATATTCGCTAAAAATCGAAATCGACGTACAGGTCTTGACCTGTGATAGAATTTCATTTTTCTGAAAAAAAATATTTCTCTCCGATTTTGCTCATTTTCTCAGGACTTAAAGACCTACCTACTCCGTCGACAAAAATGTCTTCAGCTATGCAATATATCCATTTCAGAGTCCAGTCAGAGCCAGTCAGAGCCAGTCAGAGTCAGTCAGAGTCAGTCAGAGTCAGTCAGGGGCAGCATAAGCCGTAGATTTAGATGCAAGTATACACATATATATATATTTCAATAGTTGGCATCAAGACGAACAAAATGATGTATTACTTGACATATTTACGTGAAAACAAAATTTTCGCTAAAAATCGAAATCGCGTACAGGTCTTGACCTGTGATAGAATTTCATTTTTCTGAAAAAAAATATTTCTCTCCGATTTTGCTCATTTTCTCAGGACTTAAAGACCTACCTACTCCGTCGACAAAAATGTCTTCAGCTATGCAATATATCCATTTCAGAGTCAGTCAGAGCCAGTCAGAGCCAGTCAGAGTCAGTCAGAGTCAGTCAGAGTCAGTCAGGGGCAGCATAAGCCGTAGATTTAGATGCAAGTATACACATATATATATATTTCAATAGTTGGCATCAAGACGAACAAAATGATGTATTACTTGACATATTTACGTGAAAACCAAAATTTTCGCTAAAAATCGAAATCGCGTACAGGTCTTGACCTGTGATAGAATTTCATTTTTCTGAAAAAAAAATATTTCACTCCGATTTTGCTCATTTTCTCAGGACTTAAAGACCTACCTACTCCGTCGACAAAATAGTCCTACAAACTATGCAATATATCCATTTCAGAGTCAGTCAGAGCCAGTCAGAGCCAGTCAGAGTCAGTCAGAGTCAGTCAGAGTCAGTCAGGGGCAGCATAAGCCGTAGATTTAGATGCAAGTATACACATATATATATATTTCAATAGTTGGCTTCAAGACGAACAAAATGATGTATTACTTGACATATTTACGTCTAAACAAAATTTTCGCTAAAAATCGAAATCGCGTACAGGTCTTACCCCTGTGATAGAATTTCATTTTTCTGAAAAAAAATATTTCTCTCCGATTTTGCTCACTTTCTCAGGACTTAAAGTCCTACCTACTCCGTCGACAAAAATGTCTTCAGCTATGCAATATATCCATTTCAGAGTCAGTCAGAGCAGTCAGAGCCAGTCAGAGTCAGTCAGAGTCAGTCAGAGTCAGTCAGAGTCAGTCAGGGGCAGCATAAGCCCGTAGATTTAGATGCAAGTATACACATATATATATATTTCAATAGTTGGCATCAAGACGAACAAAATGATGTATTACTTGACATATTTACGTCTAAACAAAATATTCGCCTAAAAATCGAAATCGCGTACAGGTCTTGACCTGTGATAGAATTTCATTTTTCTGAAAAAAAATATTTCTCTCCGATTTTGCTCATTTTCTCAGGACTTAAAGACCCTACCTACTCCGTCGACAACAAAATGTCTTCCAGCTATGCAATATATCCATTTCAGAGTCAGTCAGAGCCAGTCAGAGCCAGTCAGAGTCAGTCAGAGTCAGTCAGAGTCAGTCAGGGGCAGCATAAGCCCGTAGATTTAGATGCAAGTATACACAATATATATATATTTCAATAGTTGGCATCAAGACGAACAAAATGATGTATTACTTGAACATATTTACGTGAAAACAAAATTTTCGCTAAAAATCGAAATCGCCATACAGGTCTTGACCTGTGATAGAATTTCATTTTTCAGAAAAAAAATATTTCACTCCGATTTTGCTCATTTCTCTCAGGACTTAAAGATCCCTACCTACTCCGTCGACAAAATAGTCTACAGCTATGCAATATATCCATCATTCAGAGTCAGTCAGAGCAGTCAGTGCCAGTCAGAGTCAGTCCAGAGTCAGTCAGAGTCAGTCAGGGGCAGCATAAGCCGTAGATTTAGATGCAAGTATACACATATATATATATCTTCAATAGTTGGCTTCAAGACGAACAAAATGATGTATTACTTGACATATTTACGTCCTAAACAAAATTTTCCGCCTAAAAATCGAAATCGCGTACAGGTCTTACCCTGTGATAGAATTTCAATTTTTCTGAAAAAAAATATTTCTCTCCGATTTTGCTCACTTTTCTCAGGACTTAAAGTCCTACCTACTCCGTACGACAAAAATGTCTTCAGCTATGCAATATATCCATTTCAGAGTCAGTCAGAGCCAGTCAGAGCCAGTCAGAGCCAGTCAGAGTCAGTCAGAGTCAGTTCAGAGTCAATCAGGGGCAGCATAAGCCGTAGATTTAGATGCAAGTATACACATATATATAATATTTCGATAGTTGGCATCAAGACGAACAAAATGATGTATTACTTGACATATTTACGTCTAAAACAAAATTTTCGCTAAAAATCGAAATCGCGTACAGGTCTTGACCTGTGATAGAATTTCATTTTTCTGAAAAAACATAT